>CM076926.1:6150846-6750846 GCA_039566165.1 Maruca vitrata
AGATAAGAGTGATTCTTCCGTTTCGTCCTAATCGCCTTTCCGGGCCAAAAGTCATTATGAATATTGTAATTTACCGTATTTTTTATTCAATAAGGTAGGACGTACTTTTATCTTGAATATCCATCATCTATATCAGGTTTAAGATTCATAATAAAAAAAAGTTTAGAACAAAAACATGTAATTTTTTCATTCCCCTCCTTGTTCAAATGGTCCCTCAGAACGTTGTGACACATTTTTGGTGACTTTCCTAGGGGAAATGTACATAATTTTTATTCTTATATACTAATGTATTCATTGACTATTATAAACCTGCAATACAGTATTTTTTATATGTGTTTAACATAGAAAGAATCGTCTTTAAAGTTTTGTCAACCCAAAAACCACATTTCCTCCCACGAAAATTGAACATTATTTTTTAAATGCACAGACTATACTATTTATTTCTTGCCAAAAAAAAGACACTCCCTAGACCATAATGCGTCGATACAAGTCATTAGGACAGGACGCACGCTGCCCGGACAAAATATTTTCACGATTTAATTGCTGAAAACAGCGTTTGTCACGAGAAGTAAACATTACCTTCCATAGTTTTTGTATGTAAGTGAATGACGTAAAAAAAAAATTTTAACTTTAGGTAACAGCCTACTGTAGGGTCCAGTTATCAATTAATTATTAATATCTAGCCTTTATTAATTCACGAGTAAATTCAGAAAATCCGCTCAAACTTCATTCCCTTCCGTATCATTCCCTTCCATTCCCTCCAATTTTTTAACGGAGGGGAATGAGTCACTTTGGAGGGTAATGATTTTTTTTAAATATAAAATTAATATGTTCCTTAGTATGTATCTTTGTTAATTTTTCTTCTATTATTTTGATTATATCGAATTATAACTTGTGTAAGTATATGTCAGTATTATTGTACTTGTTAGTTAATAATAATTCCCCGCTGCTTCTTTCTTTCTGTCTGCCTTTCTGTCTGTTCGCAGTAAACTGAAAAACTACTGAACGAACGGAGTAAGTAGGTACCTAATTAATAATGAAGGTTTCGTGAAATATTCGATTATTTTGCTTAGTTTTTGTTTTTTAGATACATTATACATCCGCAACAATGTTGAAGCCGTAGAAAAGGGTAACTAAAAAAGAAAAAATAGCTAAAGATAGATTGCGAAAGAAGTTAAAATACGCATAAATCAAGGCTGATCATGAAAAATACAAATAAGAGGAGTAGAAACAAAGGAGGAAATACTTTGTAAAAAAATAAAAGAAAAAAGTCCTAAGTATAACAGACATGACGGCACGACAAAAGAGGGAGCAAAGACGAAGATGGCGAAAAACTCAAAAAATAAAATTAAATAAGCTGAAAGAGCAGAAAAAATCGCAAAGAATTTTAAAAGATAACTTTCCACCCAGTAGTGAGACTAAGAAAATTATAAAAATGCCAGATCCTACAATACGCGACCCTCTTATGTTACAAGAAGAATTCACATCAAGCCAAAGTACACCGAAGTCACATTTAATGCATAAAAAAACAAATAATCCAACGCAATGAGGAAGCTGCCATTCAGACCTAAAAAAGCAATAACAATTTTACAGAATAATTGACAAACTAAAAAAAGAGAAAGCGATTTGAAGAAGACATTTATTCATGGAACGGAAGTTACAAAAAGATAAGATTCAGGATAGCAAAGAAAAGAAAGTAAATGAAGTAATAAAAGACATAAATAATGAGAAGGTACAAGTAGTGAAAAGGAAGCTATTGTTTCATGAAACAGTTTGTCGAGGTGTATCAGAAAAATACAAAAGCCTTCCGAAAAGAAAAGATCTTCTGCTGGAGATATAACTGATAATTCGAGGCTCTAGATAATAAAACTGCGAAACTAGAACAAAGTATTGAAAATTTTCTACAAGAAGATGAAAACAGTCAAATGGCGCCAGGAAATACGATTTTTTCTTTTCGAAGAAGCAAAAGTAATATTTGACAATATCCCATATTGTTTGAGCCTCGAATTATCAATTATATCTCCAGTAAAAGATCTATTATCTTTTTTCGGAAGGCTTTTGTATTTTTCTGATACTCTTCGACAAACTGTTTCATTAAAAAAGCTTCTTTTTCACTTCTTGTACCTTCTCATTATTTATGTCTTTTATGACTTCATCTTCTTTTTTTTCTATGCTATCTTGAATCTTAACTTTTTGTAATTTCCGCTCCATAAATAAGTGTCTTCTTAAAATCGCTTTCTCTTTTATTTAGTTTGTCAATTTCATTCTGTAAAATTGTTATTGCTTTTTAGATCTGTATCGCAGCTTCCTCATTGCGTTTGAAGTAGGTACTAGTTGTTTTATGCACTAAATGTGACTTCGGTGTACTTTGGCTTGATGTGGATTCTTCTTGTAACGAGGGTCGTGTATTGGATCTGGTATGTTTATGTTTTCCTCAGTCTCACTACTGGGTGGAGAGTTGTCTATTAAAATTCTTTGCAATTTTTTCTGCTCTTTCAACTTATTTAAATATTTTTCGGAGTTTTTTCAACATCTCCGCCTTCGCTCCCTCTTTTGTCGTGCCGTCATGTCTGTTATACTTATGTTTTTTTTCTTCTTTACAAAGTATTTCCTCTTTTGTTTCTCCTTCTCTAATTTGTATTTTTCATGATCAGCCTACTTAGTTGATTTTTTAACAAAGTTTTTTTTAGTTTTTTTATTTTTATTCATCATCCTTCTAACGCTTATTCCCATATTCATATGGGGTGCGCTTGAATATTTCATTCCTTTTTGATATTTTTTCCATTACTTTATATTCGTTCATGAATAACACATGTAATTAATAAAACAAAAGTTTGATTACAACACACCCATGTCTTTTATTTATAGTCCAAAAATATTTAAAATCATATACCTACCCAAGTTATAGGTACGTAAAAGATTTCATCTTCTGATTGTTCATTACTTTCCATACAAAATCATTAAACTTCCGTCATATTTAATTTTATTTCATTACCTTCCAAATTCAATCATTACCTTCCGCACTTATTTCATTACCTTCCGTGGGTTCATTACATTCCATCTATTTTCTTGACAATTAAAGTATTTTCATGAAGGCCTTTAATAATAATCTATACTTAAAAGGTACATGAATGATTATATGCAACTTTTTTTGTAAAATCGATTAAAAAATTTTATTTCTCAAAATCTTTGAGATTTGAACGAAACGGAAGAATCACTCATAAGGAAAGGAAAGGAATAGCAAGGAAACTTTTCATACAAAAAACATCTGATGATATTGTACGTTATTTGTGTTCGAACTCCAAAACACTTCAGACAACAACAACACATTTCCGAACGAAAAGAGTTTCCCACACAAAACATTGTTTACATGTTAAAGCACAACGTTTGTATAGAAAGCTCGTTAGTGCAAATAAAGACAATGTCGCCTTCGGTAAACAAACTAGCTCGATCCAGTTGCTATCTGGGACGTAAACGAAATGCAACGTTAAATGAATATGTTCATGTGGGCGTGCAGCATTGTGCACTACGCTTAATTGCCCGCCCTCCCAATGCCATGGCAAAGCTTTGCATATTATGTACGTACATACCTCGTCGGAATACTCATTCAACGTGTGGTTAATTCACTCGGGTATTTATAAATTTACATAATTTACATGATAGTGGCGGGTGTTATCAGCTTACGGAGATAGTTTTAATTTAATTAATTAAACATTAGCTTAGTTTCGCAGGAATTGTTGGAAAAATACTCAGATTTCAGACTACATTAGACTTTTATCGTGAGTGGAGACAAGTACAGTGGTTTTTTTTGTATTTATATTTTAATTAGTGCTCCCGGCGAACTTCATAGAGTCAATACTTTTATTTTTTACCTTTTCGCGCAATTTTCTTATAAGAAATAAGAAAATTCTTTCTGATGAAACAAAGAATACTACAGAAAAATAATTAGTGAAATCGGGTCAGCTATTTACGCGATTTGCGCTTAGAGAAAAATATTCAGGTATTTCTTATTATTATACTATACATTTATTATTATGTGCAACGAGGGATTACCTAATGTGTAAGAATGTATGTGTCTGAGTAGTAATAAAAACACGACTAAATCCTCAAAATACATCTGGGTGAATAAATCGGCGCCTTGGACCAAAGGGACTCTACGAAATCACTGGAACTTGAAATGCTGGAACAAAATAAAAAGGAGGTCAACCACACCGTTAGAGAGGACTTGAGGATTTCTTAGTGGATTCCGGGAGGGAATTGTTAAAATTATTTGGCGGTTACGAGGAAACCTAGTTGTCTCTTGAGGATTAGGACTCTCTTTGTTACATACACGTGGAATGGGTCATTTATTATTTAACTTAGTATTAAACTTTTTTTAATATAACTGGACGTTTAATAAAACCAATATTAACCAACCAAATTGCAGTTTATGTAATGTTGCATCGGTCCTGTCTGATTGTCGTCTCACCGAACTATGAGAGTAAAGACAAAGAGAGTGCACTCGTGGTTGCGCACTTGGCTGATCAATTGAGTTCGGCTGCCATGGCTGAAATCGGCCGGACGCCTTATCTTTATTTTTTTTTATCTTTGCTTTGCCATCACATTAAACGTACAAGTTTAGTTGTCAGAGAAGTGTCTAGATATGATGATAATAATAGCGGTTTTTAAACCCACATATTATAAAATGAGCACTTAGTTATAAGAATGGCAATATATTTTCTTAATAAGAAACATTTAAAAGAACCCTCCCTTTAAATATATCCTTTATCGCGAACTGTGTTTGCCTTGATCTTACGAATCCTATTGAGAGTGGTAAATCTTGCAAGAATATAATGTATTCAAACTCGTACTTATCCATCTCTGTAATCCCTTTCATACATATATTTGTTTGTTAATTCCATTCAATATCATAGGACATGTAAAGTATACAACTTACTTACTAAAACGTACTAACCTATGTTATTGTGTAGCGACTTAATGTCACTATAAAATTTTAAAATGCTTATCAAAATAAGTCATTTGGTAAAGGTATTATATAGCTTCGAAAAGGATATTCCATCCGGTCTGATAGTGTATCACAAAAATTTAAAAATTGTATGTAGCACCCTGGCCTTAATCTATATAAAAAGTTTATTGTTTTAATAAGTAACACACTCGTTAAGACTGGAACGGCTACAAACACACTCGGTAAGACTGGAACGGCTACAAAAACGATTTGTGTCAAACTTAGCCTATCGAAATCGGATCCACGAAGAAATCCGATCATATGAAAAGCGGTTACAATACTTTAAGATAATATCATTAGAAAACCGGAGGGATCTGTTAGACTTAGGCTTTTGTTTAAACTTCTTAATAACAAAGTTCACTGCCCACCTCTACTTCAGAAGTTAAAACTTCGAGTTCCAGTAAGAATTCCTCGCTCGCCTGTTACTCCGCTTTGCCCACCTTTTCGTAAGTCTGTGTTGGGTGCTAATTCCACGATTCCTAGATTATGCAGATTGGCTAATAGATATAGTGATTTAGTTGATATCAACTCCGATTCATTTGCCAAGCTAAAAACAATTTTATGCCGTACCTGGCTTCAGGTTGTGGCTAAAATCTGCACGAAATGTGTGTACATGATTTATCTATGTTATATGTATATTGTACATATTACATAATTATATATAATTTACGTTTATAGTTTGTAATCCATGTTTATAGTTTGTAAGCCGTGTTTGTAGTTTGTTATCTGTTTATAGTTTATATTTTGTTTTTTCTTTTCTTTTAAATTTTGAGTAAGTAGGTAGTTGTTTTTTCTTCATTTTTTTTGCATGTTGTGTTCACCTTTAAAGTTTGTTACATTTAAGTAGCACAACAGTTAGATGTATGTATATATGATATGATTTAATGTAAACAAACGCTGGAGAACCTTATTAAATAAATAAATAAATAAATAAAATAGAGCTTGTGTGTTGTAAAATATTGGCAAAACACGAGCCCTGCAGCAATAAGGGCAATGCGTTTGTATAGGATAGTTTGGGCCTTAGGGAAAATAATAGGCAAAATTGTACGTAGTTACGATACGAAGCCGATAGATACAGGTAGTGGTTGAAAATGTGGGTC
The DNA here is from genome assembly GCA_039566165.1 of Maruca vitrata. Taxonomy (NCBI): domain Eukaryota; kingdom Metazoa; phylum Arthropoda; class Insecta; order Lepidoptera; family Crambidae; genus Maruca; species Maruca vitrata. The sequence goes on from CM076926.1 coordinate 6,156,952, forward strand.
TAATTTATAGTACCTATTTACTTCAACTTGTCAAATTTTAAAAACCTTTATTGATATAGTCATATTATAGTACTTATATCGGTCATAATATGATTTAACTACCGAATGCCGACTCTACCTACCTACAAGACTCCGGGAAGAAAAATTGTTATTCTTCTGTTAGAGTGTAAACATACTTGTTCCGCCGGAAGTACAAATATCGACGTCAATGCACAAGTTCATGTATGTTTAATGATCAAAATCTATGAAAGTAGCCACATAAACTATGAAACATATACAAATACACCGCTGTTTAGCAATAGCCACGACACAGAACTGAACAATGGCGAAAATTTATGCAAATGCCTGAATGATGCCTCGACTACAAAGTTTGTAGTAAATGTTAATGTTGTTTATTACCCGACACCTGTGATGTGTTAGTGGCGTGTGCTAGCTAAGTGCCAATTATAGTATCATCTACGTACTGTTTCATGAGATTTGTTCTTGGACAGACATTGTTGATTTTGTTGTTGTGTGTGACCTCGCGAAGACTCTCCTTCCATACCTTTGGCAAAAAGCAAATCAACGAACGAATAAACATGCAGTTGCTGTGTGCAAATCACTCGTGTACATAGTAACTTTTATCAGACATTTGAAAATATGCACGTTTATGTCAAAACCTTTACTTTGTAATAAATGCATATTTAAACTGTTATTTCATAATTATTATCACTATATTTTCTTTTGATCTTTACCGATACCTAGAAGTTTAAATATGGATTAATATTTGGTTTTTACTTTGTGAAATTGTTCAAGCTGAAGAAATACCTGACATTTAAGGTATCAAAATATTTGACATTTTGGGGATGGGGCCCTACCAAGATCTTTGGGCCCAAGCCAACCTCACGTGCAAGTGCGTACCCCTGCTGATCAACGAACGAGGCTCTGGCACCAGCTTTCCCTCCGGGGTTGGGTGGTCGGACGGCAGTCGCTCCCGTAAAAGTGAAACACGCCACTCAACAATGGAAAGTAAGATCAAGGAAAGTGCCAGGAATAGGGCGCCGCCGCAAAACGGCGCGCAGGAGTTTCGCCCGACTCCTGTGGCAAGTGGGCAAGGGCTACCGCGCTGGGGACGGACGCGGCTAAAGAAGTTAGCCCCAACCCCACGGAAACTCCGCTTCGCGACGTGGAACGTGGGCACGCTTACCGGTCGCGCGAGAGAGCTAGCCGACGTACTCACCAGGCGGAGGGTGGCAGTGGCCTTCCTGCAGGAGACTCGGTGGAAAGGCAGCAGATCCCGGGCCATTGGGAATGACTACAAGCTGATCTACACAGGAGCACCTAGTGGAGAGAACGGGGTTGCGGTAGTGCTGTCCGGGGAGTTGCAGGATGACGTGTTGGAGGTGAAACGCTACAGCGACCGCGTAGTGGACGTATCGGTGCTTATCGAAGGGGTTAGGCCCCTCTTGATAAGCGCATGCGCTCCACAGGCTGGTTGCCGCGACCCCGAATAAACTTCATTCTGGGATAGACTTGGAGAGGTGCTGCGTGGAATCCCACCATCTCAGGGAGTCGTTCTGGGGGGCGATCTGAACGGTCATGTGGGTGAGGAGCCTGAGGAGTTCGAGCGTGTTCATGGTGGCTATGGGTTCGGCAGACGCAACGCTGAAGGGGAGAACATCCTCCAGTTGTGTTCGGCTGCCGACCTGGCTATTGTGAACACGTTTTTCCAGAAGAGGCCTGAACATTTAATCACCTACAGGAGTGGGCGGCACGCTACCCAGATCGACTTCCTACTCACTAGGAGGCACCACATCGGCAAAGTAGTCAACTGCAAGGTCATACCCGGAGAGAGTCTCACTGCACAACACCGTCTACTTGTCATGGATCTCTGCGTGAAGCCCAAAGCCAAAAGCTTTGAGCGCTGTCGGCGTCAAATAAGGTGGTGGCGGCTTGACGATGACAAATCCCAGGTGTTCGTCTCAGCTATCGGCGACAAGTGCGCTGAGTCTGAGAACGAACCAGTTCAGAACCACTGGGACAGGATTCAGGCAACCATAACCGAAGCGGCGAAGTCAGTGCTTGGCACGTCTAAGGGTGGACGCAAATTTGACAAGGAGACTTGGTGGTGGAACGACACAGTCCAGAGGGAGACGAGGGTGAAGAAAACCCTCTTTAAAAAGTGGCAAGCGTCCAACTCTCCCGAAGATCGCGACGCATACAGGTCCGCAAAACGTGCTACTAAGAAAGCTGTTGCCAGAGCCAGGCGAGGCCACCTACAACCGCTCTACGATAGGCTGGAATCGTCTGAGGGGCAGAAGCTTATCTATAGATTGGCACGTTCGAGGGTCAAAGCGGCACAGGATATCTCCAAGTGCCGCTGTGTTAAAGACTCTCACGGTAACCTACTATGCGAGGACCTCGCGGTGAAGGAGAGATGGCGCTCTTACTTCCACGAGCTGTTAAACAAACAGCATAGAGAAGTGCAGCCACCGGACCTCCCTCCGAATCTTGGACTTGTGCCACCGGTAACGCCTGAAGAAGTAGAGAAGGCTCTTCGCCGCATGAAGAATCGGAAAGCTGTCGGAGCCGATGGAGTCCCCATCGAAGCCTGGAAGGCAATGGGTGGGCGTGGTGTGGGCATCCTAACTAACCTTTATAACCGCATACTAAGCACCGGCGGGATTCCTCGCCAATGGAGACTGAGTGTTATCACCCCAGTCTTCAAGGGCAAGGGATCAGTGCAGGAGTGCGGTAGTTATCGCGGTATAAAGGTCATGTCCCACACCATGAAACTATTCGAGCGGATAGTGGACTCTCGAATCCGTCAGGAGTGCACTGTCTCTGGATGTCAATATGGTTTCCGCCCCGGTCACGGGACTATGGACCCCGTTTTTGCCCTAAGAATCATCATGGAGAAATACAGGACGAAGAACACGCCTCTCCACTTCCTATTTCTGGACATGGAGAAGGCCTTCGACTGTGTTCCGCGTGAGATGATTTGGTGGGCTCTGAGGTCCAAGGGAGTGCCAGAAACGTATGTTGATATCATTAGAGACATGTACTGTGATTCCGATTCTGTAGTTAGGACCGCTGTTGGCGACACTTTGCCCTTCCGTATAACCGTCGGAGTACACCAAGGCTCCGTCCTGAGTCCGTTTCTCTTCAGCCTGATATTAGACGTATTGTCAGACAGCATCAGAGACCAACATGAGCAGCCACCATGGCTGGCAACAGACAGGGGACGGCTGGTGAGACGTGTTAACACATGGAAGGAATCGCTTGAGAACGGGGGTCTGAAACTCAACGTGGCGAAGACAGAGTACTTGGCCTGCAACACTACAGATCCCATGTCCGTCCGCATAGGCGAAGACACGGTCGAGCGCACGGACCGGTTCAAGTATCTGGGATCTGTACTCCACGCGAACGGCGACATCGACTCCGACGTCAAGGCACGCATTGCTGCTGCGTGGGATAAATGGCGGGAGGTGAGCGGCGTCATTTGCGACCCTAAAATGCCGGTTAAGCTGAAGGGACAGGTCTATAAATCCATCATTAGGCCTGTTCTCTTATATGGCAGTGAAGCATGGCCAGTACTTGAGCGGCACAAGCAAGAACTGCGGGTCACGGAGATGAAGATGCTGCGCTGGATGTCGGGAGTTACGCGAGCAGATCGCGTAAAAAACTCCCGTATTCGCGGCAGCCTTCATGTCCGAGACATCGCTGATAAATTGCAAGAGTGCCGCCTACGTTGGTACGGACATGTTTTACGAAAACCGGCAAACTACGTAGGGAACAAGTGTCTCGCAATGTCGCTACCGCCGGGTCCCGGCAGAAGGGGAAGGCCCAAGAAGGCCTGGCTTGACGTCGTAGTGGATGACATGCGTGCCAACAAACTCTCCGCGAAGGATGCTGAAGACCGTGCGAGGTGGAGAGTTAGGAGCAGGAAAGCGGACCCCGGGCTCCGCAAGGATGCAACCGGGAGAACGCTGAGATGATGATGATGAAAATATTTAACATTTTAAATGTCATATTTAAATAATTCGGTATAGCAGTTGTTGTTACACATAGGTATGTACTACATTTTTTATTATAAATTACTTGCTAAATTAAATTATAGTTGTAGTCTAATTCCATAAAGTTAATATGTACACAAGATTAAAAATGGCAACGAAAAACATCGAGAAACACATATAGAAATTTGTAAAAAAGCGTATCTATCTTTGTTAACCCTCTACACGTGTTAGGATGGTCTACAAAGCCATGCTTCGCGCCAGAAACATGCTTTGACTTACTGCTTCCTCAGGCAGGTCATGGGACAGAAGTTGTTCGCTTTTACATTGTGTGTTATCTTCCGCAGGCCCTCCAGCCAAACCTTGGGTGACACCAGACAAAATGTCGGATGAATAATTAAAAAATACACTCACACACATAAAAAATACGTAAACACTACACATTTGAAATAAAACTAATTTTACGGATTAAACTCGTGCGAATTAACAATTGTAAACATAATTATTCAAAAATCTGACGAGCGACCTAAATCCGTAACATTTTGTTTTATTTCAAATGTTAATGTACCTGTAATACAAACGGACTATGCATTAGGGATGTTTAGGGGTGAGAGCCATCCGCTCCCCCGCAAGTCCGGTGATGATGACACGGCTACTCTTAGCCATTATCGCAGTCAGTCAGGAAAAAAATAATAGTGATGACGACTGGGTTAAAAATAAATCATTCTACTTAGTCCGTAAGTTAGTTTTTAGAAAAATATAGGACACGTATCTTTTCGTTTTCCAAATTAATAAACATTGAAAACAGTTACAGTTCATCAAACTTTAAGAGCCGCCCCCAGCGTGTGACGGCACTTGTAGGCGAAAATTTTATCATTTATTTACGTTTTCCGAAATTTCGCAGCTTTATATCTTCATAATTTCTTAAGTGTGAAACGAAAACATTAAAATAAGTGTATGTTGAAATAAACTAACTAACGAACTAAACAGTAAGCCATTTAGCTGATTGGTGTTTGTAGGTAATGCAACGATGACTTGCGGAGAGTCCAATCTTTATCAAAAAACTGTATTGGAATTGTAACTATAAAAATTGCTCATCAACAACCTCCATCTTAGCAGTTTCTTTTGTTATAGCTGCATATTCTAATGATATTTACATAATATCGATTTTATAGCCCGCGTTTACTCCAGCGAATGTGGAAAATTTACTTTATGTACTTGAAAATTCCAAAAGACTTCTCTTCGTATGCAGTATTAGGTATAGATTCTTCTTTTTCGATGAGTTATTGCATAACCTTACAATGATCATTTTTTACGTCCGACATCCAGGATAAATTCCCTCGGATGGTACGCGACCGTGAAATCCACATATCAGCTTTACACAGGCACAATAAGCCTGGTCGCTCTCACCCTGAAGATTAAAAGAATTTCCTAGTATCTGGTTCTAAAAGCTATCACAGACCTTGGCTGTCGCAGCGTCAGGGCAGACCACATGCTGGTAGTTTATGTTGATGTAGTCTGTTCCGCTGCAAATGGTCAGAGACTTGTCTTCAAGGCTGTCTCCGTGCTTGTTCAGAAGATTGTAACTCAGCTTCGAATCCTGAGGATGGAGAGACACAATTACGAACATGATATAGGTTTATAGAGACAGAATAGTAATGCAATAGAAAACTGAAACTGTCCGGGATATTTACCATGTTGTTGTGTTTTTACCGTACCCTGAGTTTTAAGATCCACATTGAAACCCTCGTCTCAAGACTTCGAAAACTGATCTACCTTTTAAATGTCTCAGAAACCTGGCCGACCGCTCTGTCATTAGAATGGCATTATTCGCTCTCTGTCAGTCTCTTGTAAACTACTGCATATTAAATTGGGAGGCTCAGCTAAAACTTTCCTCATCGAGGCTGAGAGAGCACACCGAGCAGTACTAAAAGTCAGTGCTGGCCTGCCCTTTCGATCACCTACTTTTGAACTGTACAAATTCTGGGACCTCTTAACAATCAGGCAAACGTTTATCCTTCATACCATCACCAAACAACATGCCCAGCTTGACTATAACCCTCATGGTGTCGAAGGTAAACGGAGAAAATTTTCAGTGTGCTTTTCAAAAAAAGAAACACCGCTCTTTGTCAAAAGACGTTTACATTCCTCGGTCCTCACCTGTACAACAAATTAAACAAAAAATTAAACATATATCCCTTAAATAAATTCCAATGTAAAAAGAAAACCATAGCATACCTTAAAACTTTAAATTACGAAGAGACTGAGAAGATCCTAGAATTACTTAAATAATTAATTAACTAACTAAAAACATCCTGCTCTACATAACTCACTTACTCACGCAAACACATACACACATAGGGACACACCCTTGCTCACACCGACACACTCTTAACATCAAACACATTTACATACATATCCTTACACACACTCACAAACCTCACTCACACGCACAAACCTCACTCACACACACAACCCTCAACACACCTTAGCATTTAAGAAAACCCAACTGGGTAATATCCTCTTTCTTGTTTAAACTTTTTACCTAATTGTTAATTTAACATATCTTTATTTGTCAACCACTTGTACAAGGTTAATTGCCCAACTTCCGCGGGAGGGCCCTGGTGACCAGTACTACAGGTTTTTCTAAAACCTCCCACAGGCACCAGTCTCTCACAAGGATATAGGCCACTAACTTGCACTGTATAATTTAGCACTAAGAACACTTGTATCAACTTGTCCTATTATTATTGTGGAGAGAAAAATAAATGATTTTTATTATTATTATTATTATTATTATTTTGGTCCAAGATCCCAGAGCTGCCAGACATCACTTATTTTCTAATGGACAAAAATATATACGATTGAGTAGTGTTGGGGTGTACTATCATCATATGACTAGTTGCTACCTTGACCAGACGGCCATTTTTCAGATATCAACCAATCAAGGTACATAGAAACACTGCTCACCTCACTTAAATTCTGATGGCTGATTTTAACATATATTTCACACAATATCATTAAAAATCAGGATTCATTACTCCCAGACACATGCGGTCGGCGGTTTTACCTTACAGACGCTTTAAAGCTATGAACAAAATTTTACTTTTACTTATTTTCTGATGCTTGATTTTTATATATGTTATTCAAACAACTAAAAAGTGCTCATCTGACCGCAATAATTATTAGGTACAATACCTTACAAACTATTTTATTAGAAAAACTTAACTAAATTCAATTTAAAAAAAAAATCTAAAATTGTTGGGACTTGTGAATGTTTGGCCCCTTGGATCGGTCTGTCCGTTTGCAAAACGTTTTAAAATAGTTGTTTGAATAACATATATAAAAATCAAGCATCACAAAATAAGTAAAATTAAGTAAAAGTAAAAAAAAATTCATAGCTTTAAAGCGTCTGTAAGGTAAAACCGCCGACCGCATGTGTCTGGGAGTAATAAAACCTGATTTTTAATGATATTGTGTGAAATATATGTTAAAATCAGCCATCAGAATTTAAGTGAGGTGAGCAGTGTTTCTATGTACCTTGATTGGTTGATATCTGAAAAATGGCCGTCTGGTCAAGGTAGCAACTAGTCATATGATGATAGTACACCCCACCACTACTCAATCGTATATATTTTGTCCATTAGAAAATAAGTGATGTCTGGCGGCTCTGGGATCTTCCTCTATTTAATGAGCTCCCGATATTTCGGCACTGTTGCAAGCGCCATGATCACGGATGAACTGTAGGACTGCGAGAATGACGGTAGGACTAAGGGCAGACATATCGGTCTACCCTCTTTCTCAGTCTTTTATTACGCACGACACCACTACCCTCGTTCACATTATTGTATATATTGTATTTATTGTTTATAGTGTAGACCGCCATCCAGCATATTTGCCGTATGTAAAAGGAGTGACAGATAAGATCTCAAACATACTTAGGAAAATCTCCGTAAAAACTATCTTCACTCCTCTTAAAAAAGTATCGCAATTCCTACGCTCACCGAAGGATAGCTTTCCGTTAGAAAAACCAGGCGTTTATAAAATTGACTGTAGCTGCGGAAGCTCGTACATAGGGCAAACGAAAAGGACTATTTCGTGCCGGGTGAAAGAGCATATCAGGGCAGTCAAAAACAACGAAGCACAAAAATCGGCAATCGCTCAACATCTTTTAGAATCGGGAACGAACCACTGGATTGAGTTACATAACCCAAAAATACTTTCGACGGAACGCCATTACATACCACGACTGGTCAGGGAAGCAATTGAAATTAAAAAATTCAAAAACTTCAATCGTGAAGACGGGTTTCAACTAGCGAAAGTATGGCATCCAGTGATACGTTTATGTAAAAATAAAAATGTGTCCGTTTTCGAGGAAAAAAGAAGTGATACCGTGAGTGTAGTGTGTCTGGATCGAATTCTGAGTGACAATAATGTGAACGAGGGTAGTGGTGTCGTGCGTAATATAAAGACTGAGAAAGAGGGAAGAGCGATATGTCTGCCCTTCGTCCTTCCGTCATTCTCGCAGTCCTACCGTACACCCGTTATCATGGCGCTTGAAACAGTGCCGAAATATCGGGAGCTCATTAAAACACAACAACATGGTAAATATCCCGGACAGTTTCAGTTTTCTAATGTGTGTGACCATGACAGTTTAAAATCATATATAGTAATGCAATGCCGAGCCTCAAGGAAGAATAGGAGGTAGAGAAATACTTTTTGGAAGAAGAAGGGTTTATCAAAATGACCACCAATAACCGTCAGTCCGCAACCGTTGACAAAGAGGCGAAAAATCTCCCCTTGCCATTACCCTAATGGCCCTATCTATTTTTGAGGTTCCACTGACCCACTTAGAAGGAAGGACGAGCAGTTAACCTACATACTTACCTACCGTTCAATCTAGGCTTTTTAATTAAGAACAATATGAAGGGAATGTAGGAATCTTTATACATTTTCGCTATTCCCTTTGCGAATCAAAGACGTAAGCTAAAGTATATCATTTTGTGACAAAAACATATTCTTGAGACATCATTAGTCTTCTTTTTGTCATATTTTGCGTATTTCACGCCCTTCTTACTGCATGTCAGTCAAGTTACTTCAAAAACGTCTGTTAGCTGTCCTACGTAATAAAAGGAACCCCTGTGCAATTACGAGTTTCCTAACATTCAAGTTCAGGCCCTGCGTTAATAATTATGTCAATCTGTGAGAAGCTGACTTTACCCCATCACAACATTTATAAAACAAAGTCTTTTTCTGTCCCTATATCCCTAGGTATGAAATATTTAAAACTGCGCTACGGATTTTGATGTTTAGTAATAGATAGAGGGATTCAAGCTACGAAAAGATCACCCGAAGCGAAGCGAGGGCAGGTCACTAGTTAACAATAAACCATTTTTTACACACTGTTGTAATCACCGTATTGTTTTTAAACCGCTTAAATAGAAGTATTGCAAGCTTGACGTGTAGTAAACATAATTTTCAATTGAATTCCACATTTCTGTAAATAAAAGCTCTTTGATCTTTGCATATGACTCAATTCTGACGGGTGCTATGCTAAGCATAGTTTTGATTCACCGACTTGTATACGTTTTGAAATATACACACGTTGCATACGTTGCTTATGATTATAGTAGTAGCTACATCACGTAGGTATGGTGTAGGTACATTATAATTATTACTGCTCTGCTCATACGTTTTGATTTTGAATTATACATGAAATGTGGAAGGGTCTTTTTGTTACCACTTCATGATGTATGTGTTATAGGCAATGTGTATAATCCGGTATTGTATAGATTACCTAGGTATTCTATACAATGCCTAAAACGTTCAGGCAATGTGTATATTACGATTTAATTGACACATTGCCTAGGTATTGTATAAAATGCCTGAAGTGCATCAGGTAATGTGTATAATGAACGACCCCGGGTAGGACCTTAAACATTTTTATTTATTTATTATTCAGACAGAGTTAATCAACCTTAACCTCGGTATATTTTGAATAATATGTTATTGCTTTGCGAAGAGGGGTTAGGTATCATTGGTTTCGAGTCCGTCTATTATTAATCCATAAATGGTCCATCCGTCCATCTGTCACCAGGCTTTAACTCAAGAACAGTGATATCTAGATGTGATGTAGTTGTAATTTGTTGATCATATACGTATGTATATGATCAACAAATTAAAGCATAGCATAGCATAGGCATAGCTAGTGTATACTAGCTATGCCCGCGACTTCGTTCGCGTGAACCACAGATATTACATATAAAAAGTTTTTCCCAATTGCTCCTATTGCCGTGAGAATTTTTCAATATCGCGTTGCAAGTAAGCTTTTCGTTTATTGTACTTGCATGTCAAATCATATTTCTTTCGCGGTTTAGATTTTTCATACCATATAAAAGTTTTTTCCTGCTAACTCCGTTCCCGTAAGAATTTTTCAATATCCTGTTCCAACATAGCTTTAAGTTTACTATGGTACCTGCATGCCACATTTAAAACTTAAGTGGTTTAGATTTTTCATACAAAAAAATTTTCCCGCTAATTCCCGTTCCCGCAAGAATTTCGGGAATTAATTTCTTAGTGCACCTCTACGGTACCTTAGCTACGTTATTTTCAAATTTCAAGTGCCTACGTTAAGCCGTTTAGGCTGTGCGTCGATATGTCAGTCAGTCAGTCAGTCAATCAGTCAGTTTCTTCTTTTATATATTTAGATGTTACCGGACCGATATCAGGACAAACTCGTTTGGCCTTGGATAAACTATGTAGTGCTTGCAAGCTCAGGACTTCCTGGCACCCTAGACTGAGTTAAAGAAAGAGTCCGATTTGTGTAAAATTGTTTTAAACCACCCATATACCTGTGACGGAAAAACTAGTTTAGCTTAGGCAAAACTAGTTTGTCCTAGAATTCTTATGTGACAAACGCTAAACGCAATAAACACGGCATACCAACCAATAAAATGCAATATGTTTAATCAGCGCTATCTTTTTGTGACGGTTAAAATTAGGATAAGCTCTCAAAAGATCAGTAGGTACCTATCTAACCAAATTACGGAGAAGACAAATCGATTAAATACATTACCTAAGCTTCAACCGGCATTCTATACAATGCCTAGGTATTCTATACATTTCCTAGGTAAAGTGTGAAATACTTCAAACATTGAGTATCATTTCATACATTGCCTAAGCAACCTCGGCATTCTACATTTCCTAGGTATTGTATAGAATGCCTGCATTATACACATTGCCTATAACATATGTTCTCAATAAATCTTGTTGAAATATCCCAAAAAGAGGTATACATACATGTATTATAATAATATCTGCGATATATAAAAGAACGCATTTAGAGTATGCAGATGGACATAAGCTACCTTGCATCCCGAAAAAATGGCGTTGAGTGAATAAGTATTCCCTACATACAATTATTTTTTTAAATGCTCAATAATAACATTACTTTATATTAACATATTTTGCCAATTCGACGGTATAAACTGTATAATCATAAAATACTCTAGACTATACACCGTGAAATTTTAGTGGTTGTTTTCCCGTGGCAGAACGATTTGCCTTTAGTAATACTATCGAATCATGCAAATAATACCACGAAAAAAAAATATGTTTTTTCAAATTTTTAAAATAATAATTTTCCAACTCGAAAACGAGAGAAGCTGTCGTTCTTTTATAAGATGTAACGAAATCTGGTACTGCTTGCTGCATGAAATCGATGCTTAAAGCTGAAGAAGCTCGACACCCTAAGTCATAAAGCGGTTCGAACGTGCTATCGAGTTTCGGTTAAACCTTCCGTAAAACCGGCATTTATTGATTTTAACAAAAAAGAACTGCACAAATCTGTTGTACTACTAATGGGTCAATTTCAACAAGTCCATATTTTTTAACATTTCGGTGAACTTTTTATTTGTTACTTTTTTGAAAATACGACCATGTAGAATTGTTATTTACGCTATCGTTATAATTAATTTTAACACGACATTAAATTAAATTCATATACTTAAGAGATATAGTACTTTGAAATTTTGGTGTCACCGAAATGAAAGAAGAGTTCACCGAAATGAAACTTCTCATCACCGAAATGAGAAACGCAATACACCGAAATGAAATTACTTATGTAGTCACCGAAAAAAGTAAACTGTTACCAAGTATACAGCCTACAACCTACGTTTTGAAGAGTGTATTCATCACACAGTAACAGATTTTTCTTACTAAAATTAAAACTTCGGCCTTATCAATAAAAAATGCATCTCCGTTAATCGTTTAACAGTGGTCGATGGAAACGTGGATACAACCCAGTCTTGATCTTTGTCAGTTCCAGATTCAGCTCTCAATGCATAAAGTCCATCTGCCAATCAATACCCCTAACCTTACATAGACCGATTAAGTGCAATATGCAGTAGTGCAATAATTCGTTAAACAATTGACAAAGCCATTATAAAGCTAGCTTCTTTAGCGAACTACGAACGATTCGTAGGTATCATCTGGAAATCGTCGTGCCAACATATCCCAAGAGGCTGTCGTACTTCCAACGTCCCGGGTTTGACTCAAGAGTCATCTGCGCCGTTTAAAAATTATGAATCCGCCTATAATGCCGATCCATTTTCACAAGACACATGTGATGCTTGTGAAATCTTAATGCTGTCTATCCATGCAAACCAGCGAACCAAATGGATTAATACAGTCACCAGCATTGACATGACCCACAATAGTAAAAAGGCCTAGACCACAATCCGTAAATGGACCGGTGAGCCCTCTCCTCCAAAGTTCCAAGTAAAGTTACTGCAAACAAAATTGCTCATCAACTGTTGCTGAATAAGAAATCGTACACTCGCCTTCCCAGAATTCAACTTGTACAATGCCTTCCGAAAGAGAATTTACTGAGCCAGCCTTTTGACGATATCATTTTTAGTGTTAGATACTTGAAATCTGGTAAAGCATCGAGTGTTGATAACATTTCCACAGAACAACTTAAAAACTTGGATCCTATGACAATCTGCGAAATTATCACGTCTATGGATCTTGATATTGCCATTCCAAAACCGGGAAAAGTTCTAGATGACCCTAAAAACCTTCCGCCCATTATCCTTGCTCAGTCACACATACAAATTACCTCAACGACTTTTGCTTAACCGCCTATCACCTATTAGATCAGCACTTAATTCCAGAACAGGTAGGATTCAGACCTAAAAAATCATGTTGTAACCAGACGTTAAACCTCACCCAACACATGCCATTTTATCATAAACGTCTAGTCCATAAGATTTGTATTTGTAATTCAGAAGCTACACTGATGTTATTCTGTTTTGTGAACTAAAATAAATAACACAAAGAGGATAGTTTTGAAATGGGAATGATTACAGCGCTGTATGCGTGGATCTGACAGCAGCTTATGATACAGTGAACCTGAAGCGTCTCTTGTGGAAAGTCTACTCGATGGTCAATGACTAGAAATTTATAAAAATACTTGGTGAGCTGCTCCGCAACCGTAGCTTTCAGGTCCATTTGTCTGAAGAAATAAGCAGATGGCGAACCCAAAAAACAGTAATACCCAGGGTCTCTACCCTGGGGATGACCGTTTTGTTGGAATCACTACTTTTCAACATCTACACAAAAGACCGACCATGTTGCCGATGACCTGGCGCTCATATCACAAACACAATCCTGTGAAAACATAGAAATAAACCTCACTTCAGCCTTAGGGTTCAGACACTCTCAGACTAAATATAACATGGCAGGGACAACCACAGAAGTTAAAGTCGGCATAGCTTTATATTTAGATTTAGAAAGTACCGAATCTTGACACAGATCCACCTTCTGCTCGTCTTAACCTCTGGTCTAACACGTTTGCTCCACCCGTCCCCTTGGTTCTACCTTCAGAAAGCCTTCCAACAGGACACGATTTGCCATGGTTAACCTGAAGGTCCCTGGACAGACTCCGTAGCCAGGTTGGCCAATGCAAAGATAATATGTTTAGGTGGGGGTTTCCTGGACAGGAGGATATCGCGTGCCTATGTGGTCTCTCACCATTGTCCATGGCTCACCTCTTTCAAATGACTCCTGTACACAAATTGAGCTGATAGAAGGGTCAACAACCGCGGTCCGGGTGGCGGAATTATCCAAAATAATTTTAAGTGTTTTGCCATCGACACGAAAAGAAGAAGAAGAAGAATAACTTACCATTTTGAACTTCATCATTTGACTTTAGATGCTGTTGACAAACATTTCAAGTTAATCTGTTATTACTTTAATCCAGAGTCTTTTAAAAGAAGAATCACTGACTGACATATCGATGCACAGTCTAAACGGCTAAACGTAGGCACTTGAAATTTGGTAAGGACGTAGTTTAGGTACCGTAGAGGTGCATTAAGAAAGGAATTCCCGAAATTCTCACGGGAACGGGAATAATCCGGAAAATCCTTTTGTATGAAAAATCGCCTACGCAAACGAAGACGCGGGCACAGCTAGTGAAAAATAAAGCCACACATAGATTTTGATAATTTAATGTGAAATTCATTTGGGAACATGTAAGAATAAATCAACAAATATATTGTAATTATCAACAATAAAAATAAAAATATATTCCTTTCGAAATTACAATGTAACAAAATAAATTAATGTCTTTATTCACCGAAATGAAGATAATAATCACCGAAATTACCAAATTCTCACCGAAATGAAAAAAAGTCACTGGAATGATATTTTTTCTCATTCCGGTGGTCAATTTAGGTCACCGAATTCACCGGAATGAGGTCACCGATATTATATACAGCCCATAAAAATAAGCACAACAAGGAAAATATAAATAAAAGAAATAAATTGATACGACCTACTTAATTGAGCGACATTTAGTAATAGTACATAGATTTTATAGACATACCGAATGATTGGATCACAACTTATATCCATTCACGTGAATGACAAAAAAAACGGTACGCAGTCACCGAAACCGACTTACTTACGTTTTTGGCGGGAACTGCAAACAGCAACACACGTCCTCTTAGGTTAAGCGCTTAGGCGGCATTGATGCGCAGATTTACTGCACAGTGGCAAGAAGCTAGTGTTTTTCGATGCCTAGATATTCGCGTACAACGAAAAATTCACCGCGATGACATATCTCATTTGGACACGTGAATTTGTACTTACCATTCATTAAATATAACAGATTTTTGTATTGAACTTTCCGCAATAAGGTACTGTCATTATTAAGGATTTAAATAAAAAGGTAAATCCCTAAAAAATCAACTGTTTTTAAAATATGATTACAAGTATACTGAAAAACAAATTGTGCCGCGTCACCGGTATGATAAACTTGGGGGTTTATGATTTTTTTTTCCTTATTAGCCACAATCATAATATCAAAATATTTATAGTCATCCATAGGAGACAACCTGTTTTCAAAAAAAATATTATTAGTTCAAAGTGCCATCCATGGCATGCACTAGCAGTTTCATCGGTGCCGTTTACGATTTGGTCCTGGGAAATTCACCCTAATATAAAATCATTTTACTGCGGGAAAACAACCACTAAAATTTCACGGTGTATAACATAAAATACTCGTCTTCTATGCCACCCATGGATATCGCGTAACATTTCGGTAGCAAACATTCAAACTCAATATTTGCCATTCGTTCCCACTGATGGACTATGACGTCAGCACGACGTAGGCGCGTTATCATGCTTGTGATAATGATTTGCCTACTACTCTACGTCAGATTGACTCATCAAAGTAATTGTGTGGGCAACTTTGTTTATGTTGTGTTATGTTCGGCTATAAACATTTCTGAACTGCTGTTATAAGGCGGAACTTTCAAGGGTAAAGCTCATACATATTTACAGTATATTCTAACTTTACAATATGGTGTCTTCCGAAATCCTTACTGAGATGGTAGTTTGATTACCCTGTGTTTTTTGCGTGAAAAATTTTACAAAGTGTTTTTTATTATTGTGTTTTAGTTTATAGAATATTTTAGTTTTAACCACACACAAAACCATTATAAAATAGGAATCTATGTTTAGCTTTCAAGTAAATTATAAATTGTAAAAAAAAATACAAATCCCAACAATGAGGATTCGAACCCACGACCTCAAGACAATCACGGTCCTGCGAGCTCACTCGTCAATTTGTTCTAATCTGCTTGTTAATATATTATAGTAAATTACCTTCTGTGGTCAAAGCTAAAGCTCTACTACAATGTGGTATCAAAATCTTACAATCGCTTTAAAGCACTGACTTCACAGTTCACCAAAGATACAACAATGGGGCGTTTGGAATCTGATCTCCTAAAGCCAAATCCGTTTGTCGAACACATTCAGGCGAACGGTGTAGCCATGTAGCAGATATCCACATCCACAATGCTAACCCAATAATTTCGCTTCAGTTTCTAAACCAGTGAATCACGCCTCGATTCATAGAGCAGCGCGTGTGATGTGTGTGATCGGGCAGTCAGCAAACGTAATATGTGGATGGGTACGTTGTTTGATATGGTCAAAGCGTATCTAGATCTGGGATCTAGTAGCTGTATTGTCTATATACCTGGTGTTTCTCTTTGTAAATACATAGTAAAACCTACTAAGTGGGTACAAGTTAATAATTGGGGTTCCTGCATTGCTGAATCAAGTTCTAACAGTAGAATATCTTAATCACAGAAAACCTGATATCAACAGTATAAAATTTAAAATTGTATGTACCATCATTATAAAACTTTGAGTACAGGTCGGAGAAAAATCTTTTTTCCTTTACAAATGCAAAAAATATGTGTTTTCTTTAATACAATGTAGTATGTACCAGCATTATCATTGTGCTGATTGAAGATCTGTTTCCTGATCCAATATTTGTAATAAATCTTAGCTTTTTCCATATTCCACGTCACTAATGGTAACTCCTTATATTTTTTAAAGGAACTTCCTTTCAAACTGATTTCTTTTGAGTAAATAAAGCATTTCCTTGCAGAACACGCTATCTCGACTTACCTCAAGCATCGTCACTTGAAAGGACGCCATTGTGACTACGTTCAGAAATTAATTCGGAGTCAAGGGTCTGCTTTCTTACCTTTGGCACCCCGCCTGCTCTGATGTCGCTCACTTGGCACAATTCGATTACGTCCCCGTCCTGGAACAAAGTGAAACGATGTTCAATAATCACTCGAGTTTATCGAAGGTCACTCATCATCTTGAGTTACTGGAAAGGGATTCTATCGAGACTGCTACCTTGCGTTTTTCGATATATTTTAGATACCAAAAGGTTAAATTGGAAATTAAAGTTGACCAAAACTGCAACCCTAAAATTTCACAATTTTTGGTCTACTTTAGAATAGGAAAAATAAAATTCTGTGAGATGTCAATAAAAAAAATAACCATTAAGTAAAATTAATCAATTTATGTTCCGATGATTATGTTTTTTTCTGTTTCACTTGTGAACAAGAGTGTATCAAAATTTATGGTATGATTAAAGAGGGTAGAGGCTCCTAATATACTTAGTATACCTACTAAGTATATTAGGAGCGACCTATTTTTTAGCTGACGGTTTAAAAAGGGTGGTAGGTGCGCATAAAAATAACCTTTATCCAATGTATATTTTTAGGTTACCAGGCCAGTCTGTATAAGTATTTTTTATTAAAATTTCCAGTGTAAATAAACGATGCTTCAATAACCCGTTGATTCAATCAAAATGCAAATACGATCCCCTTCATTAAGGCAGAGCCTTAGGCGCGATCGGATATGCGACACCATCGCATAGCATTGCGGAATTTCTTTCAATCAAATTGAATTCTTGAATAGAAAGACGACGAGATTTACTTCTTTTATTTTTTTATACATTGCGATCGTCTTTTGTTTGGCTGGTAAGCAACTTGTAGAGCAAAGTATAAGAAATACAGGATTTCATTATTCGACTCTCCAGGCATTTTACTTTTTATGATCGATTATTTTTATCATTGGAGTTATTTAATTGTTGTTCAGGAAGTATGTAATTGATTAGAGCAATAGGTTACTTATCTATTAACCACAATTATATACCAAACTGATTTCATAAATGTAACTTTATTTGACGATTTTATCAGTGTTTTGATGAGGACACTAAAAAGCAAAAAAGAAAAAATATTGATATACTTTTTTCGATATCGTCCGTAACAGAAAGGCGGTTAAGCAATGATTGAGATTAAGAAGATTTAAGACCTCAAAATCGTGGGTTCGAGTCCCCGTCCAGCCAGGCATCAATGTGAAATTTTTCCAATTTTTAATTTCAGATTTGAGACTTACGCAATTCACAATACTTATTAAATGTATTATTTCCACAGTAGCCAAAACCTACCTACATACTACCTATTCCGAATAGGTTACAGCGCTGTCACGAGAGGATTCACTACACGAGTATTTAACCGATACATGTCATTAAATGATAGATGTCCTAGTAATCTGCCTACATAAGAACTGCATCCATATTTTACCCAGTCATTTCCTTCAGCGTGGAGAAGGAAATAAGGTCGTTCACAATCACAGGATGTCATCTGGTCTTTATGGAAATTGCTATTCTTACCGCACGCGACCGACGTCGCTTCAAAATGCCACGTCAATGTCTTTGCAGTTAGGCTGTGCACGATCCCATTAGAGTGATATGAGTATTTGTGTATGTCGGTTGTTTGGGATTTTCCATTGTGAATATTGTATACGCTATACTTTTGGTGAGGAACAATTGAACATAGTGTCAGTTGGAAGAGTTTGACTTTAAATTGTAAATTAAAATCGCGAGCGTTGCGATTACCTCTTAATCGGAATCTTCTAATCCCAATCTAAGGAGATATAAAGGATATCTTGTACAAAGGAGTAAAATATAGATTTATTATATTATCTATTATATTTATCATAGTATAAAAAGGTACGTGGTAACGTGCTATACATTTTTAAGGACCTTAAAAACATAGGACTTAGTTTTGATCGTATTTCTCTAAGTCTGTGTAAAAATTCATCTAATAACGTGGTCGTCTAAAAGCTTTTTGGCCGACCTTCTCCTATTCCATTCTAAAGGAAAGGCATAATTCCTTTTCTTATTAGACTGCGGTCGCGAAAGCTTTCAGGTTTGCACGACCCACATTGGGCCCCGCATCCTATTAAACGGTTTCGCTTTGGTTACACAATTCTGAAAAACATAAAAAAGAACATGCAGCAAATGAACGTGGGCCGCGATGGTAAGATCCACGACAAGGACTTGAATGTTCATTTTTCCGAATATAACAAAAAAAAACCTCAAAAAACTAAGTCTACCCGTGACCACGAAAGAGCCGTGACCACCTTTGAAAGAGCTCGAAACGGTGGTTCTCTAAATAATTTTGTTTCTAATCGTAATATACGCGAGTTTAAAATCAGTATTATTTAAAAAGTAATAAAGATGTTTGAACCTGCTGTTACAAAGGTACTATTTTTTTAAACTGTATGTAAACCTTGTGTATATCCATTTTTTTTTTTTTTTTTAACCGGGGTAAAATCCTACATGGATCCCCAATAGTTCGGAGGACTAAAGGGGGAAGTCAGACTCGTTCTGACTAAAATACCCGGGTGTTCCTCCTCTTCGCTCGTGAGAGTTGTCCTGGGAACGCACCGCCTACCAACGAAAAGTATTGTCGGTCCGCGGATTGAACCTACAACTTCACTAATAGTTGGTTCTGCGCTTCACTCCACTGCGCCCCCTTCCGACAGCTTCCCCTGCCCTAGACCCAGTCACGATCGACGAGGTTCAGTCCATCGTCAAACGTCTTAACCCGCGCAAAGCCCCCGGCCGCGACGGGATCACGAATAAAGTGCTCAAGCGCTTTCCCCTTCATCTCATCATGTTGCTCACCGCTATTTTTAACGCGGCTTTGAACAATAATTACTTCCCTCAGGTGTGGAAAGAGGCTATAGTTATAGGTATACCGAAACCCGGAAAGCCGAAGACCGAGCCCTCGAGCTATCGTCCTATTAGTCTCCTATGCACTTTAGGTAAAATATACGAGCGCATCATTTATACGCGTCTCAGAAATTTCGCTGACGCAAATCAGCTTATCCCAGACTATCAATTTGGTTTTCGTGCTAGACACTCGTGCGTACAACAAGTGCATCGCATTGTTGAGCACGTCATCGAGTCTTTCCATCGCCCCCGGCCCCGCAAGACCGGCGCGATCTTCCTCGACGTCGCGAAAGCTTTTGACAAGGTCTGGCACGAGGGCTTAATCTTTAAGCTATATCAACTCAATGTGCCTGACCGTCTCGTGCTCATCATACGGGACTTTTTGTTGAATCGTACTTTCCGCTATCGTATCGATGGGGCGCTTTCCGCCCCGCACGCCATAAGAGCAGGGGTGCCTCAAGGCTCCGTTCTGTCTCCCATTCTGTTCACGCTTTTCACAAGCGACATGCCGGCTTTTCCACCTTCGCCGGCTCAAGTACATGTCGCACTGTTCGCTGACGACACCGCTCTGTATAGCACGTCCCGCACGATCGGCCCGATCTTGCGCTCCCTCCAACGCTCCGTCGACTCGCTCGGCGAGTGGTTCCACAGGTGGCGAATCGAGGTAAACCCGGATAAGAGTGCGGCCCTGCTTTTCAGTCGCGGTGCGCGCTCGCGTTTCGATCAGGTGTCTCCTATTACAATGTACGGCAAAGCGATCCCTTGGGAGCGCGATGTCCGTTACTTAGGTGTTCAGTTAGACGCCGGACTGACCTTCGGCAAACATACGAAAATGGTGCGCGATCGCGCCTATTTCGCTCTAGGCAGGCTTCATTATCTCCTGAACAAGCGTAGTAAACTAACCCTTGCTAGCAAGGTGCGCATTTACACGACTTGTATCAGGCCCATCATGTCGTACGCTGGCGTGGTATTCGCGCACGCTAGCAAAAGTCATATCTATCGATTACAGGTGATCCAGAACCGCTTCATGCGGATGGCAACGGGTGCTCCTTGGTTCCTACGCAACGAACAGCTTCACGTTGACTTGAAACTGCCTACCATCGCGCAGTACTTTAAGCAATGTTCCACACGGTTTTTCGATTCTGCTCCTCACCACCCCAACGTTCTCGCGGTACATGCCGCTGACTATGTCCCTTCCGTCGTTCGTCAGTCGAAACGCAGGCCCAGAAACGTGCTTCTGGATCCCGACGATCCCGTCACGCTCGCCCAACTACTCGCGACACAGAGTAACACATCAAACCGTCCATTATTCCGACCCCGCCGGCGGGGTCCTAGAACGCCGCGAACCCGCCCCCTTACCTTCCGCGACTCTTACTACTCGATACCGGCACGTGCCGGGTCGTTTCTCTCCCCAAACCTACGTCCGCATTAGGGACCGCCCAACGACGCCCTGAGCCGAGGTCGAGCCCCGTTAGGGGGCACCCTCAGGCAAACGTCGTTTAAATTTATTTAGGGGTGAGAGCCATCCGCTCCCCCGCAAGCCCGGTGATGATGACAAGGCTCCTCCAAGCCATCATCGTTAGTCAGTTAGGAAAAAGAAAAAAAAAAAAAAAAAAAAAAAAAAACTCCACTGCGCCACCGAAGCGTACCATGTGTATATCCATGGGTTAACCTACTTTGACTTACATTTGTTACTGAGAGTTATTTTAAGAGTTAGAAGTATTCTGAGCACAGTGGTTATTACTGTGCTCTTTGAATCGTTAAAGATAAGTAAACATTCTCTTATCGATAGATGCACATTTCGATTAGTTTACAATCATCTTTCAAGGAACAAATATAAGAGTAATTAATTTAATATTTTGCAAGAGCGTTTATGTAAATTGTTTAAAGAAACAGTTAGTCAGGAAATAAATAAGTAGAATTACCTTTTACTACTATTAAGTCATAATAACATGACCCAAGTCACTTACTAAACTTTACAGATGTAATTGCAAATAAATATGCGAACCCTGTCAAATCAACATTTAAATTTTCAATGCTAAGATGTAATCATTTACAACGTCTCCAAGATATATGTTTGTAGTGTGAATATACATAATAGGTGACCTAGTTCAGAGTGACGTGAAGCCTAGATACAAGTTAGATCAAGTTTCAATCTAGATTGTGGCTGTCGGATGCATTCGCTGCCGTTGCAGATAAATAACTGATTGATGTTGCCATTTTTCCGACGGAAAATATGGTGGAAAGTTAGATACCACGTGATGGATGGGAATAGATGATTATGTGATTGAAGATGTGACAGTGTTAACTCTTACACACTTCAATAAAAAAGGTAGGTACTATAGGTATTTTCGTAGGTTGAGTACAAATGTTAAATCGGCTGATTACTCATCATTGCATTAGCTAGTCAATATCTTTGAACATGTACGAAAAAAAAAAGATACAGTGTAACTGATACACACCAATTTGGTATAGGCCGAACGTTTTTGTCTAATAAACAAAATGACCGCGAAAAGTTCTGCAAAATTCAGAGAAAAATACTCTTCAATTAATTTTTCTGTCAAACTTATATATATTTTTTAACAAAACATCATTGCTTCTACTTTCACCCGGTTGCAAGGGAAGAAAATATAGTGTAAGTAATAAACAACTCAGGTAAGTAGGTTGCCGCAATATCTTAATGGACAAAAGTGCTACCTAGCGAATTATTCAATTACAATTTGCGAGGTTCATTCTTGAATTTGTAGCTTCATTTTCAGGTTTAACGAAAAAGTCCCTTAAACGCAGCTACTTAAGGTCGACTATTTGAGATTCAATTGGCTCGTTAGTATATGTGAAGGTTGGGCTTGAGTGGAGGTAGTAGTTGAGGGTTGAGCTCTTGTAAAAGGTCTAGACTTTTATAATGACCGGATTACGGAGCTAGCCGAGGATTAGTTCGAAGACTTTTCGACTTGACGTGAACGTACTTACTACGTGTAGGTATATCGTATGTGTATTGTGAAGGTAATGTTCTACGAACTAGGAGAATAATTCTATGATGTATTGTGAATCTTGGTTGATGCTCTTACACAGCTTCAAACAAAATTTTCATTATGATTCTGCACAACTGTGGGCTAGCAACCATAGGGGGGATTTCCGGATGATACTTGGACAGACAAGACAGTAATCTCCTAGAGTGAGTGGTATTTTTGGGGATTTAGCAATATCTGCAAATAGCACCTATTATATTTGAGAGGATATCAAAAACAAAGGTTATTATATTTTACTAAAACATAAAATGTTAAGTATCAACAATTACAAGTGACAATTTGTGTTTTTTTATCGACGAGCATCGTTAAACACTTTGAATGCTGTTTTATTTGTTCAATTAAAGTTTGTTGCATAATCACAATCTGATAACCCTAAATCAAATCCCTTGCAGGAGTCTTGTAGAACCTGTGGTATTATCGAACCATCGCTGCATTGTCGATTTACAATACAAAAGTGCATTTAAAATGGCTTAAAAATTGGGTACTGTACATGTTTATCATAAGTCGCCTCTTAAGAAAAGCCAAGCACTCTGGGACATAACCTGTTCTTTTAGACCTGGCACTCAAAGGTTAAGTGAGATCACAGACAATTAGATTTCTCATCATAATATAATAACGACAGCAAAGCATCTCGATTACAAAGTGCGAGTTGTCGATGACATTGCGGTGTCCGGAAGGAGGTCAAGGGTTAGGGAGGGCCCTCAGATGCCTCTCGGCCGGAGGTCTCACTCACAGTTGGCTTGAACTACTTGGGAGTCGGCGAGAAATTTGCTCAGTAGGTACCGTTTAACCATTCTGCGGCTACTTCGTTCAAAACGACCCCTTGATCATCAGCCCATTGTCCCCACTATTTGGGCACGGGCCTATCCTAAACTGGGGCGATAAAGTCTTAGTCAACTACCCTGGCCAAGTGCGGGTTGGTTGATTACACAACCTAAGATTTTTTCGTAGGAGTGCAGGTTTCGACACGATGTTTTCCTTCATCGTTAAGGCATCGAATAATCGTACATATGAATTTCGAATTATAAAAACACAATGGTACGTGGCGGGGTTTAATCTGGCGACCTCTCGCATGGCAAGCAACGACCTTAACCACACGGCCATCGAAGCTTACGAAAAAACGACTCCTTACTAAATTTGAAATTCATATGTGCGATCATCATTTGATGCTTTATCGGGGAAGGAAAACGTCGTGAGGAGACCTGCATACCTGCAAAGGAATTATAAGGTTGTGTGAAGTCCACCAACCCGTAGTTGGCCAGCGTGGTTGACTAAGGCCTGATCGCCCTAGTTCAGTGAAGGTGGGTGCCCCAGCAATGGGGATGTTAATAGGTTGAAAATATTGGTGAAGGATGGTGTGGTGGTGAATGGTATCTAATAAAAAAAGCATTTAAACGGTCGAGTTGACAAACCTCTTTAAAGTCGGTTTAACATTATAACGATATCGTCACCTAAATCAAGCAAATTTCAGCCGAGTTGTATTGAGATGGATTAGAGATATAAGCTTACGGTGGGTTAGGATTCCAGTTGGTACGATTAAGATCAGCGAAATTGAAAGTTAGGAACAAGAAAAGGCGAAAGGAGAGAAGCTTACTCAGATATGTGGAGACATTTCTATTGCAGACTGTGAATTTGGTGACAAAAGAAAATTGAGTTGAAAGCATTCTTTTCAGTTTGTAGTTTGAAGTTGCGAAACTTATTTGTGGGAAGCAACATAACGTGCACCTATATTTAGTTTTAATAACTCGTTAACAACGATGTTTTTATTGTTAGATTCTACAAAATAATATGTGATTTGAGCATTTGAAAAAAAAATTGATTCGTCATTGTACGCGTTATATGATTTGATAATTTGCTAATTTACTCATAATGTCTTATTCATATATCTTTTATACGGCATGACAAATATCTAATTTCACGTTTAAGACGATGTTAAAGATGTCTATTTAATTGAACAACGAATTAAGTCTTTAAATGTAGAAAACATACGTAGTTTTCATTTATTCGGTCGAGTTCATTCATTCAGTACCTATTTGCAAATCTCCAATGAAGCCTCGGTCTATATTCCTCACTGTGATTTGTTTTATTTGTGTTGTACAGAGATACGGCTGTCATACAGGAAATTACTTTCAGCGCAAACTACGCAGGAATGCGGATGAAACGTTTCGAACAGAAAATCCAGGATATTTATATTGAAACATTATATCCCGCTGGAGTTGATAGTTAGTTATTCGTTTTACTTCAACTGTTTCTGTAGCAGGAATTTTAGTTACAAAGCTAAAATTATGTTTGTTTTCTTAACTGACTACAAGAAAAGATCATGACGAAATCCACTAATGGATATAAATGATTTTGATAATAGTAGTAGTAGTAGCTTTTTTCTTCGAAAAAAAGTAAAGCAACTTTTTTTATTATTTACTTATAGCGGAGTATAAAGTGTCTGTTAATATTTTGAAATATTATGTGAGTCTACAATATACACATAGAGGTGAATGACCGTACTCGATAGCATGAATCAATTTTGATTTTGATTTGTTCATTATGAATTATTGCGTGTCAAAGATCATGTCCTACTAAGAATCCTCATCCAGGATTTGATTCCACAAGGGAAACTTGAAATTGTTTGCTTAGTAAAGCAACCACTCTTAGCAAAAGCCTTGTATGTTTGACCTGTTTCAGCCAATTGTAGAGAGCCATCCGTTTCCCGCAAGTTCGGTGATGATGACGAGGGTACAGCAAGCCATCATCGTAGTCAAGCGAAAAAAGTCAATAGGGTAGTTTCCTAAGTCTGATTTTACATACAATTTCACAATTAACAGTAACATATAGGTAAATCAATAACATTAGTGAAATCGAGAATAAAATTTCTTATGAAATGAGACAATAATAGGCATTTGAAGTTAGGTGGGAAAGTCCATTTCTAAAGTGCGAAAATTCAATTAAAATACTATGCCATATTATAAATTACAGAATTAGTAGTAACTTTCACTATGAAAACATATTCGTAAACGCAACATTTGATATAGCTGCTGAACAAAGTTCTTACGATATGCGTACAGTATACAGAGCGGTGACGTCATAGCTCTGTGCGACATTTGTATGAAGCGTTTTGAGCTCGCCCAAATGATGTGCTGTTGAAATTGCAATATCTCCGAGAGTTTTCTAAATATCAAACCATTATTTTAACAGCACCTTTGCAATTATGTGGTCCATCTATTTATCAAAAAATAAAAAAATAAGAAACTACCCTATTGTAGGGTTAGCTGGGGTAACACAAGACATCAAGGGGTATCATTACGACCAATTACTGAGACATAAACAAACAAACATACATACAATCACGCCTTTTTCCCCGAGGGGTGGGCAGAGATCACTTCCAGCGATCCACTTTTCACCTCTGTGGGAAACGTGACGTGACGGGTTGTGGACCACGTCGCCGCCATTCTGCCTTGTGCATTGTTTCAACAAGGTCATTGCGTTCCCACGAGTAGCAAGGATATATGACGGGGTAAGGAAAAGGGGAGGAAGGATACTATCGCCTCGGATGATTTGGACTGAGTCAAAGTCAAAGTCAAAGTTTTTATTGCGAACTAAGTGTAGTCGATAGTAACTCAAGGAGCCGGGGTCGCTTACCCGTATACCGTTCACCAACCACCAGGCAGATAGTTGTGACTGGTATCCCCTGACTGACTACTGATTAACCCCCCCGATTACTGAGACAGGCTTATAAATAAAGTTTGTACTATATTTATTTACCTTTACCAGGATGAGGTTAGTTAGTTAAAATTCTGTTAATTGAGCCGGGTTGTTGGTGGGAGGTTGATTGGATGGCCTACATCGGTAATACCGCAAATCGATCCCGTTCCTATGATACTGGTAATTGACTTGTGGGGTGTGACCACCTGAAACCTTTTTTGCTGCAGGTGAGAAAGGCTCATGAAAATTTATTGGTGCATTTTGTTAATGCATGTGGTTTGACGGTACGAAGATAATTTACAATTACTTATTATTGCATAGTATAAAATCGAGTCGTTTCCTGCCATCTGTCAGTCCCTATGTATGCCGAGATCTGTAAAACTAGGTACGCGACGGTTAGGGTAGAGAGCCTTCCGCTCCCCCACAAGTCCGGCGATGATGACAAGGCTACTCCAAACCATCATCGTATGTCAGTTAGGAAGAAAGAACTACGCGACGTATTATAGTCATTTTTAAAATATAATGAGATAAAGGGAAGGGTTTATAACGCACTACTACATTCGCACGGGCAAACCAAAGCAATCTTAACATATTTAAAAAATCATGTTAACAAACTAGTATAATAAATATAGGACCATGACCTATCTCACTTTGAATCTGTGTGTACTAAATATATATCGCAGCAAAGGTAATATGTAGCTGAGTGGAACGTGAAAATAAGAGCTGACTTTTTTGGAGTCAGGAAAAACGTACGGAATATGTAGATTGGACGCAGGATATACGAGTTTGTATGCTGAAAAGGTTTTGTGCAATGTTCGGAAAAATACCGTTGAAAAAGTGCACTCACGTACCTACAGCGTTAAAGTGCGCTGTAGTTATTTTTACGAACACGACATGTCGCTTTTTTTTTGTAGTCATAGTGTTTAGGTTTAAAAAATACTACGTAAATGTTACCAGATTTTTGAACGGTTATAAGCATCGTATTCAAATTACTAGTTTGATATTGTTTTTAGTTGGAAGAGTTCATGTTTAGCTGGTTAAGACTTTGACCATAGATAACATAATATCTTAAACGAATTTAATACACAGGTTAATACATTTTTCTTTGTAGTTAGTATTATATCTTTACCCATAGAAGAGAAACCTGAAAAGCTAGGTACTTTTGCGTACAACGAACAATGTAGTTCCTCACCATTTTGTTACGAAAGGGCCGCGCCTGTTAAGGGTAGTCCTTTGTACCCTTCTTATCTTTTAAAAGTACAGTAAATATTATGTGGCGAATTCAAAAGGCCATGTAACAAAAGGTACCTAGTTACGTATTGAATATTCAGGAGCATTGTACGTAAAGTCTGTTGCGGAAGACTGAATGTGCTTAATATAAGATAGAGAACGAATAATTTCAATAGGTAGAGGAAAATACAGTGGTTTTGCGTATTTCCAACAATCAAAAAAGTATCGGATGTCTCGCCAATTTCTTAAGAACTCGCAAAGTAATTGACGATACTATGTCCTTAAGTACTAACAAAACACTCGCGAAATCGTCGATAGATGTGGATACGTAATACACTCGTAGTATCAGTAATGGATTCATCATATGTGTATAAGGAAAGCTTTTGAAATAAAAAGCAGCAGTAGGTATTATCTGTACCTACACAAAAAGGCATATCAACATGTATACAGATATTTGACCATCAGCACAGGTTCATCAGATATGAAACGCTACCGTAAAGGCGAACTATTACCAAGTTACATTAGTGCTAGGGAATTTGATCGATTACAGCTTGCTCCTTGGGCTAATGCCCTGACTTCCTGAACAGCCTACAAATCTATCAATCAAACTTTGACCGATTTATCACAAACTATTCTGTATATCGGTATAAGGAGGGTCCACAAATATGTAGTATTCTATATTTATCATAGATTGCAATTGTACTGTTGTAATTTTAATTAGTCATTGCATTATTATTAGTGCATAAATGTAAGCATAATGTGTAAGTTTCTTTTTACAATAGCAATAGTTTTGGGTGAGTTTATGGCGAGAACGACTCACCGTGATTTGCCCAAAACTATCTTCAGTCTAAATAGGCTTTTAAATGACGACAATAATTATAGGCACCAAACTGGATAAGTTGTCAGTAGATAGATAGGTCCTACAGTTTAACAAAGAATCGTCCAAAATATAATACAACCTACACTTAGTATAACATTCAGACGTCGACGAACTATAACAATACTAATGTAAAGGATACTCAATGGAAATGCCTATCAAGGGCCATTGACATCTTCGAGTGTAGGAAGGGTATCCTTTTAACGTGGATTCTTGAGAGGGCACGATAGGGTAACAAGATCGAAAGATAAAGAGTTACTATAGAGTTTATTGCCTATTCTCGGTAGAATCGGCATTCCGAACGGGTGGTAGAATCATACTCATCTCATTGCTGACTTGATGCAGTGTTGATGTATGTATGATGTATGCGGTCTAAAAGATATATGTATGGCTTAAATAAGTGCACGTAAAATACCTATTTATGTATAAAGTATTTTTTTATTACTATTAACTCATTCACATTATTTAAAACAATCACAAGACGATTCACAGTATTGCTTCACGATTTTCTTATATTCCAAGTAGGATGATACTTTGTAATCATGTAAATAACACAAAAAAATCTCTAGGGAAGGGATTAAACGATCGATTTTGGTTTTCAAAGTTGTTTGTTCACCAATGGAACATTATTATTTTATTCTTGCCTTTTCTAACATTCTACCAACATAATTAAACCAAAATTGCGGTTACCGGATGATTAACGAAGTTCCGTTAAGGATATTTTCTTAAAAGCTCTCCATAGTTAGTGGATGTAATAATCCGTTCAACAGTGATTGATAGACATGGACTCGAGAGGTTGCTTCGGCCCAGAAAGCTCTTCAGAAATCCGTTCAGTGACCCCGTGTTGTTCAAATGGAATCAAGTCGAAATTTATTTTAGTACAAAACGGTTCTTGTTTTGAAAGCAATAGTTGATAGAAATTAAGTTGGATAGACTTTAAAAGCTCGTTATAGGAATTGGTTTAGGAATTCGTCTATTAAATCCAAATTTGTATAATCATTGATTAACATAATTAATAAGTATTCACTTATTTACCATTCAATTCAGAAACGAATTCCTATCGCCATAGGAGCTTATAAGGTCTTTATAGTAGGTTTTGTGATACATTCCTGAAATTCCAATGTCTTTAATGTAATCAATAACGATCATTATTAGTTCATGTAGCATTCCTTTTGCTTGTATGCTACCTGCATAATCTGATATTTATAAACCTAAGGGAATATTGCTCGCTAACATGATTAAAAATGTAACGTCTCTTGTGGTTTGAGCTGTATTAGGCCAACCTCATAAATATGGTGTTCTATGGAGTTGGTATATAATGCGATAAACCTGTTTGAGTTGGGAAATGCCTAAAGTTTAGGCGTTCAGTTACTTAAGGCACCTTACATTTCCATATTTAACTTACAGACAAAATTTATCAGAATAAAGTAGTTGTAAGTGCTGAACTAAACCAAATTAATTTAGTTTCCTTTTGTTGAAAGAACAAAATATTATATAAGTTATTGTTTAAATAATCCATTAAATAGCTTGCGAACAGTCCAAAATTGGATTTTTCTGGCAACTTTAAAATTCGATTTTGGACTTTCGCGTTCCATTACATAAACCTATATACCTAATTACCTACTATGGGTCCACACGCTCGTTCGTGAGTTCGCTCGCGACCATGACTGGTGCAATCCAGGCGAAACTTCGGGCAGTAAGTAGCTACAAACTGCTATCCTTTTTATCACGAAAAATTCATTGACCACGTGCTTTAATAATTAGAAACTCATTTTTATTTACATAAATATTCTTCCACGAACCGTATACAAGAATAAACGAGGATTTTTTCGTATAATTTTGCAATTTTTCACATACATATTGCAAGTTTTCATAAAAATATATGTGCTCTAAACAAAACCTCTCGTATCCCTCAGCCAGGTTACATAATGATACATAAATGCATGTAATATTTTAGTGTCGATAGCAACACACACCCATTTTCAAATTGATCAACAAAAGCCCAAAATCGCATTGGAATCCCGGAGACCGCGATAAAGAATGGGCGATAAATCTAAATCCGAGTACAGTGAGCTTTCCAGACGAATAAAACCTGTGATTGTCGAATAAAATGAGCTTTATCGGCCCATTAGTGTCTTATCGTTCTCTGCTTCGAGCACCTGTATTTTTTTCATTAGCTATTTTATTGCACGTCGCTTACACATTTGTTTACTAGTAAAGCTACTGTTGTTTGTAACGCCAACTATGCTATATGTATTGATTAATGTGCCTTGTGTTCCATTTTAAAGTAACTACATAGTACTGTGAAATCGATTTCTGAAGATGGTTCCAATGTACGAAGCCGAAGAAAATGAGACTATAGATATTTTCTTCGTCACAGTTTCTGTTTCCATACACTTTTCTTTTTTGCAAATTAGCTTTGCTCGTTGACTTTTTTTGACCCTTTGCAAGTGTATGCAGATGATGGGTCTATCTATAGATATTATTGTATTGGGTACCGAAAAAACCTGTCCCCAATCTATAATAGTTCTTAGCTATGCTAAATGAGATAACTTAATTAACTTGTTTAGTAACAGAAGATATTATTCTGTTAACATGTCTACAGAGGTAGACAACATTCTCTCCATACCGAACTCCTCATCGCAATGTCCAAGATAAATCCTAGAAATAATTTTAGCAGCTTTAAACTTTTTTTAAGTTCTCGCGAGGAAAATCCGGGATGCAGGATTCAATTCCAACTGTCAGAGGTAAGTCCGGAGATTTAATTAAATACCCTCGTTGGAGATTTTTTCAATACCCGCGAAACGACTAGGGAATAAATTGGTTTCCATTCAAGAATTTTAATGAAATGCATCCAGTGTTTTTGTTCCACTGGATCTGCTGGGCAGGTGATAAGACTCCAATCATAATGGATCCACATTTTCAATAATAACGTTAATTGGGTCAATATGGCTTTTGTGAGTGACTCCAAAAGCATTTTCAAACCATCGTATTTTATTTTAACGTTTGTTACTGCCATATTATTATGTTTAAACTTTATTTGTAAAGAGTTTTCTATACTTCGAATGATAATGTGTGTTGGAAAGGGAGGTCAAAGATACGTTGATATTTTCAATATAAAGAACTTGGATGACCGCAAGCAAAAAGGAGCCATCTAAAGATTTTATTTTTTACTTATAATACAGGGAAACTCATAAGTTACGTATTATTATGTATTACTTGCATTTGTATATAAATAAAAGATTACAATTTAACCTTCAACGGCGTGTCGAATGTGAAAGAATTGCGGCATAAAATCGTTTGTTTTTCGCTTCAGGCCTTCATGTTTGTGCATTTATATTCACGTGATTCAGTTGCCGTGAGCAGGGTTGGTGGTTTGGAAAAATCAAATCGAAACGAGAACAATTCATCTACACGTTGTTCATATAAAAACAGCATCTTTGATAACCTTACGCGTCATTCGAATACTGATTGTTCATACAATGAAGCAGCATTAAAATTGCATGATTCCTAAACTACCGTTTGAGATAATGAGGATTTCCAAGTGAAATATTAAGGCAGAAATTAGTCTATGGAAAGAATTGTTTGACATTATCAGTCATAACCAAAAAATAAAAGTACACTCTCTAAGTACCTTAAATCTTTTAAGATAAGCTTGGTTTTTAAATCAATGAAACCTTTTACTTATCTAAGTAAAGACTCCTATTGTCATTCATATAATATTTAATATTACGGTAGTCAGTTAAATGAAATTCCCTATGCGATAGTCTTTCGTATACTGTTACATGTAATATGATATGTTGTTGTCCATATTTCTGTTAATGTCAACTATATCAAAGATCCATTTCTAGCTGAACGTTAGTTGACTGAATAATTCAGGGCAATGTTATTCGGCAACACTGGTATTACATTGTACTCCCTTTGCTAAAGCTCCAGTGATTAATCTATTATTCGCTGCTACAAGGCATCCTTTCAGACATGTTGCCAACGACAACCCTGCTTTCGAGGCACATTAAGCTTGCATAACGTGACCAGATATCCCGTTTTCTACAGGACTGTCCCTTTTTTTTAACACCGTCCCGGAATTTCAGTGCAGCGCAAAAAAAAGCAAAATTGTCCCGTTTCCGGCTGAACGGAAAGAGGCTCTATCATTTAATTTTTACATAAAATTTTTCGCAAAAAGTAATAAAAAAATTCTTAACCGTGACCACGAGCGCTGTAAAGAGCTCGAAACGTCGGATCTCTAAATAATGTTTAGAATACCAATACACGCGAGTTTAATCCGTAAAATTAGTTTTATTTCAAATGTGTAGTGCTCGCGCAAATTAAAATAGACAGTACTATGTAATAAAAAAATTGTTATCGAGAGGAAAAATGTCCCAAATATACTACGAGTACACATATCTAAAACAACCAATTTCTGAAACGGAAGTACACAACAGGACATTTCCGCAAAAGTCCCGTTCTCTCAAAATCAAAATGGCCACATTAAGCATGCATAACTCCCTCTGAGCCGTTGGGAGATATCCGCCCGAGATGACCCGTTGTACTGATGTAAATTTGACTCAGCCCGTTGTGAGACCTCGCATATTTGACAGTACATTATGTATACAGGTGCTGATTCAAACTGAGATTAACTGGACCGAGTGAGGGTTACATGGAGCGTGTATAAAGCTGTTAAGAACGCTTTGTTACTGAGATACGGTGTGAGGATGATGTTTGGGGAGAAGTTGGATTCGTTTTGAACGCACTGCGTGTAAGTAGATAGAATGTTCAAATGTATTTTGTGCCATAAGAGATATCGTATGACAGGTCTATTTACCTGAAATAAAAGCTTAACACACTTAATAGTGTTAAATAAATGTATTCAGTAGAAATACAATGTTTACACATGAATCTTAGTTTTGTCTAGTTGTTTAAATTATTTTAAAACGAGTATCTATCTACGAGTTAAGAAATTGTGCCGCATCGGATTAAATCTCTTGTCAATTTTCTTTCAAAGTAAAACGTTATTTCAAAGAATAAACTTAATGCATAAAAAATCATTTTCGCTTTTGTTACTCAAATTCTTTGTTTAAAAGCTCAAGTTCTCAAGATCCGCAGGTATATTGTGGCAGCGATTCAATCACGAAACAGTCGCTGGATGGCTAAGTTAGCGCTTTGTTCAAGCAAACTCTCCGAAGTGCATAACTAATTCGTGTTTCGGCGCAATGTGCACTCACAAACTTGCGCCACAATACGCTTGTTAGTTTAAAGCTTTCAATTGAGAAAGTTCCCAGTGTAATATGCGCTTTAGATTCGGATTATTCGAAGTGTACGAATTAAAAAAGTTTCTACTCCGCTTGGGCGTATTGTTGGTTAGCGTTTGACTCCGTCGTGAATACGTAGCTACGAACTCTGCTACGAGTGTTAGTTACGCCATTCGAGTCACGTTCACAAATTATAACTGCGAATTTCAAGTCCTATTCACAACAATAAAAGTCGAGTTTATGCGCTTAAACAAAACAAATAACTCTACCAGTTTCAGATTCGAAATATTTAAATTTCCGTGAAAATATTTCAGTATGTAAAAGCAGTGAAGTCTTTTGTAAAATTATAATTCGTTCAGTACACAAAAATCGACTCCGATAGAATCGTCTTTGTAACTAAGGTAAAAGCTCAGTTTTCTATTTTAAATTGACACACTAAAATTACGCAAACGCAACGCATTATAATATGATAGGTACTAATTACTGAGAATAAAGTAATTAATAGTACTAATAGCTTTCACACTAGACAGGAGCCAAACGTCTCAATAACTTTGATTTGTGTCTGTCGTGCTCCATATCTAAATTTTCAAACTAGCCCGTTAAGAAGATTTATGGGCTTGTATTACTCATTAGAAACTATTACTATACCGTTATGTAATGTGGCCAGTGTGGAGTCTCAATCTTGAATCATTTAGTTAACATCGATTCTTCATACGAGAGAGACAAAGTTAAAGAACATACGTGAACTTAGATACTATTACTTACTCTGCCTTCGCTCTTCCAATAGATAAAGAAGCCATATTCGTCTACTTTGAAAGTGCAGTTTTGCTCCAATTCAGTATTGTCTTTCTCTTCTGTCCATCTGTCGAATACAGCACCCTGAAAAGGAAGAAAGCTAGTTATAGAAATGTCTCAATGTCTTACTTATTAAAGTACGTTTAAAGATAAAGTAGATGTTAAGATAGTTATATAGCACACAACCTAGATCATGTTCTTGTCCTAGGTTGTATGTGTTTTGTTTTTAGTTTAAGCTTAGAATATAAGCACCATGCTCGTTCTTTTGTTTATTTTTCATGGATGGAGGGATTCAATGGTAATGACGTCACATTTGGCAACCCACCTACGCTTGAAAACAAAACATACATATACTCGGGGATTCCCACAAGTAATAAAATAAAATAATAAATCTGCTTACGTAACAGTGAAACGGTCCCATTGTGAAAATACGAACATATTATTTTACCAGCGCATTCCCTTATCTAACAAGGGATAATCGCAGAAGTTAGCTGGTAGGCACATGTTCCGGGACGAATTACCGGAACTCACCTACCTGTCAAACCGTTTTCAATTGTAGGAAATTAATGGAATCTGAACTGGGAAAACCTAACGCAGTTTGAATAAAATTCAAATAGGAGATGACGTGCTTGAATTTTTAAGGTTAAGAAAAAGTAACAGTATATTATCATCGGGTCATTTCTAATTTATGATGAATCAACCCGAGCGAGATCCGTAATTTGTAGAAACAAAAAAGCTCAGATGACGGTAACGCAAACCATTCGGGGTTTAAATTTATTTTAAAGTTTTGTTCTTTTTTTTTGCAGTGATTTTACGCTTTCAAACGTAAAATCACAACCTTCTGTGTAATGATGAATATCGACGACGAATTAAATATTAAATAAAATATTAGTATACTACTGATCAGTATACCTTACATACGGAATACAATTAAGCGCATAAGTATACATGTGACAGGTAGGTAGGTAGGTATAAACCGGAGCATATACCCTGTAATTTCCGTGGCCGCATAATAAAAGCGACATTACCCTTGTATACTCGGATTTACTTGGTCGCAAATTTTGCTACTTACCTTCACATCTTGGATAATAGGCTCCATTTAAGACCCAGCAGTTAGAGCTTTTTGTTCTCCCATATTACCATTATGGCTGAGACAAATGGGGTGAACGGGATTACACATCCAGGTTTCCATTCATACGAGTATAAGTATGGGATGGGTGTTAGGATATCAAAGGACTGTATTTTTTTACTTGATTACGTTTTCATTTTAATACTTTGTGTTTAAATACATTACGTACAACTGCACAGTGAAACTTAAAAATTACCTTTAGATTGTGTACAAAAAATTACGTAAAAACGTACTACGTTGACAGAGATCTGTTTCCATGCGGTCTATGGGGGTGGAACATATTTGTGGCCAGGTGTTTTAAACCTTGAATACAACATCTTGATACAATAGCTCATTAAAATTATGGGGAAATGAGGTGACTGGGAATGAGAGGTAACGAAACGATATTGGGTTAGAACCCAATAGAGGCCGACCTCTAGCTAGACGTCAAAACAATTACATAGTGCCTATTTAGTACATGCATTAGTTGAATGCGAAAGTATACTACTGCAGTAACTTTTTCCACTGTGCCTCAGACTAGACGCATAAATCACGATCGCGTAGTGGCTGACAATGAAACACTCGTTCAGAGTTCGACGTCCGGCCGACACCGGCGTAAACTAGTCGACTGCTGTCGTTGACATTTGAATCGGAGCCAACTCTTGTTACCTCTGCTTTGAATTGTTTTTACAAGCGGAAAAGTGTGCCTCCCGCCGTCAGTAGACAGTTTGGAGAGAACAACAAAGTTTGGTATTGTTTACACGTACCTTTTTTTTTACGCGGTGAAATGCTTTTCGCACACTGGGAGAGGGGGTTCTCTCCCAGTGGTGTGTCGGACTCCCCAGCGGCTGGCAAAGAGGTGGTAAATGCCAGCCGCGGCTCCTGGGCGGGGTGCAATGCCCAGGGGGCTTACCGACTAAAACACCGCGGTGTACCTAATCACCTTAATAAGGTGGCGTCATGGGAGTCTTCTACTGCCACGACACCACCGGCGGTTGCCCAAAACGTTTACACGTGCCTACTCGCTCGATAAAGCTAGTCAAGTGAACGTAGTGTAAGTGCAAGTTAGACTTGCACCCGTGTATGTAAGTAAATACTAAATATGTATGTACATAACTCAGAAGTGTCTGCAATACTCTATTTAAAGTAGTAGGAAATCACATGTTTTTTATGAACAAGCCAAAGATATTTCCTTTCTCATGTCAAGAGGCCTAAAGACAGAAGAATATCAGCGTGTTCACACCTATCGATTTCGATCTCCGCGATCGGATCGTGTTACGCCTCATTCAACCTACCCGCTTAGCGCATTCGCCGCATTCTACAGCGCAGGTCTGTTCATGATGGAAATATGAACGCAACACGCGACGAAATCGCGGCAAGATCGCGGCGGAATCGCGGCGATATCGCGGCGAGCGCGCGCGTGCACGCTGGGAGCTCGCGGCTCGGAGCTCGCGGCAAAAAGCGATCGAAATCGCGTGTGTGGACAGGCCCTATGTTATGAAGCTGTAAGTTTGTCAAACAA
This sequence comes from Maruca vitrata, assembly GCA_039566165.1. Taxonomy (NCBI): domain Eukaryota; kingdom Metazoa; phylum Arthropoda; class Insecta; order Lepidoptera; family Crambidae; genus Maruca; species Maruca vitrata. The sequence goes on from CM076926.1 coordinate 6,194,339, forward strand.
TATTGTCGAGAAACCTACCTTTGATGATTGATTTACTACAAAGTATAAAATTAAGTAGCTTTCTCTGTCCTTATATATCTATGTATGCTCAAATCTTTAAAACTACGCTACGGATTTTGATTCGTGTTTTTTTTTTCAATACATACAGGGATTCAAAAGGAAGGCTTTTATGTAAAGTTCATCCGAGGAGAAGCGAGCGCGGGTCACTAGTTACCTATAAATTGAAACTGCTTATTTATTCACAATAACTCCATAAATTCTCAAGAACAGTTTAAACGTCCGCAGCAGCCATTTGAAGACTCAATCAAAACCTATAAACGTGCCCCGATAACGTCTATAAAAGTGAAAGCTGTAGATGACAAGGCTATTAGTAGTAACTCGGTTGTTACTCAGACAGTTGCCGTCAGCGGCATACAGCGGCAAATGAGAAGCTTTCAGGTGCCAGAACGAGCTTTATGTACTAAAGCATAGCGGTGTTACTGTCAGCGGATTTAAAACAGACTTATTACAGAAGAGGAAACTTTTAGAGCTTTTTCTCGTGACTACGAGTACCTATATGGATCTTTTAACCAATATTTTCGGAAATCTCTCTTAATGAAGGGAAGCCATATGCAGAAGTTTAGGCATAAACACAGGTGATCTCTCTATTCCTTTACAATTTTTCATTAACGTAAAAAAACAAATTTAAGTGTGAGAGTCATACGCTCCCCCACAAGTCCGGTGATGATGACGAGGCTACCCCAAGTATGTCAGTTAGGAAAAAAAGGAGAAACACATGTTACTGTTACCATATTTATCATTGTAATAATTACAGAAGATAATTAGGGTTACGTTTTTTGAATCCATTATTAATTTGATTAGAATCAAGAGTTATCCATTCACCAACAGTACTGTCTCCTTTACGTTTACACGTAGGATTATAGGGTGAAATTTACCCCCGACTCATTCTAGTGGGTGTTTCTCACCCCTAGTACCGTTGCTCCGCCAGGGGGGTGAATGGTTCCCGTAAACATCGGGTTTGATTTACGACGTGCCCGCCATGAGAACACCCACGATTCGACGGCACGTCGTATAGGGATCAATTGTCAGTCGCGCCGTCTGTTTAGCGTAGCAATGAAATCGGAATCTTGTTTATACGACCCCATTGAAAGATACCCGGTGCGGATGAAAACAAAGTCTGACGTGATTTTCTGTTCTATTGCAATAATTTCTGACTTTCGCCTGGTACAGTCGGGTAAAACAGTAGCAACTACATAGCTTCTTGCTGCCCGTTCGCGGTGGTGTAACCCAGTCGAAACGTCGGGCAGAAAGTAGTTATGTATTTGCTAATTGTTGTCTATCGTGTGATATTCCATTGATTTCTAATTCATGAAGTAATCCCCAAGACATTTTAGTGTAACAGTCATAAAACAAGTAGTAAATATTTATGATGGTCTTTTCATACCTAGTATATGAACACTTATTACACCATTTAATTAAATCTAGAATGGACAATATCACACATCCAGCCATAAAAGCCCTTATAGGAGCATGTCTATTTTTGGCATATTTTTATTAACGAATGATGTAAGTGCCCGTAAAATATAAGACCCTCTCAACAAATCGGAATGAAGGAATTAAGAAAATAAATTAGCGTAATAATTTAGACCAAGAGACGTATCGAGTACTCGTAGCAAGTAATTTTGACTGATGCCGCCTTAAATGGATTTTAATTTGGATTAGGACGATTCGTTGGAACTGAATTGGTCGATTAATCTTGATCTGGATTTATATTCACTTCGCTTTATCACAAGTGTTCTTGATTACTTAGTAAACAGACGGGAAATGAACAAATTGAATAATCGAGAAGCGAAATTTTACAGAATTAAGTTTTTAGTAATTATATTAAATCCGGTCCAAAAAATCTATTTATTAGTAAGATAATGAACTGACTTATCGATGAAAGGAAGTCCTGGGATGGAATTCTATTAAACATATTTATTAATGTAAGCGTCCATTAAATACAGGGTGGAATGTGGAAGAGGGGTGGAATTACCCATGACTCGACAGATAACGACATTGTCAATGCCATGCGGAGAAAATAGATCTGTTTTGTGAGTGGCCAAGTGAAGTCGTAAGATTGGCTATTGATATAGCATCAAAAACTACATAATTGTATTAGGTTAGCCTGTAAGGATTATGTGTGTATGTTTTTTTAAATAAATAAATAAATAAATTGTTCTGATTGGTGAGATATTTAAGTATTTAGCAAGGAAATCAAAATCAATAAAATAGTGTTTGCTTAAAAAGATAAATAACTCACCTAGACATGGGACATCACAGATACACAGATGCCTCACATATATTTGTCGCAGATTGGGATCAAAGCCACGTGGCTTTGATCCGACGACTCCTGAATACTACAAGACTACCAAATGCGCGATAGAGTCAGTCAAAATACGTAAGTCATAATTACCTGCAGCAATGGTTCAGGAACAGGGATCTGCCAGTTGAACTCGAACCTTTTCGTCATGGTGTAAGGTTGACTTTAGCACCGAGCCAATCCCGCCTGCACGTCGCTTACAAGCGAGCCATTATCGGCACCAATCTGCGAAAGAAGGAAATTATGTTTAGTTATTTGCAAAAAAGTAAAGACTTTTTTCATGGTTTTACTTTTTGGAGCCACCATCGTCGTTGATGGTCGATGAAAATATATGAAAACTAGTGGTCCCGGCGAATTTCATACCGCCTGTAAGTACTTATGTTTTCTATATTTTTTCACAATTTAAACCATCCCTGGACTACAAAGAACATTTCAAAACCAAAATTAGCTAAATCGGTTCAGGCGTTCTCGAGCTTTAGTTAGACTAACGAAGGGTAATTCATTTTTATATATAAGAAGAAGAAGATAAGGACTCAAATGGCCATATATTTGGGTTGCGTTGACTCAGGGGCGTAGCTACCGCCGTATCTGCCGTATCAAATATATGGGGCCACGGGGGCCCCCAAAGTGTGATAGAAAAAATAATTATTTTATTTTACATACGACAAAATTCTACAAAGCAATCTTTACCTCCATATAAGGGCCTCCAAACAATTTTTTTATACGGGGCCCCGACAAGACACGCTACGCCTCCGGTTGACTTAAACATTATAGGAAGGTAAAGAGTGTCATTTATATTCTTTACGTCCTGTTCATCTCTTGGAAATCAGCGAATCTTCCCCACGCTAAAGGTATTTGCTACTTGCTACGACGCGATGGCATAATCCAAGATTCCAAGGTATTTGAGGTTCGTGTCAACTTGATACCAACACGCGTTTCCGAGAAGGGGTCTTAGAAGCATATATATTTACAAACGTACAGAACTCTAAAAACGTTAGCGACCGATATTTTGTTTTATTCTTTTTACTTACGGATCCATAAAAATGAAATACATACTTTCCCTTGCGCCTGGCAACCCTACCACCAACCTACGTCCCCTACCGGGTGCTTAATGAGCCGAGCGACCGCACTATCTTTTACCCGGCTAATTGGCCAGTTTAATTGCCCCGTAAAGAGAGGAAACGTCGGAGCCAACCGGAACCACACTTACGTAACATTGGCCTTTGTTTTCGCATGTCCCGATCGAACTGAAAGTTGGAAAGTTGTTAATTCAGGGACTTTCCGGAGGGGATTAGTTAGCTAGCGGCCGCCAGTGGATTTACACATATGACGCTAGAAGGCCACAATATGTATGTATGTATGTTTTATTATATACCCAATTCTCTACCCAAAACTTTATATGGGTAGTCATTTATTTATTGCACACATTCGATACTAAGTATACAAATGACTTGATTTAGGTGGTACCCTGATTAGCTAAATCTAAATGATAACGTCACTCTTATTCTCAAAATGCAAAATTTAATGGAAATAGTTTCAGTAGTTTATAAGCGTCAAGTAGTAACAGACAGACACCTACCAAACAACCGAAATTGAGTCTATCCCATGTAACGCTGTAATCAATACTCAGGTACCTTTATCTCAGCATAAAAGCTTCCAACCGTCTCTTTAGCCTTTCCACACAGTATGTACAAAACAAGTCGACCATTGTTACAAGCTTACATTTTAACAAAAGCGATGTTAATTGACGCGTATTTCACCAAATACAGATACAGAGAAATCAAAGAGATCAAAATCCGCGGCGGTCCCACTCTGCTCTTTTCATTTGTTTTCCTATTTCGCCCACAGCGGAAAACTTTTTTCTCATATTCACGTCCAATTTCCACTGGCCACAGCAACGCGTTGGTTTATGACGTGAAAAAAAGTCGTTTGTGTATTTTGTTTGTGGATGTATCGGCACAAAGGCTCGACACATTCCACTGCAGAGGTTTTTGAGGCCCCCGATTGAACACTAGAGAGTGTTAGCAATGTTTTGAACAAGGCCGGTCCACACATAGTGCATGGTACTCAAAGATTTAGGGCTCGAAAAAAGTACTACACATACAAATAGGATATTTTTAGGCAACTGCCTCGTTGGTCTATTGGTAGCAAGCGCTGCGTAAGAAACTAGAGGTCCCCGGTTCGAGTCCGGGGTCGGGAAAAATTTATGTGAGTTTTTCTGTTAAGGAATTGCTCAGCCCGGAGTTAGGAAGTTGGTGGTTGCACTTCCGTGTCTCGGAAAGCACGTTAGGTCGGTGGTCCTGCGCCCGATCTATCATAGGTCATGGCGGATTGTCGGCTCACCTAAATATGAGAGTAAGGGAACAGAGAGTGCACTTGTGTTTGCGCGCATATTTGCATACTATATTTATGTCCTGCGCACTTGGCTGATCTTAATGAGATCGGCCGCCATGGCCGAAATCGGTCGGACGCATTATTTTTTAGATTCGCCTCTCTAAGTCGACATTATTTGATTTATGTGGTGATTAGAAAAGCGAACTAATGATCGATCTATATTTTATCCAGCTGTCAAAAATTAATCAGCTAATGACCACTTTTCAGAAAAGTGAAGTTAAGGTAGGCCCTGGCTGTATAATAAAAGTTTTATATTCCCTTTTGGGTATGGTCACGGAAACACCTGAGTTTAGGGTTGGATTACAGGTAGAGAAGCTTCCTACAGTCAAGATGAGTTTGTCGCATCAACAAATTAGATTAAGGAAACCTTTGCCTGAAGGTTTGCGAATGTTACAAACTTTTTTTTACCAACCGTTGCTAACGCAGTCATTATTATGTTGAGACTATGCTTTATCGGTTTCCGATAAGAGCCGGTCATAAATGTTATGTTATTTAACTAAAAAAGTTATAAAACTGTTTCAGATAACCGTCGACCTTATGTTTCGTAACACAAGTATAAAATACACGATGAATGCATTTCTCTTAGATTCGAGACTGCCACCATAATTAAATTGAAACGAATCTGAACTGAAATCTTCAGAAATAAGAACTTCGAATGTATGTAAACAGCCATGTTAGTGTTAAAATCAGGAAGGTCAGGTTCAATTTCTATGAACTAACTAATTAAATAATTCATCACATAACAAATTCTATGTGTATGTTTATTTGGTTTGATGTGCCAACTTTTATCCTCCGAAATTTTTCACTTGAACCTCTGAGTTTGGCGATAGAAACTATCCAGTACAAGAAAAAAAATCTATTCCACCACATAAAACGATTGTCCAAATTCCGAGGCTTGCAAAATAAAAAGTAAAGCTATAACTTTGAAAAGCAAAAGTCGTATAACAAACTAACTGCGCTGCGTCCATTTAGCCGCGGGCTACGACCAATATTTGCACGATAAACTACCTAGAAATTCGTCCAGCAATGTTCTGTTGCCAAACTACCTAACTGATAGTAGTCTACGAGGGGATTTATATAAATGTTTGAAGATTAGATAGGACATATACATGGTTTAAGCCACACTAATATTATAAGTGTAAAAGCTGTCTAGCTTTCACACCAAAACTACGGAACCGATTTAATTTTTTGGTGCACAGTCAGTCAGTCTGGTGAAGAAGTAGCTCAGTAATCTCGGAAGGACAAAAATACCGCATCAATAGTTAAAATTAAATAGAACATTAAGTAGAATCCTAGCTTTGCCACGTAAAGGTAATAAAAATCGTTCACAGTAGTTTAAAGCTTGTTCCACATAGCTTGTTCCATTGAAAAACATCTTAAAAGCGCTTTTCATAATGCAGAATTCTTGAAAAACGCCATCGATCTAACCTTTGTTGAGCTTTATTACTTTATCACATTGAATATTACGAGACTAAAGATCAACCTACATTGGTAAGTTTATTCCACTCTGAGGGCCTACCATGAGTTGGCTATCGAAAACTTACTTACGTTAAAAACCTATAGAGTTGTTTTTTTCATACGGCCGATTTTAGTTCTTCGCGTAACCACCAGCGGCGCTGTACAAGTTTTTCATAGACATATTTACGTAGGCGATATCGAGTGCGTAAGTTTTAAACTCATGGTAGCCCCACTGATCACCTATGTGATATCGCAGATTCATTCACTACATCGTCAAGACGGACGTTTTTTAAATAAAAAAAAGATAATCCCGCCTTTACACTACACAATCTATGGAACATTTCGGTCTAGAAAACCCCTCACGTAAGCCTTGAATACATAATACACTTAGCGCTTCTTAAGCCCAAACTAGATAACGGAAGCACCATATACGTACCCAAAGTAACCGAGCCAAGATCGCATTAACAGAGATCTCTTGTGTTTATTTGAAAAGCAAATTGGCATTAAATATGCATGCGACAGACGGGACTGATTTTAATCAATCGCTCAATTTACCTACATCCCGGGTCTAACCGGGGTATTACCTTGAAATGAAACTCGAATACCATGCCTCATACCCGGGAGGAGTTTTAATATGTTACTTTAGGAGATACTTGGGCGTGCTAGCGAAATTTCAGCTTTATGCAAATTGAACCACAAAATGTTACTACGTAGAGTTTACAATTTGTACTATATTTGGCGCCGGGGCTGTGACTACGTCTGAATTGTTTTGATTAAATTGTTACTGATTTAAATAATAGGTGCTTGACTTGATATAAGGATAACTATGGCCGCAATTCCGTTCGCGTGTAGTCGTTTATCCCTCAATTTGCAGTGGATTATACAACAAACAATTTCATTACACACAAGAAGACAAATTTATGTTTTATGATTCCAAATCTTCAGTTAAATAAAGAATATTTGGGAATCGCAACATTATCAACACCCAGTTATTATTGATTTCGAATCAATGCCTATTGTAATTTAAAACGTTAAAAGTATTGTATTGACGACAGGTCGATTCGATTTAAAAACTCTTTCTACATTAACCTAATACATTGTGGTTATCGCTCAACTACTGGCCACTTGGAATCGGTCTGCGAATCTCTTCGACGCTCAATGCAATGGAGAAACTTCGGAGAGCTCTTAAGAGGGAAGTTTGCTATTCGAGTTGTTGTCCGCTAATGCCCTAATGGACGGAGTTGGACCGCGTTGGACAAGTTGGACGAGCCTAGGCCCTTGGGACGAGTACATCTGGACAGTTAATTGGTGACGACTGGGTTCCGTAATGGACTGCATAATATGTTGAATTATCTTCGCGGGTGGAAGTTACGAAATTATATCGCAGTATACCTACAATTGATTTCACTCAAACTTTTCAACATTTGCACAAAAATTGGGCAATCGAAATAGGCCATAATTAATTAATTATAACTAATAATTATAGACGTTTTACTGTTAATGTTACATACTAAAACGTTAAAGAAGCTTTATCTAAAGCTTAAACGTGACAAAGTATGTAATCGACTACGAATTATCAGCACTCGGAGTTAAAATCACATCTTTAAAATTAAGCACATGATCTGTGAAGAAAAATTTTCACAGATAATGACGTGCTTAATTTTGTATTCACCTAAAGTCTACCTATCGTTGGTGAGATAGAACTCTGTGATAGGTAGACAACGGGGGTCTATGCATGCATTATTATGCAAAACTTATACTCTGTGAAAATTATGTGATTGTTTTTTACTAAATCGTTGAAAAAATTTTTTTTTTGATTTTTCAAAAAATATATTTTCCACCTCGACAGCGTGAGAGGCTTTAGTTCTTTTAAGCGGTGTGACGTAACCAGGTACTGCTTGCCGCATGAAATTGAAGATTAAAGCTCTACGCCCCAAGTAATAAAGCGAATCGAGCGTGCGTTCGAGTTTAGTTTATCCCTTTCGTAAAACCGGTATTTATTGAATTGTACAAAAAAAACTGCACAAATCTATTTTACTACTAAGATAGATATAATTTTACTGAGGAAAAACAACCACTTAAATTTCACGGTGTATAAATAGGGTCCCACTGGCATCCGCTACGGTACCCTAGAAACTATTAAGGAAAAGGATTCTAAGCACCTCCTAGACGATTATTATTGCAACACTAAATGCTTTATCTCCGCAGACGCCACGTTGGCGTCTCCATTTCTGCTTCGGCGAAAATAGTTAAAATTTTATAGCTGCGATTAAAACGAATGCAATACTCAGCAGTGGTCACCAAACTAGAGAAGACATTATTTGACTTGCAAAAAAATTCAAAGATAGCATCTATACACCGTGAAATTTTAGTGGTTGTTTTCCCGCAATAAAATTATTCTATCTTAAAAGCACAATAGATTTATGCAGTTCTTTTTTATTGAAATCAATAAATGCCGCTTTTACGAAAGGTATAACTTAAACTCGAAAACACATTCGAACCGCTATATCACTTAGGGCGTAGAGCTTCTTTAGCTTTAAGCATCGATTTTAAGCGGCAAGCAGTACCTGATAACGTCACATCTTATAAAAGACCGATAGCTTCTCTCGTTTACGAGTTGGAAAATTATTATTTTGAGAAGTTGAAAAAAAAATTTTTTTTAAGGAATAATTTGCATGTTTCGATAGTATTACTACGTCATCGCAAATCGTCGCAAATCGTTCTGCCACGGGAAAACAACCACTCAAATTTCACGGTGTATTTTGCAAAGCCTTTGGGGACCCTGGCTTACATTAATTAATTAATTCCCAAAAAATATTTAGGCAACATTGTGTTTCCCTCTTTCGGGGAACAAGAATTATATTATTATTTATTATTATGCTTAATTGCTATACCTACACAATCACTAATTGGATCGACTTGAAGGCAACATTGGTGTACGAAGCCTGTGTAAAGTCAAGTATTGTAGTAAGTCATCCGGAAAGAATTAATAAGGATTTAGCTCTAAGGCGTTTTCGTATTTGTACTGTTTACGAGTATTATGGAAAAGATTGTGTTTGAAAAGTCAGGGAAATAATATAGTGTTTCGTTCGCTTCTAAAGTTTGTCCACATTTTGTTAACAGCTTAAAGATTGCTAAATTCACATATTATTTCAAAATTACATCTTAAATCAGAAGTATGTCACTGTATTATTTACACATATTTACTTATTTACACTCGTATTTAAAAAGAGAATAATGCACGACAAGCACTTGAACCCACGAGCTTTAAGTAACACTAAATAAGCAAATAAATATATGTTTTAATTTTTTTTAATATGCTACAAGATAACCTCACTCAACCTGATGGTAAGCGCTAGTAAGACCCATATATGAGGTCGACGGGCACAATATACCATATCGAGCCTGTCGCACTCACCCTGAAGGCCTACTGTAAAGCCGTTTCACCTCCCCGGCCCTGAAGATCATAGGAGGGAGGGAAAACATGAGCTGGAAAGGCATTCCATGACTCGGGGCAGAAAAGAAGAACTGAACCTCTTGGTCCGAGCCACCAGCGCCTGCATTGTATGTAGATAGCAGCGCGAACCAGCACGTGTCGTATTTGTCAATTAAATAATCACGTATTCAACAGCTATAGCTGTTGTGAAGGAAAGCTTTCAGGTCGAAAGCTATCAATTCGCTAACAACGTGATACAAATACGTGGATCAAGCTTTAGAACTGAAATTACCTGCTCACCCGCGAACACAAAGCGGACTTGTTAAATTGAACTTACAAAGCTCAAGCTCACAATGGTACCTAAGTATGAGCCTGATGGTTACACAAGGGGAAAGGGGGGTTGAAACACGTGAGACTGGCTGGGTTGGTTGACATCACGTTGGAGTTGATCACGAGGCCACGTGGCGGAAACCTTGTTTACATTGAAAAGTTGAAATTTTTAAATGCGTTTAAACGAGTTCACGTTGCGAAATTTCTGTACGTTTTCTTGTGTTCTTCCTTAATGTTTATATCTATAGATAGATATATTATTTACTAGTGCCCTTTCGGGTATATTATGCATATAAAACCTACCTATTTAATCCCTCTTCCAATTAAATATCTTAAAAAACCTTATCAAAATCCGTGTAATTTGAAAGATATAAGTATACATAGAGACAGACGCGGGAAGCTACTTTGCTTTATACTATGTAGTGATAACGCATAAAACATGAAATATATATGGCGTTGCAGGAAAAACAGAATTATAATTCAGAAAATCATGTCGCTAGTGACTTCTTCTTATTTTAGTTGCTTTAACACTTCTGTTACATGAGTTGACTCTTGGTACATGCACTGTGCACTATCCAATGCGTCATTGAGGCATATTATATACTAGCTGGGCCAGCGACTTCGGCCGCATTCCCCCCTGTTTTTTTTACAATTTTCCATTGTTTCTTTGCTCCTTTTGGTCGCAGCGTAATATTATTTAGCCTAAATCCTTCCTGAATAAATGGTCTATTCAATACAAAAATATTTTTTCAATTCGAACCGGTAGTTCCTGAGATCAGCGCGTTAAAACAAACAAACTCGTCAGCTTTATCATTTTAATAATAATATGTACATGTTATATACAGTAGTAAGTGCCATAATATATGTATGTATAAAATATCACGATAGTTTGGTACGTGTTACAGCTGTGACCACCACGGCAGGATCGATGTTTCGAAGTGAAGCTTAGACCTCGAGACAAGCCCGCTAAAGTTTCAAACACAACCGTTCTGGGAATTAATTGTTCCGAGGAAACTATCTAACACTCAACTTCCAAGAAAATCTGTGAAATTGGGAGGCAGGGTACTAAGAAAATGTATGTACGTAACGTGACCATTATAGTTATTGTGCAAAACAACATATTAATGGCAGTTGTTTAAGGTCCCAGATATTTATTTAAATTATACTGAAACATTTATGTTTTGTCCTCAAAGGTTTGTGGACGGTTTTTAGTTTTAGCCTGTCGTTAGCTTGTTGCATTGTTAAGCCGGAAACGCTTTCCTGACATTTTCTTAGAGATAGTAATGAATCAATGGTGGGAAATTGTATCTCATTTACTTTTAAAACATAATTTATCACGGTCGTAGAGAAACAAACATAGATTGGTTACTTCTAAACACTGGCAATCGTATGAATGAAGGCACTGTGGTTTAAATTACTAGCACGTGTGGAAAAACTTCACTGCTAGTTACAAATAGATACATTTTTATATCTCTATAAAAATGATGTACCCTCATTTATGTATAAAATATTACGGCGATTAGCTACAATGATCAATTTACTGCATTCGACGATCGACAATAGAACATGTTAATTACTGTTTCATGTTAGTGGTCAGTTTGTCTTATTAATCACGGACGCCTGACAATTTATATGGAACCGATGGAGATCGAATGGAGGCCATAAAACGTGGTCCCTTTATCAGAAATATTTATGGCACGCCATATATTGTGGGACTAATTAATTAGATTGAAGTGGAGTTTACGGGGCGGGGCTAATCAAGTAGTTCACCGACACGATAAGAATAATGAGAATATCGTATCTCAACGTCGTTTTTAATGAGATAAATACGAGATTTTTTTTTCACTGTTTAAATCTTAGTTGGATTAGTTGTTCTGAAAGAGGTATTTAAAAAAAAGAGACATCGTAGTCACTAGACTTAAACAACAAAATGATTTTAATTAATTGGGTACCTGGTGGTGTCCGGGTACCCAATTAATTAAAACCGTCATTATTAATACCTAGTATAGTTATGTTATCTGTGACTGAGTACTTTATTTATATACACCGTGAAATTGTTGTTTTCCCGCAGTAAAATGATTCTATCTTAGTAGCACAATAGATTTGGGCAGTTCTTTTTATTGAAATCAATAAATGCCGGTTTTACGAAAGGTACAACCGAAACTCGAAAGCACTTTCGAACCGCTTTATTACTTAGGGCGTAGAGCTTCTTTAGTTTTAAGCATCGATTTCATGCGGCAAGTAGTACCTGATTACGTCACATCTTATAAAAGAACGATAACTTCTGTCGTTTTCGAGTTGGAAAAATATTAATTTGAAAATAAAAAAAAATAATTTCGCGGATTAAAATGCATGATTCGATAGTATTTGGTAAATCGTTCTGCCTCGGGAAAACAACTACTCAAATTTCACGGTGTATAAAATGAATTGAATTTGAAAGCCAGTGTGGCTTTCAAATTCAGGACGAATTTGAAAGTCAAGTGTTTCTACTCGAAGTCATAGTGTTTTTACTGGGCTATAACAAAATGTTGAGAATAGGCAAATAAATCAATAATCCGCAATTTCTTTGTAATCTTGCGAATGGCTACAAATCCTAAACTCAAGTAGTAGTATTCGGTTTCAAAGTACTGCCTAATCTCAAACTTCTGAGAAGACTTACAAAATGTTTTCACAAATGAAATTTAATGCTTTTTACCTAATCTTATCGAGTCTCCTGTTACATTCTATTGTCATGTTGATATCACTAATAATAATCGGTTGCAAAACGGGTTCCACATAATTTGGCTTAAGTTTCTAAAGAGTTTGTCCGATGTCAAGAGTTGTCCAAGTTTATCAGGAGGCGAGCTTAAACATGACAGAATAGTTACATAACTTTAACTTTGAAAGTCATTCCGCTTAGACAAGCCCTAGAGGTAATGTTATGATTTTAACTTGAATTACGATGCTTGTAGGTAAAGTAAGCCGCTTCGATGTTTTCGATATAAGCATTTTTTCAATTGATTAACTTTCCCTGATGGCCTTGACCTTGACATCATCACGACACTTGGGTGGGAAGGCTTTCACCCTCAATTTGATACAATGACTGCGTTTATTATAGCAAAAATCTGTATTAACGTTAACTAAGCCAAATTAATAAGTACAATAGTACAACTATGCAGTCGTAAAACTAAGTTTAACAAAAGAACCCTTGAAACCCTATAAAGGTTCCATATTTTTCTCCCTCAACATTTTCCCCCATAATCGAATAAAAATTTCGCGACAGCCGTTAATGTACAACAAAAGTGTACACTTACCATTACCTCGTTTTGGTGCAGAAAAGCGTCGAGCTTTCCCGTCCAATCTCACGGTAACACAATTTGGTAACAATTCACATCACATCTTAACGCTGAAGCCATTTTTGACAAAGTGGTTTAAGGCGTCGCGTTTAACTGACTCCTGAAAGAGATTGGGGGGGGGGGGGAGGGGATTGGAGAGTAAACGTTATTTTTTTCCAGGGAAGCCGGGTATCAAAAAGCAATGAAATCTCATTTCTGCAATGGTATTAGAGAAGCCCGAGGGGCCTGAGCCGCCGTAATGCGATTAGGCCACTGCCACAGACCTGGTGGGACAAGGCCGAAGGCCAATGCGTAATTAAATTTCTCATGCTCGAGTTACGCCGATGGTAAAGCCAGGAGTGAGCATTCTAGAAAGAAATTAGCTAATATGCGTTTAATATTTATAATAATACGTTAGTACACAATTGATAATACATAAATCTTATGAATAAAAAAATATTATGATTTTTTATTATTAAAAGCCACATTTAGTTTACATGAGGAAGAACTTTGACTTTTATGTTACATATTTCTTAGTTTTATGTGCAGGATTTTCGGGAACCGATTTAAAAAAACGAATTTAATGCTTAGGAAACGTCATATTTTTTCTTTCTTCCTCATTATTCCCTTTTAATTTATTGAAAGGAGGATCAAAGAGCTGAAAAACGAATCTAATAATTCAAAGGATGTACGGAGAAAAAGAGCACTTAATTAAAATACAGCGCACATAGAAGCTGTACCTAAGCATTGAATAATAAAAAAACGTGAACATTTCTGAGTACAATCAAAACACAATAGAATTGATTCTTATTTTCTATACAAACGACTGGAGAAGTCTCAAACAATTAATTAATTACCATGAAAAAGTTAATTATGATGATAAGACCGCGCAGTGGCCTAAGTGAAAATAATGTTTGTTTTCTAAATCGAGTTATCATTAACGGCAACTTCAAAGTACACGAACCTTTCAAGTACAATTTAATTTGGAACATAGCTGTTCTAGAATCACCTCTTTGTTAAATAAAAAGAAAGGAAACCACAAAAAAAAGTAAATTCGATTCTACGGAAGGTAATTTTTAAGTCAAGTTTTTAAATTCAAGAAGAAATTATACGAAGCCCGACAAATTATTCAAGGTTTTATTCTTATTTTTATGGAACCTTTTTTACATAGATCTACATCATTTGTTAGTAACTTTTGTCAAAATAACTTATTAGGACAGAGCATTTTCGTAGGACCGAAAGTGGCGCCGATATTTTTTTCGATGATTGTATGATTTTTTTTTCGGAGGGGACTGATCGCTGATGGCCGTCTGAGGCCTGTTCAGACAATTTATTCGACCGAATTTTAGTAGAGCGTGTGCTTTTCTCCATTGCAATCAGTACATTCCATTTTTCTTTAAAAAAATCCGATGTCCGTCACCGTAGACATCGGTGGGCGATGGACCTATTATAAAAGCGTTTTGCCGTTGGATGTACTCAAACCTAAAGAAGTTTATACAGTAGTGATACTGCGATACTGATGCCAATAATGCAATCAGTAAAATTTTTGTCTGTCTGTATGTTCCTTATAGAAACAAAAACTACTCTACGACTTTAACGATATTTGGTACAAATAATTCTTCATACTCCTGGACAGGTTATAGTATACTTTTCATCACGCTACAATCAACAGGAGCTGAGTAATGAAAGAGAAAATGTTGAGAAAACAGGAAAAGTTAGTCCATTTTTTAAGCTTTCGTCGCGTGTGCAGGCTTAATGGCTAAAGTTATATAGAAATCATGTATGATGGAAATATTCTAAATAAAATTGTCTAAAAAATATCTCGCAGCAATCTATCTTTTACGGTTGACTCACAATGACACGTGTAACTTCGGAGCATAGGGGCAAAAAGACAGTAGGAAAATTGTAAAAAACAGGTGAAAACGCGAACGTCGCTGGCACAGCTAGTAATGTTATAAAATCCTTACTAATATTATAAATCCTAAAGTAACTCTGTCTGTCTATCTGTTACGCTTTCACGCATAGAGTACTGAACCGATTTAAATGAAATTTGTACAGATATAGTCCAGAGCCTAAGAAAGGACATAGGCTACTTTTTAACTGACTGCGCTATAAAGAAGTAATGTTTTACCCGTTAAACGTCTCTACGCGGACGAAGTCGCGGGCGGAAAGCTAGTATAATATAAATAGTACTTCTTATCCATTCACGGGTTCCATAAAGGTGGTTCTATAGTGAGATATTTACTACAACAAAGGATAATCTAAGTAAATCTTGCTGCTCACTTGGAGTCTTAACTATTTCTAAGTAACTACACAGGAGAGGTGATGAAATCCCGGATCAAAAAGACATTCTTTAGAAGGACCGACGGCTTTTAAGTCAGCCAATTTCCTCAACTTTTCTCTCTGTAATATTTCGGATTCTTTCACGGTTAACAAAGTCCCACAAAACAACGGTTGAAAATACATAGGAAGTTTTGCGATATCCTCTGGCTATGTGATGTCGATCCTACAGAAAGGTTTTCTTGGCAAGATATTTTGTCATAGGTAAAACTTTTATTAACTGAGAGTCCTGTTTTGAACACGATATGCATAGTTGATTACAAAAATTGGCATAATTTTCTATATTTTATGGATTTTGTTCTAATAAAATCTAACAAACATGTTTTCGCTTGTTGATCAATCATGCAGCAATTGTAGTTAGTACATAGTAACTACATAATATTATTCAATATGAAAAATAATATAAAAGTATCTTGAACTCGAAACCATGCTTAGTTAAGTAACCATGTTAGTTGAGATCCATTTGCATATACTCGGATTTAAATGTTCACAATCCATATAGTTGCTTCATCTTCGTCATTCAAACTCCCCCTTTGACTTTAAACGTTGCTAATCTATTTCTGTAGGCTAATCTGTTACACGTGACAGGAACAGATATGCTACGGTGACATCTGCTCCTGAGTATTCGCAGTAACACGTTAATTACAGATACTTATGTTAAAGGTAGAGTATAGGTAAAATATCATTACTATATGATGCAATTCCAATAGAAATACTCAGTATTACTGCTAGCAACTTCTGCTGGGTTTTAAATATACCTACTAATAAAATATTCTGTTATTATATTATGCTATCTAGCCGGTAACAACTTGTGACTAAAGTTGGCAAGAGTACCTTTTAATAATAATGCTTTAAATATGCCTACATACGCGGATATCCTGCATTAATGATAAGAAAATAAAATTATTTCGTCTTCTAGTATCTGAAAGTAGATCGCCAGGTCAGATTGCCATTCTAGACATAGCAAAGATTTATGCCATGCACAATTTCTATTACATGCTCAATTTATCCGTCGTCTAACGTCTTCTGTATTTTAACGTCTTTGGTGCAAATCTATACTAATATTATAAAGCTGAAGAGTTTGTTTGTTTGTTTGAACGCGCTAATCTCAGGAACTACTGGTTCGATTTGAAAAAATCTTTTTGCTTTGTATAGACCATTTATCGAGGAAGGCTTTAGGCTATATAACATCACGCTGCGACCAATAGGAGCAAAGATACAATGGAAAATGTGTAAAATACGGGGAAACGCGAACGAAGTCACTGGCACAGCTAGTACATACTATTTGCAAAGAAAGTTTTGAATAATATACAAGGACTAGATACAAATGTCTTAAAGATCTCAGAGAATGCCGCATTCCGGGTCTGGCGTGAGGATTCATTAGCAGGCGAATTGCGTCCCTCCCAACCTGACACACATTAGTATTGAGACGTCACTCACACCCAGGAACGCGGACGAAGATTATCATACCCCATAGATACGAGTAGCTGCAAATCAGGTCAGCCTTTTGAATAGAACCGGAGCTAATGCCACTGCTACGAATTGCATATTCCTGTCCGTAGTTGTGTAGCTTCCTTATTGAAATAGAAGTTCTATGAATGTTAAATTATATCATCATTTTTTAGCCGAGTCCGGGCGCCCTGAGCTGATGTCCTTGTTAGGGGTGCCCTCAGACAAAATAACGCTTAAATATTTAAGGGTGAGAGCTCCCCTTCAAGTCCAGTGATGATGACAAGGCTACTCCAAGCCATCACGTAGTGAGTCAATAAAAGAAGCTTCAACTAATTTAGGGCGAATAGACTTTAGTCATTGTTAGCGAAGACGGATAACCACGCCATAAAAAAATCATATCCTTTTCCGATCATCATCATCATCTTTGCGTATTCCCGGTTGCATCCTTGCGGAGCCCGGGGTCCGCTTTCCTACTCCTAACTCTCCACTTCGCACGGTCTTCGGCATCCTTTATGGAGAGTTTGTTAGCACGCATGTCATATCCTTTTCCGATAGCGTCGTATATTATCGCAAACAAACAAATAAATACATAACTGTTTGATATCTCATTAATTACATATCAGGTCGATTCAAACTTTCGAACATAGATCTAAATCAAAACTTATTATGTAAGTACCTACTTACTTATTGACTCTGTAGCAGCGTGAGCCTTGCATACATATTATCGTATTTATTGAACTAAAATTAGGTTGGTCACATTAATCACGCCACACAATATTTCATTAAGCTACTTAGGAGGATTTCAAACATAATGTTGATACGAGTGGTATTTTGTATAGCACACTAAGCATTTATATAGTCATGTTTATTATAGACATTCTTGTGTTTTAAACTGAATTCTTTCAGAATAAAATAATGTATTTCCGCATTGTTCACAACTTACACACTATGTAATATTAAGTTAAACACCTTGCCGTTGTTTATTCACGTAAAAAACAGCAAAAAGCCGATGCACACCAAAAGTACTTCACCGAAATCCATTCCACGTGTTAACCGAATTATCCATTCATAACAATACACAAACTGTTGTAATAACTTTATTATAATACACAGTGGATACAGACAGTGGCACATCGCGAGGCAATAACCGATAGCAGTAAACTCGGCAAACTGGAGTGACAAGGCTGCCGACTATCGCGTGTAATTGTGTTACTGTGCATTTAACAGTCAGACTTTTCGTGATACTTCTGTATGAGTATGGTACTCTTGAGTATGTTCGTTTCTTTTGCTGCTTGTTAAGTTTAGGGTGCACCTTTTTTTCTTTATTGACGATGATGGCTTCGAGTTGTCGACTTACGCGGGAGCGGATGGCTCTCATCACTTAATCTGTGTGTACTTTATTCAGAACTTTCTTGGATTTGGTTAAGAGTGCAGATATCAGGCCAGTAAAGTATCCTAATCCTTAGGTCTGTATTGTCTATGTTTCAAGGTGATTTCAGTAATCTAATTATTTAATGACTGAATACTAAAATGCTAGTAAATTGTTTAACGGATGAACAGATCTTTCATTCAAATTTTGTGTGCAAACTATGAATTTAAAACTACTTAATTATTTATCTGACTGATAAGCGTTTTAACATTTAGCCTTCTCCAATGTATTGTTTACAAGCATTATGTAAATTAGTCGTCAATATCATGATTAAATAACATATTTTCAGGCGTATAGAGGTGTGTAATAATAATCGAGGTCAATTACCGTGTATCTGCTCATTATTTTTCGTTAGCCTTACTGTACTGCTTTATGTCTTCTCGTACGAAATGCAATTAGTGTTACCTGTTGACAAATAAATATGCATAGTTAATAGTGATATCATTCAACATATTAAATATCCACTAATAGAAAGATGCAAAGTTTTATACTGTCATTAGTTACACACATTAGTAAACTGAAAATGTTTGGGATATTTACTATGTTTCACACACAATATATCGAGTTCCCAATAATTTGGCACTGTTGCAGGCGCCACGTTTGACCATTTGTAAATATCCCGAACATTTTCAGTTTTCTAGATGCAAAGTTACCTACAAAAACATTTCACAAGGCTAGCCGAAGAGAAAGAACCCATTTATTTCAATGAATAAAATAATAGTCATCCAGGATTGCTATATACGTATATTCACGCAGAAACGGCGGGCGAACTCGTTTCGCTCCATTTATACATGTCACGCGAGCCCGCCGAAATGTCCCGCCGGCCATTTATCAAAAAGGCAAATTTCCCGCAGAAACTGCTACTTGTACGAATAATAATATCGTATACGAATTTAGTATTTCAGTATGCTTAGTTACATTTCTGTCTTCTTCCTGAATTAACTGGACGATAAAACGCTTTAGCGTTCAGGAAATGGTTGTTTTGTAAACATTGAAAGTATGGTTGAAATTAATAAAATTGTCTATGAATAATCTATAATATAAAAATGAATAGCAAAATGTGTTGGTAAGCGCATAACTTAACAACGCCTGAACCAATTTGGCCAATTCTTTTTTTTAAATGTTAGTTGAAGTCCAAGGATGGTTCTTACGGCGAGAAAAAATTGAATGATTGCCGGGAAAACCTTAAATACCTTTTAAGGTTTTCTTTTCTGTTTCACATTTATTTGACAGAACTAAGTCTGTCAGGTCATCTAGTTAAATAATATTTCTTTACAGAACTAACACTATACAGGATTCTTATGGCCGTATAATGTGTGATCTTACATTTTGTTCCCATACTTGAAGGAGAAATGTCAGAAAAGTGTTGTCACTTCGTAAAAATACTAATGGCATTATGATTGTTTTGGCAAGACACAAGTGACTATGATCATTAGTTATATTCGACACAGTTACAATGAGAGGAACGAACAATCTTTAATCGGCGATGGCAAAATAAAATTCTCCAGGAAATTAAGGAAATTGTATAAACTAACGTATGTAAACATCGACTGCTTTATGTTTTACCTAACCAGAACAAAACAAACACGCTAAAATATACACTGGTTCAAGGTTTGTCTATGACTATTTATATATTCGTCAGTTCTTCACTATCTACTGTATAAGGATTTAATCTAGAATATATTCCTATATCCTAGATTATTTATTATAATAGTACCTATAACTTGAGATGTCAGTATAAAATCAGATTTTAAAAATGACTTAATTTAGGAAAATCTCGACTTGGAGATATTATTTCAAACCCATGCTCTTATTGGTGGAGCAATTTCCATTCTGTCCATTGCATTGCTCCAAAATTGAGATTCCTCAAATGGTGGTTGCCCTTTTGCCATCCACACTTATTACAAGTAGTTCTCTCAATCTTATCTTACCTTGTAGTGGGGACCGTCTAACCGGTTTGCTTCGAACCTCAGGGATCTTTTGTGTTACCCTTACCTCCATGGCTCCATACCACATACACCTACTGCTTAAAGATCAAATACATTAATGCAATAATGTATTTAGGTCTGACGCCTGTATTTGTCTGGTTTCGGATAAGCCGTTCCCAGATGTCTAAGCCTGTACCTGGCCAGTGATGACACATTCATATAAGACTTGTTTCATGTTTCCCGTTTCTTCCTGGCAGGTTCTACATTCGCTGTTTGATGATAGTCTCATCTTCATCAGTAACAAGTTAACTACATCACTTTAGTGCTCTGTAGCGCTACCATGAGTTAGCTATCGAAAACTTACGTACGTCAAAAACCTATCGAATTGTTTTTTTCATACTACCGATTTTAGTTCTTAGCATAACCGCTAGGGGGGCTGTACAAGTTTTTCATAGACATAATATTTACATAGGCGATATCGAGTCTGTCACTTTTAAACTCATGTTAGCGCTACTGTTAGCGCGCTGAGTAGACGACTTCGAGTTCTCTCAAATACTCAGAACATATCCGAATCCGACTAATCCGTCGCGTCCGTACGTCGTGGATACAACTATGTAGATACATATACTACCTCCCCGGCTCACCTGCGGTCTGTCGAGATTAGTCACGTCTCTCACACGTGCCCCGGTGATGTTCGCTACCATTGTCCAATGATTAGTTACGGCACCCTCTCGTTTGATTAATTCGATCCATCAATGTAGCCTAGGGTTGCCACTTTAAGTGTTTAACAAATTCTAAATCTATTATTTAAAAATACTCTTATAATATGCTTAGCGCCTGTAAAATGTACATTTTAATAAATCAGTAATAATATTGTGTATCTGCCAACCGCTTCGGAACCGAAAGTCTGTCTCAAATATTATTATTTATTTATTTACAGTCGTTCTTCGTGTTAACTGTGGTGCGTACGTATACGTAGGTTTCGTACCTTCGTAGTCATAGTCGTTTCCCATTGTTTATTTATTTATTATGGTACAAAATCAGATTACTGTCATTATAGAAATAGGTAGGTTTTAACAACTGAATAAGTATAGCCTAGACAGTATTCCTAAGCAGTAGTTGTAACATTAGCTTATATTAGCAGCCACAGACGATATCTAGGTACCTTGTTATCATATTCTCATTATGTCTAATACCGGTGCATTATCTAAAAACCAAGTAGTAAACAGTATTTTAACTACCATTCGCGACCTATAGAACGTACGTGGTTATCCTACCTACCTATTATGAATGTTGTACCTACTTTTATCTTTTTCTATTTCGTCCCGCTCCTTGTATTTTCAATTTTCAATAGACATGGTTCTTGTCACTTTTTATGAACTACGTTTTTTATTATATGTACTTTATATTTTCTTAACGTATTATTATTTTTGGAAA
Organism: Maruca vitrata; assembly: GCA_039566165.1. Classification (NCBI taxonomy): domain Eukaryota; kingdom Metazoa; phylum Arthropoda; class Insecta; order Lepidoptera; family Crambidae; genus Maruca; species Maruca vitrata. The sequence goes on from CM076926.1 coordinate 6,216,219, forward strand.
CCCTACCGCCACCCCGTGTCCAATCGCGTACGGGCAAATAGAACCCAACAATATAACGGAAACAATGGTTATCCAGTTCGCTGGTCAGCTCATTATGAGATGCTATCTTCTGAATATGCTCCTGCCATATTACTAGGACAGAGCCCTATTTATTTTACGTATACCTAACTAGTACTCATGTACTAGTTAGGTAGAGTTTCAAAGTTGATATGCGGCCATTTTCACAACGCGTCGGAATCGAATTAAAAAAAATAAGCTGTCTCTTAACATAATTTACCCAATTTAAATTGCCAGTGTAGGCAGTAGGTAGTGCATAGAGTTTTCCAAATAGTTCGGTATAGGAAAATGTATCCGAAGAACGTTGTTATCTTTATTAACCCCGGTCTTAGCGGAATGACGAGGTCACGCGGTAACTAGACATCTATAATAGCAGATCTGGTAAAATTCAACTCTACCTGAAACTGCAGTTAATGAGTAAACTCCCTCTGTAAGTACTAGACTTAAAATTGAGCGAGATGGAATAATAAGAGTACATATTTCAAAGTAATCATCAAACGTATTAATTACATTACAATACACTGACCGTGCCCGAGTCCTTGCTAAATAAATCCTCGTGCTGAAACACGCAGTAAATAGTTGTGAGTAAAGTTTTAAAGAAGCTATGAAAATTTATAACAAACGCCATTGAATCTCCCGCGGCGATCTCGGTAATGAACTATTAAATCATTTTATAAATAAAATTCTTGGGGTAACCTTGGCTGCGTATTCTGCAGTAGGGGCCAAGGAGGAATTTGTTCATCATTCCAAGGCCATTTCATTGTTTATTTTGTGAGAAAGATAGATGTTTTTTCAAGCGGCGGCTGTCTAATATAATATCAAAGAAATGACCTACATTCTCAATAACTGTTCATAAAACGTAAATCATTTTAAACGAGGGCTCTTCCGTTATTAAAGCCCGATAGTTATGAAGGATGAAATTGATTTCAAAGTAAACACGCTATAAAACAACAATTATTAATACGTCGACGTATAATTATAAACTTCTTATCGATTTAGATGGTCTTGAATGTTTTGAAATAAATATTGATTGGCTACATCGAACGCAAATATTTGACCTGTAAATCAGTCGATACGTTATGTCGATGCTAAATTTAGTATAAGACCATTTCATTCTGGTATGCACATTAACTGCATAGTTTAGTCGATGTTGCATTAGTAGTGGGTAGATATTTTGAGTGATACACATATAGGGAGTAACGTTTTGTACGAATTTACTGATATTTTGAATGACAATGTATTTAGTGCGATTATACAAAAGTGTATAGGTTTAGCAGCTTACTCAAAAAAAATGTTTTTTTTATGCGATTCTGATGGAAACACCATGGACAGGAAGGAAATCGACCATTAAAGTGGTCATCTACGTCTGTAAATAAGATTAATAATCAGATAATACTCCAATTAAGTATAGGATGTCAAAGATTTTATTGCAAACGTTGTGTAGCCTCCATACAGGTTTCACGTATACAACAGGATCTTAGATACATAGTTACCTTTATTGGGTACTGTAGTCAGACGGCAATATAGTATCATTGTAACCACCAGATCTCAGAGCAGAGGCGTAGCTACTTTATCAGCCGTTCCAAAGTTACAGAGCCCCCACCGTACGGAGGTAGGTATGTTTAACTTGTAATTTGTAAAAAAATGTTGAAATTTTGAACCGCGACGGTGCATATCAAGCGCATACAAAATAAGTCATACGTCGCAAACTGCAAACATTAATGTATCCCACCAAAAAACATAAAAGTAAAAAAGGAGAGCCAAGTTCAACACAAAAATGATTGGTGGGCCCTCATTGACACGCACCATTTTTGTTGAGATTCAAATTAGGTTAGATTTAGCCTTGGACTTAAAATGGGCCTTACTAAAATTTCGGCTTCTAGGTGTCCTTCTGTATATCATTAAACATACGTTGTTTTACGTGTTTGCGTTAAATAGTTTTTTAGCTACAAAAGGGTCAAAAGTGGCACCAAGTGGTTCGTGTAATGATACACTTGGCGCTGGCTAGTCAGTTATTTCAGCTTGAATTTGGCTTAGATAGCTCACTGGGAGCCTAATGGGGACGTGCCCTTAGAGGAACGATTTAGTGCGCCGTCACTTTGTTATGTTAAGGTCCTGTCAAGCGCGATGGCCGTAAACTGTACGTCGTTACGAATGTGGGTCAGTGCAGTAACCGACACACAACGCTGCAGTTATCCGCTGGTCACTTGCACACGCGGCGTCCTTTATTGCTACAAGTGGACAGGACACTTACATTTTTGCTCTCGACGTTATTCTACAGTGTTGCGAGTTTGTGGGGAAAGGACGTTCTTTACAAAATACTTTCTATCTTGGGTAGAATCTAGTACACGAGCAAAGAGTACACAAGAAGTTGTTATTGTTTTTTTTTACATTCAATATTTTGATAATCGCACTGGTAAGTTTAATGTTGAGGCAGATAATGTACAGGATGCATGTAACTATTTTTTTTTATTCCATCTTTATAAAGGATGTTAAGAAGGTGTTAGTCTTTATGAACATTTACTATTATTTTTCCTAACTGACATACTATGATGGCTTGGAGTATCGTCATCATCACTGGATTTGCAGGGGAGCGGATGGCTCCCACCACTAAATTAACGATTGCAAATACATGTGGCAATGAGTACTGTCCTTTTGAACATTTTTTTTCTTCTTTCCGGAATTGGCATCAAAAACTCCGGTTTACGGTTTCCGTTTATGCAATAAGTGTGCTGACTGAAAGACGATTTGGATTTAAAATTCCCTCCCTGCCTTGACATGTACAATTTTTATAGGAGTTTGAAGGGAAAATTATGCGGTCGTTAAGTTCAAGGGACGCTCGTATACATTCTATGCACGTAAACGAATCAGTAGGGTGCAGCTAGAGATACATAATTGATGACAAGACGGACTGGAGTTCCGACCCCGCGGTAAGTTATGGGGAAACGTGCTGTTTGCAAACGGTCCCTCTTCAGAGATTAGTTTGAGCCAGAATTTTTTAAAGCTTGGTTACACATTTACGTATTTCTTTACGTAGCCCGATCTCTCATGGGTTGGATTGCCGTCTCACTGAACTATGAGAGTAAGAGAACACATAGTGCACTTGTGCACTATAATGTCCAGCGCAGTTGGCTGATCTCCATTGGGATCGGCCGCCATTGACATTGGTCTGGTCTTTTTTCTGACTACAGTGATGGTGGCTTGGAGTAGCCTCGTCATCGTCACCAGACTTCCGGGGGAGCGGACGGCTTCCACCCCTAAACATTGGTCTGGTTTCAAGCTTCATCTTGAGTACTTGTGTTACGGATTTTATAAGCAACCTAAATTGAAAAGAGACCGACACATAAATGGATCAAATGCAAATTGAATGTTTATCACACAAATATTTTTCCCAAATAGGACTTGAAATCAAGGCTCCAGGTTTAGGAAACATGGGCAGTGTGTTGTGTTTGGCTTTCCCACTAGTGGACTATTCACAAGTTACCCACTATTTAAATTGGAATCTCTTTTAAGATTGGTCATGGCAGGCAAAATGTATGCCAATGATGTTATTATAAGTGAAAACATGCAGAAAATTTACCTTTTACTTTATACCATAAACATAAATTTACAATCATTTCCAAAAAATATCCAACGAAATTCCGAATAAAACTTACCTACTATTCAAAATAAAACAATGTTGGTAAATGGTTAAGCGATGCGGTATTACATAAACCGCTGCCAGGGCCTGGCTCAGGCCGGTATTCGTCATTGTTTTCGATTTAATCCCGTTTCCCTTGTTAAAAGCGGTTTCAGCAAACACGCGGTTCATGTGTTCTGATTTTTTTTTCACTTTTAACGGATTCCCTAAGCTCGCAACCGCTGTGATGTACGGTCAATTACACTTCGATATGGGTTCTGTATTGTTCTGGAATTAAAGCGGTTTTTCAATGTTTGGAATAGTCTATTTGTTTTTTTTTATTGCATTTGTAGCTTTTTAAAAGTGCTGTATCTACCTAAAAATGGTTAGGTTTATAAATAGTGACGAGTAGACAACTTGTCGACCTACACAATCATACAATACTTAAATTGTTTTGCCTCTAAGACCATGCCAGGTAGAATAAAATGAGAAACTTTTTTTAAGTCCTAGAGAAAGATCGCAACAAACACAAATAGCAAGTACCTCAGCACTTGTTCTAGTTCTTTAAAAGTCCGTATCTACAACAGAGTATGAATGGTTCTACCAAGCTATTATTGCTACTATTGCTATTCACTGGGAACAATGGCGAACCATCAGCGGTTTCTGAACGGATGGGGGGTGTCATGGCGGCTCGCGTTGGCGGGAAACGGCAAACAGCTCCTGGAGACAAGCGTCCGCTCTTTTGTTTTGCATCAAGTACTCAACGTTCAACACTTGGAGATGTATTTTATGGAAATATTCCACGGCGAAGTTCGGCGGTGCCCCCATTTGCATATTTCGTAAAGATTTGAAGCGTTCAGCCTCCGTGTTTTTTTGGTATTGTTTTGTTATTTTGTAGATTTATTCTATGAATTTGAAACGTAGGAGTTGAGGCGACATTAAAATGCATTGTGGCAAAAGTAGCCAGTAATTTAAAACTGAACTACAAAGGACGACAATAGATCTATGATCACGGTAGAATAAATACATTGAAATGGAAGACGTACAATTTATATATACTTTTAAATGCAACGATGAATGGTTAGATAGCATGCAAATTGTCTAGTTTCTGAATTATCCTCCGTATAACTAGAAGTGGCCTTCACAATCTTGGTCATCTCGTTATTTAGGATTACGTGTTGACTTTGTTCAACGGAGAGATAACCATCGTTATCTCCTAATAAGACAAATTGAGATTTGCCTTGGACCTTTTGATTCACATCAAGATTCACTTTGTTTTGTGATGAATTTGCTTCTTAGCAAATACGTACGCTTATTAGTAGGGGAACCTGTTGTACCTTGGACAGTGTTGTACCTAGGACAATTGTAATTTTTCGTAAACTCCCGCGCTTTACAATAATATTGTATATAGCAGTCAAAGCCTGCTTTGATAAGACTCACGTGAAGTTAGTTGTGATTCGCCGGTGCCGGGTCAATGCAGTTAAAAAAGGTAGTTTATTATTTTTTGCCTTAAAAGTTCGTTTTTTGGAATTTACTTATGGCCTCTTTTTTGTCACGATACGTATTTATAAAATATCTTTTACTTCCGATATAATCTCAGTTTATTAAGGTTCTAGATAGTATAGTTGTCAGAACCCAACCTCAATTAAAAGTGTGTTTAAACAAGTTGTAACTAAAAATTGTTATGATGTTGTACCTTGGCCCCCCAACTGAGTATGTACCTTGGACATAGATAATACATAGATAATTTTGATATAGATAATATAACCTTATAAAAACATATTTTTTGATTATATTTTTATTCTATTTATATAAGGCAAAAAATAAATATTTAAATATGTAAACATTTGTTATGTTATTGACACAAAATAAAGAGACAAGAGACTATTAATTAAGGTAACTTAATCTGCTATTTACATTAATGTTTTTGTTGATTACAGGTATGAGCATTATTGTTGTACACTTACCTATATTAAAAATAAAACTCTGCTGCAATTGCTAGTGTTTATCTTCATTCTACCCTGGATAGTCCAAAGTACAACTGGAACGGTCCAAGGTACATCAGGTCTGTTGTACCTTGGACAGTTTTCCCCTTTTTTTTAAAGTTCCTTTTATTTCCAGCTTTACCGAAAATTCTCATATTTTATGTATTTATTATATAGTTGAGTAACTCATCTTTACATTTTTCCCTATTTGACGGATCTTATTCTTACCATTTATTTATAAAAAATAAAAATATCAAAAACTGGCCTAGGTACAACAGGTTCCCCTACGCTTCTTAGTACTTAGTTGCCCCGTGTTCATGGCCCTTGCCACAGTGCCGATTTTCGGGAGCTCATTAAAATAAAAAAAGATGGTAAATATCCCGGACATATTCAATTTTCTAATGGCGTCTTATTTGTGTTAAACAATATACGACATTGATGGAATTATGTGATAAATCGATGAATTTTAAAGAATTTTTATTATACCTACCGATAGCAATTGAAAAATATAATATTTAAGTAGTTATTTATTTTTATTTTAAAACATGCCATCTATTTTATTGCCCATTAACATTAGCTATACCTAATATTGTAATGTAATGGTGTAAAAGAAAATAAAAAAGATACTTGCATCATGAAAGGAACTTTTTTATTTTCTTTTACATCTACCTAAAATGACCTCATAATTATTTATAAAAGGTATTTATAATAATGTTTAGAGTCATTCTTCACCATATATTTTATTCGTTAAAGCTAAGAAAGCTAGCGTAGGTGCCTAACTGTATATTGATTCTGCGTAAAGAAGACATCAAACGGGATGGGGCATCAGGGAGACATTTAATAGCCTTTAGTCCGGCGGAATCGTTTAAACGGAATATATAATCTACTAGCGACCCGCCCTCGCTTCGCTTCGGGTATATCTCTATCTCTATATAATATATTTCAACCCCGTAAGGGATTTTACATACAGAAGTTATTTCCCAATAACTCCCGTTCCGATGGGAATTTTGTATTATCGCGTTGGAAGTAAGCTTTACGTTCATTAGGGTACCTGCATGCCAAATCTCTAATCGTCTATCTATATCGCGGTTTACATTTTTTCATACAAAAGTTTTTTTCCTATTACTCCCGTTCCCGTGGGAATTTTACAATATCCTGTTGCAACTAAGCTTTTAATTTATTAAGGTACCTTCATGTCAAATTTCAAGCGTCTAACGTATGCGGTTAGTATTTTTCATACCAAAGGATTTTCCCGTTATTTCCCGTTCCCGTGGGAATTTCGGGAAATCCTGTCCTAACGGATGCCTACATCATAACATCTACCTGCATGCTAAATTTCATCTCGATCCGTCCAGTGGCTGTGACGACTTCGTCCGCGTAGAGATGTTTAACGGCTAAAACATTACTTCTTTATAGCGCAGTCGGTTAAAAAGTAGCCTATAACCGTTTCTAGGCTCTGAACTATATCTGTACCAAATTTCGTTTAAATCGGTTCAGTACTTTATGCGTGAAAGCGTAACATACAGACAGACAGACAGACAGACAGACAGACAGACAGAGTTACTTTCGCATTTATAATATTAGTAAGGATGTCCGTGGTTCTTTCGCTAATCTTGTTCAATCTTATTTCACAGAATAACGATTTGTCCCACTTTTCTTTCAATTTCATCTGTCACTGGATCCACCCCTTTGTTCACAATATGTGGGTAAAGGATTTTAATAAGAATAGTATTAGGAGTGGGAGCCATCCTTTTCCTCATCAGTCTTTTGATGATGGCAACGCAAGGTTACTCTAAGCCATCATCGTATACAATTAGGAAAAAAAAACTACACTAGGTATATCTTTTTTAACCTAAACGTGCAGAGAGCAGAAACGCGTTGTGATTAAAAACGCTGTTGTATTTGCGTCATGATATTATAAACCAGTGCGATTCATAATAATAATATCATAATGAAGTCGGTTAAAAAGCAACGAAGTATGATCATTTATGACTAAAAACCGAAAGGAGAGAACTACATACTCGCTTAAACTTTGCAAAATGCGATCTCAATTATATTTTTGAAGCAATAAACACTGCCGATGATCCCAATTGCATCAGCGTTGCTGAGTTACGTACCACCCACTCAAGTTGTAAAGTTTGTATCGTACGAGTAGCACTTATCATATTTTTAAAACCTGATCTATTTCGAGATCATGCGTTTCTTCCACGCAATCGGTCAGTTGAACTGTTTCATTTTTGAACGGTTTTATTTGTTACAGATCTAGTATTGAGTAATATTTCATGGGTGCGGACGGGTGCCGAAACTAGATGATGGTACCATACATAATAACAACAACAATAAAGAACAAAATTCTTATTGATAGGTATTAAAAGTTTTTTTTCTACTCTTCATATTTGACAGAGCTGAAATGAATAAAATACACGCAGTAACTTTTAATTTTGAATCAGCTTCTTAAAATAATCACATGTCCTGACGAAATTCAAGTGCCAAAAAGGTTGATACGGTTTTTTTAAACAAATAGAAAGATTCAGGAAGTAGGTTATGTATAATTTACCTAAAGCGCAGCGAGGGCAGATCACAAGTACATTTATATAATAATTCAAAAGTATGAAAACAATAATTTAAGACTATAAATAGAAGTCAAGTTTCAGGTGAAGCAGATATCATATCAAACATTGGCCCATATTTGCTCTGCGCAGCTAAGGTTTACATTATAACACATGCTACTATTTGCTTAGGCATTGTTTATACTTCTGTTGTACTTGTTAACACCGTGGGAGCTCGAATTTGCTCAGACGTAGTATTCTACGTCCTTTCGTAATTATGAGCATGCAATCTACCTACTAATAGGTTTGAACGTACAACCAGTTTCAAGCTGTGAGACAAGAAATGCGTTATACTCATGATAGGCTAATAGCTTCTGAAGGAAACAATGTCTGATCAGTTTAAGGTTGATGTATCTGTTAAGTCCACTTCCTAGTAGTAAATAAGGAGTTTAGGTTAAAATAATGGGATGGAGAAATCGATTACCTAACAACACAACACCCAAATTAAATAAGTACACTTTTTGTCGATCCTTAATTTTCCAATCTTCTGAAGGTTTAATAATAATATGTATAGTTTTCGATTTGCTTCCTTATGTACTCTCCGAGGATATGATAAATTATTATAGAAAGATACATATTTACCGGATGGTTTTTGTAGCTATCATCTAATTCTCCAAGGAAATTATGGGGAGAATGTACTTTGAATAAGTATTATATATTCTTGACGTAGTAGCATAACCAACAAAAGAGGTAGAGTAGGCCAGTCTTTTGACATGGAAACTACGAGTATGTATGAAAATTAGATCCCAGAGTTTGGTTGCGGCAAACAGGACATCAAAGCGTCCGGCAACTGTGTGCAGAGTATACTAGTGGGCCCAAACGGGACTTTAAGTGGTCAACAATTACACACTGTGGAACTACCATCTTAATTGCTTGTTTAGGGATTTAGAATTTTTGATGATTTATTTATGTGACCATGAGAAATAATTACCGGCATGCTATGAGGAGGCAAGAAAGCCATGTGACTAGAAGAGTGATGTGTATGAATGTCAATGGGTAATAATAGAGGAAGGCCGAAGAAGACATGGATGGACTGCGTGAGAGATGATATGGAGTGGATACAGAGAATAATTCTTCTAACTATTTCGGTATTTAAGATGTTAATATTGAAATTGAATTGCTATTTTTTTTAACGGTAATAAGGCGTCCGACCGATTTCAGCCATGGCGGTCGATTTCAATTGAGATCAGCCAAGTGCGCAGGACTTATTATAGTGCACAAGTGTGCGCGCAAACACAAGTGCACTCTCTATTCCCTTACTCTCATAATTCGGTGAGACGGCAATCCGACATGACCGATGAGAGATCGGGCGCAGGACCACCGGCTTAACGTGCTTTCCGAGGCACGGGCGTTCAACCGCCAACTTCCTAACTCCGGGCTGAGTAATTTCATTACAGAAAAACTCACACAAATTTTGCCCGACCCCGGATTCGAACCGGGGACCTCTCGGTCCTAACGCAGCGCTTGCTACCAATGGACCAACGAGGCAGTCAGTTTTTTAACGGTACGTGCACTATAAACCCCTAATTGCTATAGCAATAGTATGATTCAACTACCACCAATTTGGAATGCAGATACTTTCAAGAAAAATCTGACAAGAAACACGGTAGTTACTCTTGTAAACCAACTGCCAAGTTACAATTATTGTACATACGCATTTTGCGTAATGGGTAGGTACATTTACAACAGCACTTAACATGTGTGGTGATAATTACTGCTGAAGTGATTATTGGCTGACCTGAACAGAACCTCACCTTATAACACTATGGTTTACATTAGTTCGTAATTTTGAAATTACAAAACATATGTCACTAAAACTCGTGTTCCTTTTCTTTTCTTGTAACTATGTTACTCATAAGATTCAAATGCATAACAAACATACCACATTGTTTCATTAGAAAATGGATGGAAGATGTTGAATACTTCATTCCCAAGCGTATTCCCTGCGACAGCTGCTTATAATACGCCATTACGACGATGAAGTATTTTACTTAGTAACCACTTAAGTTGCTGGGTAGTATTCTACCTGGGTCCGATTCTACCTTCGCTTATTTGCAAATCAATCCTGTAGAGCTTATTTATTTCCAAACTTTAACCATGCTAACTGAAACAAGTCTGTAGAACAAAAAGTTTTACTTAGCAGTAACAGTTTTATTTAGAATTTTATTCAACTGCATATAATATAATATAATGCTGTGCTTTCATTCATGAAAACATGTCTTTTAATATGAAAGCAGTTAACACATCAAATAAATAAATATCATAGTATTGTCTATTATTTGCGCGAGCACAACACATTTGAAATAAAACTAATTTTACGGATTAAACTCGGAGTGGAAGTGTCTTAACCGTGACCACGAGCGCTGTAAAGAGCTCGAAACGTCGGATCTCTAAAAATAATGTTTAGAATACCAACACACGCGAGTTTAATCCGAAAAAATTAGTTTTATTTCAAATAAATATCACTTTTGTTAAACTATCAAAGGTCAAAAGAACGTGATCATTTTTAATGTAAAGGTTTACATAGTTGACCTATTTTATGCCCTATTTTGTCGTAGAGCATTGCGATTTAAGTATTGTGACCAATTTCGGCGAGCGAAAAAGGCTTGTTGCGTAAACGAACGTTTGCCGAAAACGAGACGTCTGGTGGACATAGGGACACATTACCTACTTCAAAACGGGACAGTCCCTTTGAAAACAGAACATCTGGTCACGTTAGCTTATAGCTATAAGCCCAGGTGCGCTACCATGACTTTAAGTAACAGACTCGATATCACCTATGTAAAAAATGTTTATGTAAAGTGTACAGCGCCCCTAGCCCCTAGCGCTAAGAACCAAAATCGGTAGTATGAAACAAACAATTCGATACGGTAGCGCTACTGGTCAGGAGTTTGTCCGAAGTGAAATGTTTTGAAGCATACGTACTAGTAACCTAAACTCAGTCTTGAAGAGTATACTCTAGCCTAGTATGTAAAGCATAAAACTTATGCGTAGGTTGTCAGCGCTCGATCCAGGCAACTCTACTCCATGGCCCGTGGATTGTTGAACTTGTGAACTTCCCAGTTTGTATTGCATACGTAATTTGCTTCCCGAGGCATGCTAACTCACTGCTGACGATATTGAAGCTCGGATATTTTATGAGCTAACTGAAATTTACGCGATACGAAATTTGTGAGCTTACTCCCCGAAAGTTAAATCGTCGTTACGGATAGAATACTACCACCGTTGATAACGTGAATTCAGTTACAGTAACGATATTTCTTACGTTACTTTAGAATTGTGTTTACAAACCAGAAGCCAGATTCATTCCTCCTTCATCTAATATAGATATTCAGGTTTGTTTAGGAAACAGAATTTGTGTTTTTTTTGTTCAGAATACAATTTGCTTATTTCTATACCAGAGCCGCTCTAAGTTGGCCGATTTGCTACATGTCAGAATGACTGCACTAGTGAGGGACAACGGTAAAATTGCCGAAGTATATAAGTAACAGTTATTTCCACTTTATAACCAAGCAAGGTCTAATTATAACAGTTTTTTATTAAAAACATTAATTCACATCCAAAAGATTGAATTTAAGTTCCTTATTTATAAATATATTTATTTTTAAAATACAATGCTTATTAAATCCTTCATCCTATTTAAAAAAAATACCTGGTGAGTATTACACACTACGTCACTATGAAAACGTGTCAAACGGCGTAACCTTGTAAAAGCGTAATATAGAGTGGAAATTTTACGTTTTCTTTTTATAATTCTATTATTTTAGGTAATAAAAGACAAATTATTAGATAATTAGGTGCATTTGACATTTTGAAATAACGTCTTATTTTTAAAAGTTGTTCTTTATGATTCGCTAAATATGTTCCACTTAACAAGGATAAATGCAAAATATAAAATAAAAAGTGTCAAATCAGTCTTCTAAGAGCGGCTCCGGTATAAATGTTTAGCTAACACCTGACGGGTCAATAAGATTCCATGTTTTTTGTTGACTCCGGAAAAAGACCTAAACTTACTTTTTTCAAACCATCGCTTGAAAAAGACAGAAGATGAATAATGTATAAAATGAATTATTTACAGTACTAGGTTACCAACAAACACTCGTCCTATAGAGTTTGGTATACTATTACCTACTTCATATAAAAATACACTAGCTGTGCCACCGACTTCGTACGCGTTTCCCCCCGTTTTTTTTACACATTTTCCATTGTTTCTTTGCTTCTATTGGTCACAGCGTGATGTTATTTAGCCTAAAGCCTGACTCAATAAATGGTTTATCCAACACAAGACAAAAACTTTTTTTCAATTCGTATCAGTAGTTCCTGAGATTAGCGCGTTCAAACTAACAAACTCTTCAGATTTATAATATTAGTATAGATAATATGCGACACCATGTAATATGGATTGTATACCTAACACGGTATATCATTATTAAACTTTTAGTATACTACATAGCATTTACTGAGAAAACTGAAGAAAGAAGAAAAGTTAATAAATAAGAAGTCTACTTGCATTGGCCAGAATTCTGTTAAATTGTACTTAAGTAGATATTACAAAACTGTTTAGAGGTACCTTACGAAAATCCTCACAAAACACTAGGATTGGCTAAAAATATAATAAATAATGTACATTCTTCGCCACACAAGTGACCGTGGGTTATTATTTTCTAAGTTGACCATTTCCGGCAGAGGTGGCATCGGATTTTTTGGCTTTCAAGATAATCTGAGCATTGTCCGGGAAATGTTGGAATTTAGAAAACGAAACAGCTGCTAGGCTACTAACTTTACAGGCATTGGATAACTAAAATAAAAGTAAATAAATTTGAAGTAAATGGGTTGTTAGTGAAAGTAAACAATACAAGTATTCTACATGAAAATTGGATATCCGTAACACATCAGCATTTAAGGCGATATTCAATTTATTTCATGTCTCCACTACCGGGTATCATTAAGTCGGAATTTAAGTTACGTGTTTATGTTATAGGCAATGTGTATAATCCGGTATTGTATAGATTACCTAGGCATTCTATACAATGTCTAAAACGTTCAGGCAATGTGTATAATACGATTAATTTCACACATTGCCTAGGTATTGTATAAAATGCCCGAAGTGCAACAGGTAATGTGTATAATGAACGACCACAGGTAGGACCTTAAACATTTTTATTTATTTATTATTCAGACAGAGTTAATAAACCTTAACCTCGGTATATTTTGAATAATATGTTATTGCTTTGCGTAGAGGGGTTAGGTAGCATTGGTTTTGTGGCCGTCCATTAAACCATATATGGTCCATCCGTCCATCTGTCACCAGGCTTTAACTGAAGAACAGTGATATCTAGATATGTAGTTGCAATTTGTTGATCATATACATACACTAGCTGTGCCCGCGACTTCGTTCGCATGAACTACAGATATTACATATAAAAGGTTTTCCCAATTACTCCTATTACCGTGAGAATTTTTCAATATCGCGTTGCAAGTAAGCTTTTCGTTTATTAAGGTACTTGCATGGCAAATTTCAATCATCTTTCTTTCGCGGTTTAGATTTTTTCATACAAAAGTTTTTCTATTTTTATTTGCGCGAGCACTACAAAAGGTTTTTCCTGCTAACTTCCGTTTTCGTAAGAATTTTTCAATATCACAGGATATTAACCAACTAAGCTTTAAGTTTACTATGTTACCTGCATTCCAAATTTAAAGCATCTAACTTAAGTGGTTTAGATTTTTCATACAAAAAGATTTACCCGCTAATTCCCGTTCCCGTAAGAATTTCGGGAATTAGTTTCTTAGTGCACCTTTACGGTACCTTAGCTACGTTATTTCTAAATTTCAAGTGCCTAAGTTAAGCCGTTAAGGCTGTGCGTCGATATGTCAATCAGTCAGTCAGTTTCTTCTTTTATATATTTAGATGTTACCGGACAAACCCGATTTCAGGACAAACTCGTAGTTGGGCTTGGATAATCTATGTAGTACTTGCGAGCTCAGGACTTCCTGGCACCCTTGACTAAGTTAAAAAAAGAGTCCTATTTGTGTTAATTTTTTTTAAACCACCCATATATACCTGTGATGGAAAAACTAAGTTTAGCTTAGGCCAAACTAGTTTGTCCTAGAACTCATATGTGAGAAACGCTCAATATGCAAAAAACACGGCATACCAACCGATAAAATGCAATATGTTTAATCACCGCAATCTGCTTGTGACAGTTAAAATTAGGATAAGCTCTTAAAAGATCAGTAGGTACCTATCTAACTAACCAAATTACAGAGAAGATAAATAGATTAAATACATTACCTAAGCTTCAACCGGCATTCTATACAATGCCTAGGTATTCTATACATTTCCTAGGTAAAGTGTGAAATACTTCAAACATTGAGTATCATTTCATACATTGCCTAAGCAACTTCGGCATTCTATACATTTCCTAGGCATTGTATAGAATGCCTGCATTATACACATTGCCTATAACATTTATATACCAGTGGGGCTACCATGAGTTTAAAACTTACGCACTCGATATCGCCTACGTAAATATGTCTATGAAAAACTTGTACAGCGCCGCTGGTGGTTACGCGAAGAACTAAAATCGGCCGTATGAAAAAAACCACTCGATAGGTTTTTAACGTAAGTAAGTTTTCGATAGCCAACTCATGGCAGGCCCTAAGGTTTGGTTATACGCAGAAGTCATAGTTAAACCCAAATATGACCCCAACAAACCTTAGACACAGTTTGTTACATAGATATATCAACTAAAGTGTTTTCTGAACCATATTCCAGCTGCGAATTAAACAGCTTACAAAGTGTTTTCCAGCAGTGACATATTGGATCCCCGTTCTCTATAAATAAGAGATTCCCCATAGAGAGCGTCACGGTACGTTAGATTTATTTCTTGGGTCAGTGGCCATCTAGTTTATTTACAATCTCCCTGCCATTATACGGGCATGGATCAAAGAATACCCTACGCAGTAGATCTTTAAATAAGGTCACAGGCAGGGAAAATGTTCGCAAGTCAACGTGTTCAATCATGCGTATTCTTGAGTTGACTTGCCGATTGCAGTTAAAATTATAATGGAAGTAAAAAAGAAAGAAAATAATGATTTTCTTACATTCTGATTATGTACATCAGATATGTTTCCTAAATCAATTTTATAATTACTTCTGAATGAATAAAGAAAAGTCAAATAAATATATCTATAAGTACTTATATAAAGAGGAAGGAATAGTATTTTTGTATGTAACGAATAAACTCAAAAACTACTGGACCGATTTCAAAAATTCTTTCACCTCTGAAAAGCTACATTCACCCTGAGTAACATAAGCTATATTTTATCCCGGTATGGGAAGTAGAAGTAGTAGAAGTGTTCTCTCGGAACGGGAAAAACAGCTAGTATTTTATAATTCAGTGATGCATATTCAAATTTGTATGGGAGTTTTGAATTTGGAAATCACTTAATTGGCAAAGTGTAAAACTATTTTAAGATATTATAATTATGATTTTTTTTAACCAAATCTGAAATCTGTATTTCATATGACGGGCGCCGCCAGTTCGCTCGCGATTGGTGTAACCCAGTCGAAACGTCGGGCAGTAAGTAGCAGTAATTTGCTACTCCTAATAACGCGTAAAGACAAATATTTAGTTTTATATGCTAAGTTAAACAGATTTCAAAACTCAAGCAAATAATCCAATTTCTGAAGCGTCTGCCTATCTTTTCTTTACAAATGCAATTCCACGGGTTGTATGAAATGTATGCCGTGTCGTGGATCCATCAAAGCATTCGAATGCTATCGCTTTGGGCACCTAGGGACTCGGCATGAGCTTCCGACCCCCGATTCGTATTGAGGTCATGTGAAATAGATACTACATCAACATTCACATGATAACAGATATACCCACGGGTATATGAGCGAATATTTGACTTCACAAGTGGCATGAGCAAGCATAAGTTGGTTTTTTGACATGTTATTTTAAAATAAAGATGGCGAAATCGAGATTTGACTGTTGATCGGGTCAAAATCGGAAACATAGTTTTACATTTGCGAATTGATTCCGGAAAATTAGTTTTATTTCAAACTGTTAGTAATCTATTTGGGTCTGGATGTTGTGTTAGACTCTCCCAATAGTCACCTGAAGTGCATTCGCCATCGAATTTGCATAAAATTTATAAAGCTTTTGAGATACGTTTGGGAAAGTTGTTGTTTGATGCTCAAATTCGTCAGAAATATTGTTGAGTTACTTATAATGGACGAACGAAAGTATGTATTCATAATAAATACATTAATCTTTTGTCCGAATATATTTAAATGTTTTGAGCATTAGCGCAGCCATAATTTTTACTAAAATGTTGGTCTGCCCCAGAATTTATTTACGAGTTGAGTATAGCAAAAAGCAATGTTGGTGGAAATTCGTATGTTTTGCCGAATCGCCGAACGTTATGAATGGCTGTTGTTATGAGTTTTATGCTGACCTCGTTTCGCTTGGGTCCAGAGAGAACCCTTGGAGGTAAAAATACCAATATTACTCACTTTCGACGGCTTTGACAGTTGACGCCTAAATTACTAATGATAATAAGATCAATCATTATAATCATTCAAATCATTTAATTAACTTCTAAGGTTCATTTAATAATCTCATGGGGATGACAAGCGTCACAGTCCACTTGTGTTTTTAGTCTCAAAAGTAAAAACATAATCATTTAGTTACTCGTCTGTCCACCTGTCTGTCAAGACGCTTTTCTAGGTAATAATAATAAATATTTATTGCAAAAACTGTGTCACTTATAATTTTACATGAACCTGTAAGTTCACCAAAAACGTTTTAAAAAAATAAGAAACGGGATTGTTTGATGCTATGGCGTCTGCATCTGATATCGACGGACTTTTATTAATTAACCTACCTTCTCATTGCCGTAGAAAAGAATTTGGTTACAACAATAAACATGTTTCAGTTAAACATACCTACCTAAACGCTAAACTTGTTGACGTGTTCATATAATACTGGACTTATTTGCATGTGAAATCTCGTTATTGCTATTTCTTATCAAGCAAGGCCGCGCCTAGGATCCGGTATTTGTATTAAATTACTAACTTTTAACTAAGCATATAAAATATATGTTTATAAATAATGATGAAGTAACAAGTTTTATTTATTTTATCTTTATTTACACATATGAACACAAACATTGCTTTCATTTGTAGTTGGTAAATATTTCGATTAAATAAACTTTTAAATCCAGGTACTCGTTCTATTATTTTCAGTTTAAATGCAAAGACGTTTATGAATAAAGGTTTATAATACATGTGCTCCGATGTCCTTGTCAACTTAAGAGGAAATAAATATTTGAGTACAAATACAGTACAATTATTTATGTCAATATTGTACTGACTACTCCATATCCAATCCGTGTTGATTAGGCACACGGATTCTGTCGCTCGTAGGAACGATCACACCTAATTTAGCCAATAGACAGTTAAGTATAGGCATAGTTCAATTGTGTGCTTGTATTGTGTGGAGTACAATAGATAAAGACATCTGTAGCTCGTTACAGACTAACCTCAGACAAATAGGTATCTATGTATACATACAAGGCTAAATTAGGTAAATAATACCTACCGGAATAATCTGAATGAAAAATATATTTTCATACCAAACAGCGCTCAATATTTGGTTATCCATGATTACTTAGTGGATGAATTAGTGTATCTTACTCACTACAAAGATAACATTGCCATGTTAACACACAAAGATAAGATGAAACCAATGTTTATTTGTATAATGATTATACAAAAACTAAGCGGTATACGATCGTCCATGCAACAGGGTTATCCAATTATCGGGTGTTAGGTAAAAATAAATTTAGTAATGTGTGTTTTTTCCTCGATAGATAATTTCAGAGGCGTGACGTATAAAACGCAGCACTCCTAAACAGAACTGTTTAGACAAAGAGATCCATTAGATGTAATGGAATTTTAAGTGTAGCCAACTGTATCTGCTCATAAAACAGTACTGCTATAAAGGCAGCGTTGCCGACGAGCGCTAAACAAACAGATAGACAAACTAAACCCTGTATGGGTTCAAGCTATTAACAGCGCATTGAATTGTCGAAACGTGACAGCGAACAAGATTATTGGCATTATTACTAACCTTATAGAACACCGAATATCCTGCGGCCGGTAGGTCACGTGCACTGTACTGGTCGTGTTTATACTATGTACCGCGGTGTTGTTTGACTTTTTTATTGATGTGTGATTGTTTTTTGGTGTGGTAGTATCGCGACCGCGTTTTTTCGCGCGCTCGGCGATTCGAGACGCGGGCGGTACGGCGCGCAGTGACGGACTGTGGAAATGTGGAAAGCCGATGTGCGGAGTCCGGTCGGCAGGTGACGCGCATGCGCCGGGCCCAAGGTCATGCGCGAGCCGAAGCCGCCCGGCCTCCACCGGCCGCTGCGAAGCGACACGGCGCTGAAGTTTTGGATAGTTGAACTTTTTTTTAAAGAAGACACGATAGAAATTTAATTTAAACAGGATCGTGAACCTGTTATTTCTATAAATGTATTGTTGCGCTTTTAGCATCGTCTACGGACAAAATTCTAGTAATCTCCTACACAATAGCGTCCTGAAAATATGCACCGAGAGTAACTTGAAAAATTTTGGAAAAATTCATGAATAAAACGGTAATAGGATAAAAAGTAGCGAAAAACACATTTATTGTTCTAAACACTAAATGAGCAAAAAATCTTAAATAACAAGAAAAACAACATCATTTGCCTTGATTGGACGGATCGGCATCGGCATTAAACTTTATACGAAACATGATTTTTTAACACAAATAAAGTTACCTTAACCCAATTACAACAACAAAATTTGAAACATATTCTTAGCAAAAAGTAAACGATTCACCTTACATTTACTTTCAAAATTGTCTCAAAAAGAAAATAATTGCAATCAATCAAACCCTAGCTTGGTTTCAATCCTCCTCAAATCTTAACTTTAATTCCAGGTAACTAACTAAAAAGAATCCTAAGGGCCAGCCCTATTCAATTTGATTCTTCTACCGCTTAACAGTTTCTTAGCCGGTGGAATTTCCAATTCGTGAGTACCGAGACAATGTTTCTTCAACTCCGAGTACTTTCTGAACTTGGCTCCACAAATCAGACAATCGACTACTATCTTCCTCATATTGTGGACCTTCCACTGGTGGTCCCACTTCTCCTTCAGGGTCTTGAAGTAATTCCTACAGAAGCAACATCTGAACCTATTGCAATGTTCCCGAGTGTGAGCGCACTTCACGTGTTTATTCAGCATGGATTCGAAATGGAATTTCTTTTCACAGTATTGGCACTTGAGTGGAGGATTCTTGTTGTGGTACTCCATGTGCTGTGTGATCATCTTCTTAGAGTTGAATTTCCTGTGGCACAGATCGCACTGGAGGTAAGTGGAGCCGTGAATCTTCTTGTGTTTGGAGAAGTTAGAGGAATCGCTGAAGGATTTGTCGCAGAAGGTGCACTTGTAGAGGGTGAGTTTGGCGTGTTCCCTGAGGTGGGCTTTGTACCTGTCGATGTGGGAGAAGCGCTCCACCTGGCAGACCTCGCACTGGATGTTCAGGATGCAGTTCTTGGAGATGGGGTTCTTGGCGAGCGTGCTGCGGACGATGTGCTCGATCAGGTGGCGTTTCAGGTCTCCCACGCGGTCGAACACTTTGAAGCATACCTCGCAAGCCTGAAATGCACCATTGGGAAGCATTATACTCAAAGAACTTTTTACTCTACTGCGCCAGAAGGAAGGTTATGTTTCGAGTGTTCACCATGATCTCCGATTCAGCGAATGTAATTCAAAATGTTTAGGTACCTAGTACCTATATTTTGGTAAAAACAGACACAAGAATTAACAAGAGATAGATAATGTTAATGTATTATTTCGGTAGATTTTAATCCAAGGTAAAATGGCATATGAAAAGTTATGTAGGTACTACATAATTACATTTAAAATAGTTAGTTAATCCATATTGTATTATCCATATTGTTAATCTGAGGCTTTATATACTAGTTCAGCCAGATAAAAAAAACTAGATCATGGGTATTTAAGAAGCATGATTGCGATGTTTCAAACGGATAAGTGTTAAGACCCACCTTATTGTACCTTCTATGTCTTCGGGCCTTTTTCGCATGAAGTAGAAAAATCTTATTTGACATCACCTTAGCAATAACTGAATTGGCTTTCTGTATATCGTCTTGATTAGCGGACTCCATACGAACATCGGACTCCATTTTAAAAACGGGCACTTCTGTCGGCATGGCTGCTATATCAGGTTCACTCATTTCAGGCTCATTCATTAGAGGATCAACGGAATCGTTGTCACTGGTTTCCTTATTCGTTGGTTGGTGTCCATGGTTTTCTTGGTGTCGACACAAGTCTGTGTATTGACCGGCAACATATTCACAATGTTCGCACATGAATATGCTGTGTATTTTGGAAGCATGGGCCCTGAGGTCTTCGGAATCGGCGTATGTCTTGGTGCAGTGGGGACAAGCATACTTCCTTGAGTGTATTTTCGAGTGAGTCCGCAGTGTGAACTTCGATGCGAACACTTTATGGCACTTATTGCATTCTAGTTCGGGGTCGCCGTGGCCCAAGCAGTGCAGTTCGAATTTCTCCTGGTTTTTGAGACTCTTGCCGCATTCGGTGCACATAAATTTTACCTGCACAAAGAAAATTCGAATATTTTGATTCATATAATAAAAAAGTTAAAGTATTAAAACTTTAACTAAAATGGTAGTTATTCTAACTTCACTGTTAGGGACGAAACTTGTAATAATTTTAAATTTGTGTTGGTCTGGTTAGGATTTATATATTTAACTTATAAGCTATTAACAGGGCTCGTGGTTACGGATAGGCAATCGATAGAACATAATTATTATTATAAAGTACACATCAACATCTATCAATGCATATTGCATATATCAAATTCAATACTACAATAATTAGACCGCTTTGTAAAAGCGGAAAATTCGGTATCTATTGTTATTTTGCAGGTAATTGTCACATCTCCTATCACATAAAGAGCTATTAATATTTTTGTCACTTGGTTATAAGCTACGTGTTTGTTCTTTTATTTAAGACTCAAGGTTATCAATTACATTAATGTGTTCCTATTCATCAGAGACTTTTAAACAAAAGACTGAGAAAATGTTAAGAATCTAAATGAAAAGATACCTACATCCTTTTCATTTCGATTCTATAAATGCGAAAGTAACTTTGTCTATTTTGACTCCCAAGAGACTCCAAGGTTACGGTTCAAAGAGTCGTGGGTTCGATTCCTACCCGATACCGATAAATATTTGTGTGACAAAAATCGATGTTTGGTCCGTGTCTGGATGTGTTATAAAATATATTTGTGTACCACTTGGTTTCTGATATCCGTAACACAAGTGCATAGGCAACTTCTTTCGTAATCAGAACAATGTATAATGATGTTGTGTGATATTTATTCAGATAAAAAACATTGTAAATGCGAGTATGCTAAATGTGCATTATACAGTTAATCAATAATTCTATATGACATAGGCTACTGTGTTAAAACTCCTCACTTCTAACGAGAAGGGAGTAGTGTCTGATGCGAATAAACGACTCCACAGGGGCACCACTGTAATAATTAGGCCGTGATGGGAGCGCGGTAAGCTAATTACTATTTAAAAAAGAATAATCTGTGCTTCATCATCAGCCCTTATACGTCCCCACTGCTGGGGCATGGGCCTATTCTAAATTAGGAATTAGGGAGATAAGGCCTAGTCAACCACGCTGGCCAAGTGCGTGTTAGTTAACTACAAAATCTAAGAATGTTTTCGTAGGTGAGCAGGTTTCCTCACGATGTTTTCCTTCACCATTAAAGGGTCAAATAATCGTACATAATGAATTTCAAGTTTGAAAACCACAGTTGTTCGTGGCGGGGTATTATGTGCTTACTTTTTAATAATATACAATATCAAACCAGTATAATCATATTCTGGTTTTAGTTACAAGTGAAACATAATATTAACTTACCTCACTAACTGTTTGAGAGCTGCTAGCGGATTCACTGGAGCTGGTAGATCGGAGAGCTCTGTGATTGCTGACCATGTGCTGCTTGAAGGCCGAGATGTGCTCGAAGATCTGCTTACACTTATCGCATTGATACTTCTTCTGGTGAGGGTTGTCGTCCTCTGGAAGAAAGAAACTTATATGTCAAGTCAAAGATTTTATTGTTACAAGTGTTATTGCTTAAGGTTGAGAACCAGCCACTCCCGCGCAAGTCTATGATGACGAGGCTTAGTAAGCTTAGTAGGCTTAGGAACTAAGATATCATTGTAAGTCAGTTTGAAAAAAAGGTGTTATCGTCGATACAGGATCTTAAATACTTAGTTACCCGTTTCTGGTACTGTAAATGAGAGGTAAAATTAAATAAAGCAATTTGACATTAAAGCAATCCTTGATATAAAATCTGTTAACTTAAATGTAGTTATAACTTATAACTATTTAATATCACATAGTTTGCTGTCAGAGGCGCAGGTAGAATAATTTTTAGACGAGTGCAACCTGCATCTACACGTTACTTGAACCAAGGGCTGCCTTTTTAAATCTTTCGGACGCCCATGAAACTAGGACAAACCCAAAAATCCCAGGCGAATAGCAGTAGACTTAAACCATTCTACAATTAAAAATGTTAATTAATTGAATGAGGGCGCGGTTACAATCAAATTCTCCGCGTTGTGGGTCAATTTCGTATTAGCGTGCACCGCGTCAGCGTAACGCAGCGATAGCCTTAAATCGTTAAGTAAGGTTATTTTTATTTTTACACAGTAGGTTCAAAGTAATTTACAGTTCAAATTTGATAAATCGAGAGCGAAAAGGTCAAAACCTAATGGATCTTTCATTGATTTGTTAAGTATCTGCTTCTTTTTTAATTTTAAGTATTCCAATTCATCTTACATCTTCAACTAGTACTACTTACCTACTACTACATACTTAACATTGTGTTAAGTTATACAGATAACGTTAGGACAGCCTAACGATTGATTGTATTAAGTTTTGTTAAGTAAAAAAAATCTAAAAACTTGCACTATCTGTTTTAGTAACTAGGTAGGTACTAGTTAAAATTTTATTATTACTTTTATAATAAGTACGCAAGTAAAAAAATCATTAGTTACTGAAACAAAGGATAAAACACCATAAATACACAACCCAAATGTATCTAAACTATTTAGTTTAGTTTCGTATTTAGGAAACTATATATTCTGAATTTAGTTTTTGAAATTATCTGAATGTAGCTTCTTGTTTATAAATAGTAATATGAGTTGCTGAAGACCGCTCTGTAAATGAAAGATAAATATTTACGACAGCCGCCTAACTTATTGAAGGATTTTCTTTCTGTTTGCTTGTAATACGACACTCGTGTTGGTATAAACTAGACAGTGCACTATAAATCAAATAAACGTCACTTACCAATAACGACTTCATGATCCACCTCGCCCCCTCCCGAGCAGACAAGGGACGGGTCATTGACCGCTATCTTCTGTATTGTCTGTCCTCTATGAGAATCGTGGCCTAAGAACAAGATGGTCTTCCTTTGCTTCGACACCGATTGGATGTCAGAAGACATCAGCTGCTTCAGAGCTCCATTCGCACTCTGCAGCCCGATGTACTTCCTCTCCTCACGCGCTTTGCTCTCTTTCTCATTCATGATCTCCTCCGACAAGTTGGATAGGAACACCCCGCATTCGAACTCGTCCTCTTCGTACAAGTTGAAGTTGGCTCCATCCTGCTGCGCGGCACCGTCACTCGCCTGCACTTTCCTAAACTTCTTATGCTCAAAGTCCTCAACGGGCGAGTAGCGTATCGCCTCTTTATAGTTATAAACATTCTGCGTAATATATGTATTGTGCTGCTCAACGGTTATGTGGCCAGAGCGCGTCCGACTGATTGAATACTCCTGCGTCTCCGTAGAATCGTACTGGTTGTACACATACGGACTCCGAACTGGATCAATCCATACTTGGGACTGGTTGTACGGCGGCGGATACGATATCTGATTCTCTGACTCCACATCGTTTTCGAAGCTATCCTCATTCGACTCCACCTGGTGGATGTTCACATCATAACTGTCGATCAACTTCACGTTGCAATAACCGTTATAGATGCACATCTCGTTGCCATCCACGTCCGGTGATGTAATGTTCACGTCTATAAACACATTATCCGTCACCTCGCAGCTGGTCTCCAAAGTGGTGCACCTTTTAGGTATAAGAAGTACCGGATACATAGACTCCGACTCCGGAGGCATAGGCGCGTGCTCCATTTTTCCAATTTTCCCAAGAACGACCTAAACAAACACACAAATAACATCGCGCTTAGCTCCACTGTTTATGTTGTCGCAAATGAAGGTAAATTAATAACAAATAATTTTGGAAAATACCAACGTTAATTATGTAGAAATAAACTTACCACGTGTAGGGGCGGTGGCTAGACAGTAATGGTACCATTGAAGTTATTGCGGAGGTATGAATGCAACGATAAACGGGTGTGAATAATATTCTACCCACTTTAATCATCATTATTTTGCAGTACGGTATTTTGAGAAAAGTGGACATTATTGTGTCAATTAAAACAAAATTCTACTTATTTATTGTAAAATTTTAGGAAATGTAAAATCTTTACTTTTAAAATTAGAATTTTAAGACGAAGACTATTTTTAAAATATTCTTTTTTTAATTAAAAAAATCGTAAAGGCTCACGAGAAAAGATGTTACTGTGCCGTGTTTTTTCCGTGTTTGAAGAAAGAACATTAAAAGTATGTCGGCGTTTGTACCTAAATGTTCAGAAAAACATTGTTTTGTTTGTTTTCCTTTTTTGTACATACACACACAATTCTAATTAAGTATCAGGCCCCTTAAAGAAACCGTTTAAATATGACCGGTTATTCTATTATAATAATTTTTACTTTCAGCAGTAGATAGACGTAGATGTGGTAATTTACTAGACATACCTAGCAGTATACCTACTGATAAATTAATATTATGCAAATAGTTATCTATCAAACGTAAAAGATATGATGGTGACCCGTAAAGAACTTACAAAGTTATCATTAAACATCTTAAGGCTCAGGTAAAAATAGGTACCTAAAATATGTCAGTTACCTAATACATTTGCGGTTCATTATAACTCAATTTGTCACAATGTCCCACAAAGGGACCTCGAGAGTCAGCTGATCTTTTATTCTACGACAAAATTCATTTCCCGCGGGAGGTATCAATTTGTTATTCGATTAAGCCGAACGCCTGATGAAAATTTAATAGCAAAGCATACGGCGCGCGATTTCATCAATTTGTCATATTCTGTCCATTTGTTTCAGTCCGCGAATTCCATTTTCGTCCGTAGGGATAATATATTATTTCGAATCGTTGTTCGTTTTCGTTGCGTGTGAATATGTAAATTTCATACATGTACACTACCTACTTTTATTTAGGTACCTTGGACTAAGGAATACATTTTGGGAATCCATATTGTTTTTAAAAGAAGAATTTCTTCTATAATTACCAACAACAATTTATTTTATATTTGAAAAAGTTAGTAGTATTTCTGAAGGAAATCTTTGAATAAAAAAGTTTGTTAAAAAAAAAGCCGCAATTTTTTATTCCTGGATCAACCTTATAATTTAGGTAAATAATTAAAAACATGTGTTGAGTAAATTGTATTATTTTTTAATGTAAGATAGTAAGGCTAGCAAGAACATGATAAACCAGCGTAGCGCCTTTTATTTATTCATAAACATGGCATTGTTATTTCTAATTATCATTTGAATTTGTTTTATTGTAATAACAAGCAAATACATTTAGTAGTTATGAAAACTTTTTAAGAGGTTATAGGAAAATAAACAAGCCCAGTAAAATTAGTTACTAATATAATACGAATTATTTATTATCTAATTTAAATACTAACATTTTTTATTGTAAATCCTATTTAAAGCTTAAATTTAAATTTGATAAAAACCTACGAGGACCAGTGGTTCAAGTCCCCAAGGCGTTCATGAATGCGAATTTAATTTACTACCAATTAATTCATAATCGAATGTTCATCTGGATCCAGGGTTCGTAAGCGCTAATCCTGACGTGTACGTCGGGCGCCCCGCGCGCGCACGGGAAGCCCCACGATGATATGCCGATCTGGGTGCCTTGGTCTAACCGAATTAGGGCACTGCCCGAATCACCCTGCAACAAATCGAGATTCATTTATTCTTTTTTTATATAAAAAAAAACATTGTAAATAGGTTTGTGAGAACCTATTTATAAATGTATTAGCGTTCCTATTTTGAAACGAGAATCCTCATTTCAAAATTAGAACTACATTATGTACCTGAACAAAATTTATTATGTTATAATTAAAAAAAAAAACGTTCGACCTTATTTTACATGTATACGTGTGTATCTCACGTTCTTATTTTAAAACGGGAATTCACGGGAATGTGAGATGTCTACATTTCTTTTTAATTTAAATTTATTGTCATTAAAAAGTTGACATATTGCAACTCTTCGTCAACATGGCATGACTTTTTTATAATAAGACTTAAAAAACATAGTTTTTTTTTCAACAGAGTTTGGTGAAAAATAATTGATGGCTTGTACGTTACGCCTCACAGAAAAATGCCAAATGTTAAGACGTAAATTTCTTAACGACTATAATATGGTCGTTGAACATTTGTTTTATTTTGG
Organism: Maruca vitrata; assembly: GCA_039566165.1. NCBI lineage: Eukaryota > Metazoa > Arthropoda > Insecta > Lepidoptera > Crambidae > Maruca > Maruca vitrata. The sequence goes on from CM076926.1 coordinate 6,243,224, forward strand.
AGCCGACTCTAGGGTAGGGCTCGGTTGGACTAACGCCCAGGGTGCAACTGTGAAAGGGCGCATTGGTATAAAAAAGTAAAACTGTGACTTTTTTATACCAAAAATTTTACATAGCAATTTATGACTTTGAGGAGAGAGAGGGAGAATGTCCTTTAATATACCCAGGGCGCTATGGCAAGTCAAAACGATGCTATTTCATAATTACCGACTCGGCACAAGCCCCGTCCCGCCGAGTGGAAGGTGCACAGTTCGATGCCCGGCTCGTACCGCGGTGACTCCGTGTTTAGTACTGCTTCGGCCTCCGACACGTCGCGGGCGCATTGCTCGGCCGACACCGTCGACATCGTCAGCTCTAAGAGATCTGGTGACACCGGCCCGTAGATCTGTATAGACAAGATTGTTTCATCATCAGCCGTCCCCACCACTGGGGCGGGCCTACTCCGAACTAGGGCGATCAGGCCTTATAAGGCCAAGATAACATATGATGGTTCATTTGACTGGCTCATAAGTTTATGAATTTTACATAGTACAGAAAATAACACATACTTATTTGTAGGTCGTAGGTACTGACTCGATGGACTATCGGTGGCAAGCGGCATCTATACATGTAATATTAAGGCGTCCGACCCCTGTTCCCTTACTCTCATAGTTCGGACAGACGGCAATCCGACATTACCGATGAGAGATCGGGCGCAGGAACACCGGCTTAACGTGCTTTCTGAGGCACGTATATGCCACCGCTAACTTTCTAACTCCGAGCTGAGTAACTTGTTTACAGAAAAACTCACAAATTTTTGCCTGACCCCAAACTCGAACCGGGGTCCTCTCCAGTCCTTACGTGTAGCGCTTGCTTCCAATAGACCAATAAAGCAGTTGATACTGATGTTTGAGGTTGATGTACCTATAACTACAACAAAGTGAGAGCCATCCGCTCCCCCGCAAGTCCGGTGATGATGACAAGGCCACTCCAAGCCGTCACCGAAAGCCATTTAGGAAAAAATATCAAACTCACACTGGTCCTGCCCCATCCAGCAGCTTTAGTCGACACATCGCCATCCACATATGCAAAGCTAACAACAACAGGCAGGACGTAGTCGCTATACGCTATCGCCGCGCTTGTGTGTAGTATGGCGATGTCGTTCTTGACCAGGTTAGGCGACCATTGGCTGTGCGTGACATTCCCTGACACCCTGTAGGCTTCCCCACCCTGGTTCCATTTGTTTGTGCCAGCTATCACGCGTAGACTCCTGTAGAAATAGTAATTAAGTAAATAAACTATTGGTATAGCTTTTAGTTTTATCCTCTAATCAGAGGAAGAGGAGGAATTCCACGAATCTCACGTACCGAGATGTAAAAAATGTGTCTGGCTTTTATGTACAACATATTTTTGACATTCGGATTTAGAAAATTTACGTTCTGTCACATAAAATCTTTCCATCCGATTTCGAAAACTTTAAGAAGTTTTCGAAATCGGATTCTTTGTCTTTATGGGGGCGTAAGATGATTTTCAATGTGTCAACATTTACACATTGAATATCATCTTATGGTGGTGATACTAATGTGAGTACGATACGTACACCGCCAACGACTTCTAGATTATGCTGGGTATCTCATGCATGGTCCTGTTATCTGCCTATACTCGTAGTACACAATTTGGCAACATTATTTTGTCAAAATTTTGTCGCTTCATTGTCGTATCTAAGGATATGACATCGGGACTGACCTTGTGAGACCATTGTGGTAAACAGTGTCCACACAGTGGGCAGCGGTGAGGACAGTCCTGGTGGCGATGACGGACCCTCCGCAGAAGAAGCTTCGTAAGAACAGTCCGGTAGTCAGGGCTACAGTGTGGGGGTACGACCCTGGCTCTGCTATGACGCCGCCGACAACACGCCCTGGGTGGTCTACGTTGCTAAAGAACTCCTCGAAAGAGCGGTTGTGGACAGCTGCCAGTAGAAATAAACTTGTTAAATGAATGTCATCGACGCTTCAAATGAATATTTAAATCTTAAAAGACTTCGTTGTAAGTGGGAAATAAAGCGTGGAAAAAAGAAATTGTATGCTGTTTCGCTTCTAAATTAATATATTGATATCATTATGCTACAATTTAGACATAATATTTTTTTTCTCAGTTGAATTTTCCTAAAGCATAGCCGAAAATGTATTTTAGTATTAAGTAGCAAAAGATATATTTTAATTTGTTTATTAATACTAGAAATAATTGTAATAAAAATAAAATCCCTTACCGTAACCCCCTAGAATAAGGTTGAAGATTAATAGTATCCCACTTTTAGCAGCCATTTTTACGTAAACTCTAAGATCTAGATTGAAAGACAGTCAATTAACGACTGAACTGATTGAAGTTTTAAGACGAACACATGTTACTAATTAGGTTTAGATATAATCGGGTAAATATTGATAGTCCATATAGATACAGTGATTGCTGATAAATATTTTTGATGGCATACTTAGTTTAGGAGTTTTGCAATCATTTCATATTTAAAATAAGATTTATCAGTAGATTATTCCATTTAAAATAATTGCAAAACGTATGACTTACTTGTTTTGATAGTAGTGTTATTTTTACCTTTTTCTATGTTGTAGATTAATTGAAATGTACACAATAGTTGTCGATACCTGTCTATCATCTTAATAAACGTGATAATACAGAGGTGAAATTTCAAAAAAATAATCATTGGAAAATTATCACCAGAATGAAACTGAAAAATAATAAATTGTTTTGATATTCTTAATAATGTTTGAACTCATTAAAGAAAATTTATAAGCATCAATGAATTATATTTGCGGTAGGTATATATCTTATTAATAAAAGGCATTATTTAATAAGACCTAGCTGTTAATCATTTACCTACATACCTACTCTGAACCTTGTACTCTTCGGCCTAATATAACAGCTGTTGCACTAATGAGGTGGTCGATTAAGGTCACTCATGTGTGTCATCGTACTTCCTAAGATTGTCCATTTTTAACCGACTTCATAAACAGGAGGAGGCTAATGTACCACTGTGTTGTATTTTTTATATGTACCTATGTTTAACGGTTTTTATCTTAATGGTACTAATTCTGAGAAGTTTCTAGCAGGGGCGGATAGCCCATATATATGTTACGGTAAAAGTGGATAGAGTGGTTATTATGTATAATTACCGGTAACTATGCATAATTACTAGTGTTCGTGGTAAAGGTGATGAAAACTATCGAATTAATCACATTTACCGGTAATTATATAAATTTACGATACCCTTTGTGTAAATGTGGTAAATAATAAAATAAAACTGACTTGACTGGCTCGGTGAACCAATTGTTTTGTTAGTGACCCAGGCTGGCGATTCTAAGAGTCGTGGGTTCGATTCCCACTCGGGACAAATATTTGTGGGATGAATATCGGTGTTTGTTCCGTGTCTAGGTGTGATTATGTAGTTAAGTATGTATTTATAAATAACTTTTCTGAAAACATTTAAACCGCGTAAGATTGATGATTGAAATTTACCATGCAGGTACCCTAATAGACTTAAAGCTCACTTGCGACGCAATATTGCAAAATTCGTAAGGTAAAAACTTTTGTTTGTAAAATCCTGTAGTCCACGCGAACGAAGTCACGGGCACAGCTAGTTAAAAAATAAACCAGTCAAGTATCTAGAAACCAAATATCATGGTTGGTTTTTTAAAAAATATTATCTTATAAAAATAAAGTTAAATAAAATTAACACATTGGCAGGGAATTTTCAGTGGAACTCTTAAAATTCTTTCTCGTCAATATATTTTTGCCGGTTTAAGATTTGTGACATTTGGAATTGCAGAGTACTTGTGATATTTGTCAGCAATGTCAACATTTACCACAGTCGAGCGGGAGTTTTATACAGGGTGTAACAGGAGGGGTGGATCATCGTAAGTCAATCGATGGGGGACTTCAATACCTATCGATATAACCCCCATGTATGTTCAGCGATTTTCAATAGTTCCAAAGTTATTGAGATTTTTGTGAATTTTTTGTAAGAAGCCGGAATTCAGTATAAAAGTCTTCACTTTAGCTTAACTACTGGACCTGCTTGTCTGATTTTTTTTCTAGAAGTAGTTCAATAGTGGGTCTTTATAATTACGATACCGATTTGAGTCATAGCCCTACCATATTGGAGTAAAAAAATAATTCTTCACAAAAGTTTCACGAATCGAATTGTGTCTACCAACTTTCAAAGCCTCCAGTGAAAAAAAAGTGCATGTGTATTTTTTCTAGAACTTATTTTAAAAACTACCTACATTCATGGATACTATACCCTGAAAATTTCATACCGCTACTACCAGAGCATCATAACGAAAATTGAACGCGAATGGCACAGGTGCCATAAATCAGTGGTTTTATTTTTCATGAAAAACTTTAATTTAAAAAATAAATCGATATGTTTCAGCAAATTTATGCTATGTTAGTAACATAAGTAGCAGTAATTTTTAAGAATTGCAAATTGAAGGGGTGAAAATCAAACAAAGAAAATTTACATAATTTTTGTTAATAATTTTTTTTATAGTAAGTGTTCATAATGGGCATTATTATTGGCTATGCATAGCTTAGACCTTCTTAAAAAGCTTTTTTGGAGGTTGTGGAAAGCATTCCAAAGCATTCTTTTTTTTAATTTTTCAGGGGCCCAAATTGTGACAAGACAAAATGTAGTAGTAGCATTTTGCAACATCCGAAAAACCTTTGTAAAAAGGTATCGTACTCGTTTATGCATGGCCAATAATGGAGCCCATTATGAACACTTACTGTAAAAAAAAAATTATGTACAAAATTTATGTAAATTTTCTTTGCTTGATTTTCACCCCCCTAATTTGCAATTTTGTAAAATTACTGCTACTAATGTTAGTAACACAGCATAAATTTTCTGAAACATATCGATTTATTTTTTAAATTAAAGTTTTTCATGAAAAATAAAAACACTGATTTATGGCACCTGTGCCATTCGCGTTCAATTTTCGTTATGATGCTCTGGTAGTAGCGGTATGAAATTTTCAGGGTATACTATCCATGAATGTAGGTAGTTTTTAAAATAAGTTCTAGAAAAAAAACACAGGCACTTTTTTTTCACTGGAGGCTTTGAAAGTTGGTAGACACAATTCGATTTGTAAAACTTTTGTGAAGAATTATTTTTTTACTCCAATATGATAGGGTTATGACTCAAATCGGTATCGTAATTATAAAGACCCACTATTGAACTATTCTGAATTCCGGCTTCTTACAAAAATTTCACAAAAATCTCAATAACTTTGGAACTATTGAAAATCGCTGAACATACATGGGGGTTATATCGATAGGTATTGAAGTCCCCCACCGCTTCACTTACGATCATCCTCCCCTCCTGTTGCACCCTGTATAATTACCGGTAAATTTGAATAGTTCACTACATTTACCATGTGCGTTGGGAATTATCTATATTTACCGGTGATTATAGATAATTACCGATTGCTCACATTGACCGTAACATATAGACTTTTTGGGCCGCAGCCCGAAACCCTGACGGTGTGCCGATGTCCACCCCCCGTCATATAAACAGGTTTGGTTTGGCACTTCCATACGATCTATAAGGAAGAACAAATTATTATATAATAAATAAAAAATAAAAATGTTTTTATTGGCCACAGAAAAAAAGATAAAGGTACAAAGTTAAAGTATATCTAAATTTCCTTAGCCCCCGTTCGTTTCAGCCTAGGGCCCCAGAAAGTATATAAATACATATATTTACAATTAGGTAAACATCTCTAAAATATTTTTAATTAATGCGTACATACAACGTGGAATTGTAGGTATTATAATACCAAAAGCACAATTTACTAGAATCTATCTGATAAAATAATACGTTATTAATATTACAGTAAATAAACAGGGTTTTTTTCCGAAAAATTATACATTATGAGATAAGTACAACTACGAGTTTATGTTACTTTTTATTAATAATCCATGTATGTATATGCCTTGAGAATACTGATACATACAATGTAGGTACCTCATGAGATATCCCTTTAAGCCATTTTGTAACCTAACTACGGAATCAGTACCTAGTTGCAGTGGCGTAACTATACCCGTTAAAGTCCGTGGCAAAATTCTTCGGATGTGGCCCCGTGCAGACCACGTTCTTTTTTTGCACCTTAATGTGTATATGTGTTGGCAGTTGAGATTCTGCTATGACCGGGGGCCCCTTTCGGCTGGGGGCCCCTACCGGGTGGGGGCCCGTGGCATTTTGCCGACTTGTCACCCTGTAGTTACGCCACTGCCTAGTTGCCTACTCCCTAGTGTTCCTCTGTATCCAGAGCTTATAGGCGCTGACTCTGACGTACATATCCGGAGCGCCGAGCGCGCACGGGAAGCCCCAAGACACGATGCCAACCAGCTGACCGCTGCTGATGCTTACCAGAGCACTGCCGGAGTCACCCTGCAAATATATGGGCTGTTATGTAATGCGAAAGTAACTCTGTCTGGCTTGCTTTCATGCCAAAATTATGTTTTTAAATGAAATTTGGTAGTTAAACGGATAGTCTTAAGACTGAGAAAGGACATAGACTTCTTACTTTGTTCTTTTACCAGCTTTTTTTTCCTAACTGACCTACGATGATGGCTTGGAGTAGCCTCGTCATCATCACCGGACTTGCGGGGGAGCGGATGGCTCTCACCCCTAACCCTTTTCCCAGCAGTGGGACAGTATAGGCTAAAGAAAAAAGAACTTGATACTTGTACTTACGCGACAAGTCCCCCGCCCCAGAAAGGCAAAGGTACAGATCTCGATGCGAGGGTCCACTCGCGGCACGGGAGCGTTCAGGTTCTGCGCCGCTGTTCGGATGTCTCTGATGCAGGCCTCTCCGCTGAGTGTCGGGACGTCGATCTCAAGGAGTACAGGAGACCCGGGCTCGTTGGCCTGAGAAATATTGTGATTTTGCAGAAAATGTTTACTTGTAGGTAGGACCGACATCTTTCACCTGGTAACAGCTGTAATTGGTTAGTAATTTTAGCATATTTTATACCCATTTTTCCATGTTGCAAGTCCTTTGCGGGTTCGGGATATGAATAAAATGTTACAAGTTTAACTGTAGATAATACAATGTCTTTCTCTGTTTTAAAACTCAGTTTGTTTGTTTCCAGGTAGTGCTGGTTCGATCACAACCCGATCTTCACAATAACTAACTAACGTTCCCTATACCCCGTCGTTGTGATGTAGCAGTGCTGCAGAATGAGAGCCATCTGCTCCCCCGCAAGTCCGGTGATGATGACGAGGCTACTCCTGAAGCCATCATCGTATGTTAGCTAGGAAAAAAAAGCTGCAGTATTCTGAACTAGTATTGGGACTGTCACAAGACTATTAGCAGTTGACTAACCAGGGTACCCCATACCGACATGGTTATAGCTGACTGCGATCGGGCGGACAGTGTCGCTGACCACGATTGCTGACGAGGTGTGCAAGACGCCCAGCTCATTCTGGTATTACTTACACTAGTTCTGCCCCAGCCAGCTACCCTGGTATCCACGCCATGTCCGATATGTTTGTAGCTGACCGCGATCGGGCGAACAGTGTCGCTGACCACGATTGCTGACGAGGTATACAAGACACCCAGCTCGTTCTTACTACTCACACTAGTCCTGCCCCAGCCTGCTATCCTGGTGCCCACACCATACCCGATATGGTTGTAGCTGCAGCGATCGGGCGGACAGTGTCGCTGTCCACGATTGCTGACGAGTTTTGCAAGATACCCAGCTCGTTCTTGGTACTACTTACACCAGTCCTTCCCCAGCCTGCTACCCTGGTATCCACGCCATGTCCGATATGTTTGTAGCTGACCGCGATCGGACGAACAGTGTCGCTGACCACGATTGCTGACGAGGTGTGCAAGACGCCCACGTCGTTCTTGATGAGCCTGGGGTTGTACAGCGGGTGGACGTTGTGTCCATTCAGGGTTAGAACCTCACCGCCTGAGTTCCATTCGTTGGTGCCGATGACCACGCGAAGAGCGCTGTGGATGTGGAATTAGTAAATCACAAGGAGACAAATTCTAAATAAGGCATAATTAGATTATTATACAAGATTCAGTTAATAATTAAATCAACTTAAGCTGAAGCTAATTTTATTGATGGCGTTAGTTGCACTTCTTTAAATCGGCACGCTAAGCTAAAGTCTTTTCGGTTATAGGTATCGTATTGTCATTTTGTTTACTTACTCGACAAAGATAATTGCTTCACTATAGAACCACTTAAAATCTTCCAGAATCTCGCACTTCCATGACTTGCGTTCCAACACGTCATTAACAAAGACAAACCAACCTTATCTTTAGATAAATAAATATAAATATCTGGGTCATTTCCACACACGGTCAATTGACGCCGGACACGGAACAAGCACCGATGCTCATCACACAAATATTCTTCCCGAGTGGGAATCGAACCCACGACTCTTGGAACCGCCAGCCAGGGTCACTAACCACTGTCCCACGGAGCCAGTCATATACTATATAATATACTAGATACTAAACACAAACCTGCTTAGAACCCCTTCGCTAACGAATGGAGTAATACAATGAGCAGCGGTGAGCACAGTCTCTGTGCTGATAAAGGATCCTCCACAGAAGAAGGTCCTGACCGGAGCCCCGCTAGTCAGCGCTACCAGCCAGGAGTGCGAGGCTGGGGCCGCGGGTGTCCCACCCACAATGCGGGAACCCGGTTGTGGGATCTCAAAGAATATGGAGAGGTCTGTTTCTGGGTTTAGGTCAGGTACTGGGACAGCTGTCGGTGAAATGCAATGTTATTGAATGAGTGGTTTATATTATGTAATTTGGCACCTTAGGTAGAAAAGAAAAGTACATACATAAAATCACGTCTTTTTCCCAGAGGGGTAGACAGAGATCACTTCTTGCCATGTGCTACGGTCCTGGCACACCACTTTCGCTTCATCCACATCCATTAACCTCTTCATGCATGCTCGAAAAAAGTACCCGTAACAATAAAAATGTATGTATGGCGTAAAACAGTCAATAAAATAAATAGGTGTGAAGTTATTTGAAGCTAATTTGAAGAAGAATTAATGAGTTTTTTAGATAAAACATGCTATAAACGGTTCTAAATTGTTAAGCCTCAAATTATATTTACAAATCCATGTTAAAAGAATAAAAAAGCATCTTAAAAGATATCGTTAATATTCTTACCTATGCTACCCAGTACGAGGGCGTACAAGATAAATCCGGTCTTGAATGACATGTTGTAATGGCAAGCTGGATTTAATTCTAAATAAGGGTTGGAAGTGTATTTATAGTAAGTATATTTAATATATCTACAGGTATATTTGTTAGAGATAAGTAGACAATTCAATTTCTTTATCTTTCTAAACAAAAGATCGAACGGGGAAATCTACAGTGATTCAATTATTAGATTATAATCAGTGAGCAGGAAGTTTTATAAGGAAAATGTCCATTTATAAGTAACTAAAGCTAATCAGTGATAAAATCATTAATTATTTTAGTAGTTGTTTCACACACAAATTCAATTTCGAAAGTACCTACCTAGTACCAGCCTACATTTTATAGATCTAATTCTAAATGTACTGGAGTAATACTAGTAAAAAACCTGCTTATCTTCTATTTCTGCCGATAGTTTTTTTTTATTAACAAATTAATAAAACAACGCGTAAGCATGTAAAATCCTTTACACTTACAATAATAAAACGTCAAATATTGTTTGATGTGCTTTGAAATCGATTATCCGGCATATCCCCTGGTTTTGGAACAAATTGTGAAAATAAATACAGTAAGATAATCGATATTCTACTGTATTTATTTTCACAATTTGTAATGGCATGTATGGCAATGGCAATGTAAGGCACTAATGCTACTGTTTACTCGTTCGAATCACGTTCACACATGTTACTTTTTTATAAAAGGCTAACGAGATGACCTCACTCCACCTGATGGTAAACGGTCAGTGACATCCACATATGAGGTCGACAGACACAATAGAGTGGCTCAATATGGCACTCACCCTGGAGGCCTGCTTAAATGCCATTTCACGCCCCGCCTGAAGAGCCCGGGATCAAAGGAGGGAGGGAAAACATGAGCTGGATGGGCATTCCATGTCTGACACGTGGCAGAATAGAGTAACTAAACCTCTCTCTCTCTCTAATTAAGGGAACAAATAACGACACCCAAATAGCTTTTCATATAATTTATTTCCTCGTATATTCATTTATATGACGTTCTGTGCCAGCCAGGACTGGTAGGCGCTGACTCTCACGAACATGTCGGGAGCGCCGAGCGCGCAAGGGAAGCCCCAAGACACGATGCCGATCTGCTGGCCTCCGGCGATGCGAACTAGGGCGCTGCCGGAGTCACCCTGGGAAAGAAATGAGGCGTAAGTAAATGGAATGTCTTATAAATGTATCTGGGATATTTCAGTCAGTACCAAACTAAGCAGAGCTTGTACTATGGGCGCCAGATACTGATATAAATACTTATACATTTATAAATACATAATCACACCCAGATACAGAAGAAATGCCGATGGTTATCACACAAATATTTGTCCCGAGTGGGAATCGAACCCACGAACCGCTATCCAGGGTCATTGACCACTGTTCCACTGCCTAACGGCCAGGACGCGTGTGCCGTCCATGAAAGGCATCTATAATCCTTTCTCTCTCTCTCTGTGTCTCTTTCTCTATCTCTCTCTTTGAAGAAATAGAAGGAGCAGCTAATCTATTTCTTTCTATCTTTCTTTTCCTCTACGTACGACTTAGTGGCGTAACTATAAGGTGGCAGAGCTGGCAAAATGCCATGGGCCCCCGACGTATAAGAAACTCAAGAATTTCATGAGGAGAGGCTATTTCTGAGGACCCGTGCTCAGAAATAGCATCTCCTTATGAGATTCTGGAGTTGAAATTTTTCTTTTTAGGGCCCCATCAATAGATTTTCCACGGGTCCCAGATGTTACAGTTACGCCACTGGTTCGACTACAGCTCCTATCTGTATCTATCTTTATCTCTCTCCTTACCCTATCCCCTAAAAGAGAGCTCTCTATCTCTCTCTACTCACCCTGCAAGTCCCGCGACCAGCGGAGTGGAAGGTGCAGATCTCAACAGCAGGGTCGACGGGCGGCGCGAGCACGTTCATGTTGGCAGCGGCTATTTGCACGTCTCTAGAACACGCAGCTCCGTCCATAGTAGGCACCTGCAGCTCCAAGAGTTGGGGGGAGGCGGGGTCGTTGGCCTGGAACATGAGATGAGTAAGTAAACGGCATTTAAGCAGGCCTTGCTGGTAGGATATGGAGACTTTGTCTGATTCACTATACCAGCCGAAGAACGGATTCCTTTAAGTACGGCGGGTTAGATCAATTTGGGCTACATTTGCTGCTACGTCAATGGTAACTTACGCGCTAACGCTGTTTCTAGCTCTAAGAGTTGGGGGGAGGCGGGGTCGTTGGCCTGGAAGATGAGGAGTGTAAGTTAACATTTAAACAGGCCTTCAGGGTGAGTGTGACAGGCTCAATATGGTCTATTGTACCTGTCGACCTCATGTGTGGATATCACTGCCGCTTGCCATCAGGTGAAGTGAGGTCATCCTTTTATAAAAAAAAAATCATAACTGATGGATGTGGCGACAACCGACTAGTAAGTTTTATTTGTAAGTAAAAGATGGGGCGTTCAAAAAGTTTCCATACTAACAACAGAATGAGTAACTAATTCTGCATCACGCTAGCAAAGTCACCATGTAACTATGTATATGTTAGACTAAGATGATTTATCGGGCCTTTGACCTTATCGAAGTCTCCATACATAGTCCGAAATGCGAGCTCAGCGTGTGAAAGCTTAGATCACCTGGTAGCTCATTGGTTAGATTGTCAGACGCGATATCTGAAGACCGGTGATTTAGTCCTCATTCAGGTGGGGTCAAGAATGCGAATTTTCAAATATGTTAATTGCAAATTTTATATTTACATTTCAGCTTTAAATAGAACTGTAACGACAAATAAAAATAAACTCTCATCTAAGCAACGCGCGTCAATGGCGCACATCATCTGTTCACTTTATAATGCATTTAATACCTATCTGATTGAGAACTCACGGATAGCGGGTCACTAACGCATTTATGGTAAACTTACACCAGTCCTGCCGAATCCAGCGACTCTGCTAGCGACTCCAGCGCCCACGTGGTCGAAGGCGAGGGGCACAGCAGACACCAAGTTGCTGAACACGATATCGGTGGCCGTGTACAGTGTACCGATGTCGTTCTTGATGTTCGAACCGTCGTACTGGGGGTGCATGACGGCGCCACTGATGGACAGGCTCTGACCACCGGATTGGAACCAGTTGGTGCCGGCGTTGACGCGCACGTTGCTGAGAAGAAAAAAAAAATGTTGATTCTGTATTGAATAGCAGTATAATTTTTGATTTAAATAGATCCTTTTAAAGCAAACGCTACTTATGTATAATCAAAACCCTAATCTATGACATTGAATTACTCTCGTTACCGTTTAACAGTCAGAAACCATTGCGTTACTGGGTGTTTTTAAATTTTATGAATGCCTACCAGTCAAAAAACAGGATAATTATTTTTGCTTAGTTTGGCGAGACTAAAATTTACTTCAAGTACCTAATTTAGATGTAATTTGATGATACGCTTTCTTTCGACCATACATTTCACAGATTTACTACACTAGCCGAAGAACAGATTCCAACTACGGGTTAGATCAATTTATGCTACATTTGCTACGAGGCTACGAGATGCTACGTCAATGGTTACTTACGCGTTAACACTGTTTCCAACCCTCACGGGGTCGATGCAGTGGGCAGCGGTCAGCACAGTGCGGGTGGACAAGATGGACCCTCCACAGTGCATGAACCTCAGAGTACCTCCGGTTGTCATGGAGACCATCCAGGGGTGAGAGCCCACGGCGGCCACTGAGCCACCCACGATACGCTGGCTCGCATCCCCGTCTGACGTCACGAAAAAGATGGACATGTCGACGTCATCCTTGAATGGGAGCGCTGTAATTGAGAAAAAAACGTAAGCTTTTTTTTCACTTTATGAATGCCAGTATGTTGAATTTTTTTTCTTAACCCTAAGTAAAGTGATTAAGATTCAAATTTGAAATGCTAGTATTTTGAAATTTCGATCGATACCCTAAGTCAAGTGATTAGGATTCAAATTATTATGACTATGAAATCAATAAGTAGAGTTCCTTAATAAAAAAATTATACATGTAAAAGTAGTTCTATCTGTCGCGCTTGCACGATGTTTTTTTTTACGTGAAATTTCATGCAAGTAGTTTGAGAGCCTGAAAAAAAAATATAAAGGCTACTTTTGACAATGATTTACTCGATAAATGATTTAACGTTAAATCTAGATCACTCGAAGTTAAGTTTCAAAACGCTACACTGTGTAGATATTATGTATTTGTTTTATTTTCTCACTTACCGAGGCTTCCCAATAAAAGGGTGCAGAAAATGATTCCAGTCCTGATAGCCATTATGGTCGTGTCTTCAGTGTGTACTAAATGGGATTCGCACTAATTATATAGCTAATGTAATCTTCAAATTAGTGATTTAGATAATATTGGGCGTATTGATAACTAATATGTGACGTCTAATATACGGGGTATTTATTATCTCTCATCCGGTCGAGGTAGGATCGAAGCCAGTTTGGATTTTACAATGAAATTGGTCAAGTGGGAGCCGGATTCCAGTACCTGTATTTTTTGTAACGAAACGATTGCGACGATTATAGGTTTGATTTGCGTTTTTTTTAATAAGTATTTGATTGTGTGATTTCTAATGAGTATTTTAATATATGTAGTATTTGACAGTTAAATCAAAGAAATTGAAAACTTGCGTATTAACCTTAAAAAAAATATAACTTTAAAGTGGTAGGCTTGACGAACATAGATTGACAACAATGGAGTAGTGTAATGATATTTTATGGTGTTTTATTTAAATCTACGGAATCCTAAAAAACATAATACTTTTTAGGCTTTCAAAAAAATGTAAGTGTCATTTGGACATTTTAGATTTTTTTTGCATACACACAATTAATCACGCCTTTTTCCCAGAGGGATAGACAAAGATCACTTCCGGCCATGTGCTATGGTCCTGGCAATTTTTGCATAACTATTTATATTAATTTATTTAGTCAAATGTATATTTCTAACAACATATGTCATTTTGATGATTCAAAAACTCGTTATCTATTAATTACTTTTATCACTGAGATTAATAATCTTGAACTTCCCGGTCAGTAGTGTACAAGAAAATACCAAAACATAGTGTGTTATTATAACAATTTTATTAAAAGCTATTCATATAATATCACACGTTGCCTTTAAAAGGAAAATACATTGTCATATTGTAAAATATAACACATAAAACAGTAATTACAATGAAACTTGTAAACAGTGCAGGATTGATACAGTGAAATATTTAGTGCCATTTTCTGCTTAAAATTATGTACATAGATACTTATGTGTTTTCTAGTGATAAACTTTTCACACGAACGAGAATACATTGCAAAGAACTAATTTTAATCTCACAGTAATATAAAGGTTTTGCTCACAAGTATTTGTTATTTACAATTTTACTATTGTGTACCTTAAAGCTAAATTTGGTAAGCTTACTTTTATTTTGTCATACCAGCACAAAAAACATAGAACATGTGTATTTTTTTTTATGTTGATTAAAAGATAACATAAGTACTTCATAGAACTCTTATATTTGAGCGCTTATCAAAACCTCCATGATTCTTACTCAGCCTAATCAACTGTAGTTACACTATAACTAAACTAAATCAGTCTCTCAGTGTTCACATTGCCCAACATATATCACTAAACTGCCAATTTATGCACATCTATAGTGTTAATGATTGATGATGAATAGCCTCTTAGCGTTGCTTTGTGTACGGGCCCAGTGTTGCCAATTCTAAGTATTTCTAAGTAGATCTACGTACTTTTAATTCTTTATAAGGAACAGCATATACCTTTTTTTATTGGTTTTCGCCGGTATTGTAATTGCAAAGGTCCAAAATCTGGTGGGATCTATTTTCCCGTTGCCTTACTGAGAGTTAACTATTTATGTATTTGATATTCTATTAATTGTGTGTAGATCCTGATATGCTGTATATCTTTAAATACATCGTATCTCGAACTCAGGAAAGATTTGAAACAGCTACGTAGTTCAACTTACTAACCAACTTTATTTCATTACACTAACATTCATAAATCGAACTTTTCTCTTAAAGGTTACTAAACCTATGTATCTTTACATACTGGTCTATGTATTTTTAAAAGTTAGGTCGTACGAGTTGGCAATACTGGGAGGTCCTAACACCAATCGTGGACGCAGTCGCCCCGACACCGCGAGCGGGTAACGTACCCGCACGACAAAGACCTCAATCATCTAAGCAACAACTCTATCTTGCTCAACGCGTCCACGGACAAATTCATGCTATCCAAATCCAATAGGACACTCAGCTCATTCTCACTAACCACATTCCTTAGTACGCCTCTGGGTAAGTCGTGATAGACTAAATACGAGCTTAGAATCTTCTTCATGTCATCATCGCACGTGCTAATCTTCCTACTGCTCGGTAGACCGAGATATTTCCTCAAGTAAGGTATTATTTTTATCTCCCACCTGTCAAATATGTTTCCAACTCTCTGTTTGATGGCTAAGGTAAACTCTGTCGATATTAAAGGCTCGTTCTGTGAGTCTTGGCCGTCCACTTTCATCTCGTCCATCGCTCGCTTGTTGTGGTTATCGATTTGAGAGAGTAGCAGCTTGATCTGCCACATGTGGTAGGTTGACGGATCGTTTTTCATCGTCTTTATTATCTGAAAGTAATAAAATGATTATGTTAAAATTAAAGTACTTCATCGAAGTCATTTCTTATATTGTTGCAATGTTTTGATTCCATTTTCTATATTGACAATTAGTTTGTTAGTAATTATTCAGTTAGAAACTCTTAGAAACAAGATGAATAAGACAAGCTAAATTAGTCAATAGTACATCAAAGTTTATAATTTCTAGAAGTGAAAAATTTTAACTTTCTGGATCAATTTGAACTATGTATTTAAAAATTAAATAGTCTATAGTCACACAAATTAACTAAAAGGTAATCACTACATACAACACGGGTTTTTTGATAAGTGTTTAATCTATAAAAGCCAAATATTATGAAACATTAAATTATTAATCGTCGTATCTGATATTTTATTTTTAACCAACAAATTGATAAAACGGAACATGACTGATTGTGATCTTAAATGCATTATATCTGTTATTTAAAAAGAAAACCGGTGGATACAAGTAATGAGTCTTATTTTCAATCGTCTACAAATTAAAATTACAGTAGGTATATTATACTGCTACAGGTAAAAAGAAATTAAAGTCATACTGCAATAAATTAAATGATGACCAACATACGAGTACAATACCTATGCAACAACTATGGGGAGTGCTATGAAGTCAAGGCCACTTGCTACTTAAGTAATAAGTTGTAATAAGGTTCCAAATTTTGAGATTTTCTTGTAACTTTGAAAAAAAAATCAATAGTTGGATCCACCATCTGATTAACTCACCTTCAAAAACGTCGTCCATATAGGCAGCGCGCACAGTATGTCTTTGACCACGCACTCATACGTCACCATACTAAGTCCTTGCACATGTTCCCTCTCCTCTTTGCTATACTTCCGGCAAAGACACTGCTTCGTCATGAACGCTTCGTTCTTCACGCCTTTAAAAATAAAAATGTGGGGTGAGCAATATCGCCAGAAAATGGAGAATGTTCAAGATTAAGCATAGAAGTCAATGATAAATATGGATATGTGTACTTAGTTTTATCATACAACCAAAATTGGCCTACTCATACAGTTTTGATCTCTTGCACTATTTATACAAAATAGTAGAAATGCTATGACGTCATACTACAACATGCAGTAACATTGAATTTTTTAGTTTGTAATTAGCATAAAGAAAAAACATTACACAATGTCCATAATGAAATTTAGATACAGTAACATTCTCCACTTGACAATTTATGACATTCCAAACAAAAATAAAAATAAAATAAACAATACCTTTCCTCTTCTTAGAGACGAGCAAACAATCCGCGCAAATGTTAGTCCCACCATTGGAGTCTTTGGACAGGTAATGTTTGACGAAGTTGCGTACTTTCTCATCGTTGGTGAACAGTTCAATGTTATCCGCTGTAGGGGACCAAATGTTGGCCTTGTCTAGAGTGAGCGTTTGAGCTAGTATCGTGAGGAAGCCTTGCGGGTCGTCGAGGTAGGACAGACAGCCGGCTCGCTGCTTTATGTCTATGCACCATGTGTAGTCTAGGAACGTTCTGGAAGAGAGTGGTTTTGTGAGGACTTTGACTGGTTGGATGCGTCATCCAACACTGTTCTAAAAGTCGCGGGTTTGATCCCTTTCCGGGACTTACATTAATAATGAACAATTGTGATTGTCTTGAATCTATATTTGAATAAATCAATGCCTTTTCGTAGTAATCATACGGTGGAACAGTGGTTAATGGACCCTGGCTGGCGGTTCCAAGAGTTGTTGTTGTCAATTCCTGTTATATGTTTTAAATTTGCCGCCTTGTAATGTCACTGTACCATAGATACAATACGGTCTATGACCGCCGCTCTTTTGTTCTCTATCTGTGCAATACGCGTCCATGTCAAGCATTGTAATTTCTCAAGCTACAAATAAAACTCTAAATATCATTTAAATCTTCGTTTAATTCATCAATTCCCACTCGGGACAAATATTTGTGTGATGAACATAAGTGTTGTTCCATGTCTGGGTGCGATTATGTATTTAAGTAAGTGTTTATTTGAAATAAAACTAATTTTACGGATTAAACTCGCGTGTATTGGTATTCTAAACATTATTTAGAGATCCGACGTTTCGAGCTCTACGAGAATACCAATACACGCGATTTTAATACGTAAAATTAGTTTTATTTCAAATGTGTAGTGCTCGCACAAATAAAAATAGACAATACTAAGTGTTTATTTTTATTTAGGTATTTTCTTAACAGCGATTTTTCTATCAATGGTCCCATTTTGAAATTGTCAGGGGAATTCCAAGTTAACTGATAACAAACGACAATCTGCGTAATCCATTAATAAGATTTCTTAATGAAATAAACCCATTTACGTCGATATGTTTATTTTTATTACCTTATCGTTGTGACTGAGCTACGGAAATACATTAATCAGTGCGGTAGGTGATTTATTTGGAATATAAGCTTATAAACGCGGATTTCCCCTCACAACGTGACGTTATAGGTGGGTTTTTATCAAAATAGTTTTGAATGAATAAGTTGGCGACTCGTGAGTGCTTCCTTAAAGCCTCTATTCAAATTATTAAGACTATTGAGATTGTATTCTGAGCCTTTTATACAAACAAGCAGTCAAATATTACTTCAATATACCTACATTCTTCTTAAAATGAAAGTAAGTTTGAGTCTGAAAAGTCTGTAGTCGAACGGGTTAAGATTAAGCTCAGTGTCGCCTCACACGGCGCACTAAACTAACATGCGCCTGAATTATTAAGTTATCTCAAACAAATTAATGTTTTACCCATCATCATTCTCCTGTCCTTCTCCCACACTAAGTGGGGTCGGCGCCACATGTCTCTTTCTTCCACTCGGGCCTGTCATTCGTCAGCTCTGTGTCTACTCCTATCACTCCCATATTAAATAGTCTCTAACGCAATCCTTCCATGTCTTCTTCGGCTTTACTCTACTATTATGTCCATTGAAATCCATACTCATACCTCTCTTCTAGTCAAAGCCATGTGGCTTTCTTCCCTCCTCATTATATGCCCCGTACCAAGCTAACCTTGCACTTCTTACGTATTCTAAAATTGGTGCAACTTTCAGATTCTCCCTAATATTCATTCCTAATCCTGTCCAACCTTGTTACTCCACACATCCATCTCAACATACGCATCTCATTTGCATGCATCTATTCCTAAAAATTACTAAGTATCACTCACTTTAGCTGGTCCCAATTCCTATCTCGCTGGAAGGCGATGGGCCAGTAGCGGGGGTCGTTGATCTTGACTTCACGGAGAGTGTCCAGCTCTGGTATGATGCACGGAGCCTTCATCTCCTTAACCGCTCCTTCAAGGTCTATTAGCTAGAAAGATTAAACCGTACGGTGAATTAATGGCTTCCGGACACAAACTTATGACGTTCCGAGAACGTGAGGATACTTATTGTAAATAACACTTAAAGTTTTGTTATTTGATAAATGAAAGCGACATGAAATGAAATGAAATGAAATGAAATGAAATGAAATGAATGAGTCAGTAAAGTCAGGTCAGGGTAAAGTAGTGACTTCTGTATTAGATCCATATTAATATGTAATACAAATTTTAAGGTACTTAATTCCTAAGAAAAAAAAGAGACAAGATACGACATTCTGATGTTTTAATTTCAATATACTTCGCTCAACCATCGTACCAACCTGTATGTGCGCATAGCACAGCTTTCCCGTGCTCAAATCTCGCGGCAAAATAAGCCTTGGCTCCACAGCCAATACGTACAAATGTCTGAACGCCTGAAGGTGATACCTATAAAACAAAATAATAAATTAATTTTGAATTCTTATTTTTGGAATATTGCTAATTAATTGTATCGGATTAAAATTTTCGTTTCAAATAACATATTTGAACGGAGGACCGATATCGATCGCTTGATTAACTATTGATTGGTGGCGCCACTGGCGGTATGTGGCAAAAGTATATGACAATTAAAAATTTATCTTTAGTTTTCGTCGTTGCTACGCTAGTATTGTTGTTCGATCTTAACAGGACCAGCTACATCAAATAAATAGTTTCTTTACCCGTATACCCGTTTCTGTCGTGAATAAAGGGGTGCAGCACTTTATTTCTCGAATTATTCTTACATTTTTATATTATATAAATTATTATTTATCTCATATTTGTAAACTTACCTGTTATCTTCGCTATGCGTGGGGAACTTGGGGAAGAATGCAGCCAGTAAAGCTGCAATGGCCGTGGGACTGGTGCTCAGTGTAGCCCTGCCGCCCCCGAGGAACAGCAGCCCTATTGTGCAGTGCACTGCCATCTATGAAGCAAAATGAGTTACTTAAAATGTATTTCTTTGTTATTACGTGTTATGTAGGTAAGTGTGGTTACGTACATTTTACGCACTCAGTACGTACTGATTGCATAAATGGTTCAATGTACCATTTTTACTTAGTAGCGCCATCTCTTTGCTGCTTTCTCAATTCGACCGTATATATGTTTTTTTGTTAGTTTTTTCATGACTACGATGAAGGCTTGGAATAGTCTTGTCATCATCACCGGGGAATGGCTCTCACCCCTCAAACCTATCGTATTTCGCCACATTAATACATGGTCCTGGCACACCACTTTCGTTTCATCCACATTCATCAACCTCTTCATGCACGCTCGTCGATTACGGGTACTTTTGATTTGACCTCTATGGTGATCACATGCCAGGAAGTGATCTCTGCCTACCGTTCTGGGAAAAAGGCGTGATTTTATGTATGTATGTAATATATGGTCGCCCTAGGGTAGGCCCGTGCCTCAGCAGTGGGGACGTATATGGGTTGATGATGATGATGATGGTGATATACCTGTCCGCCGTGCGTGAGCGGCGCGGCGGTGGGCGGCTGCGGGGCGGCGGCGGGAGGGACTCGGGCTCGGAGACGCCGGCATATCCGCAGCACTGACACATCACCGCGACCTGCCATTATCTGTTGAAAAAAAAACACAAACCCAATTAGGCTATCGCCACTTGACGTAAATACTAGTATGGATATACTGTGATAGAACGCTCATGCAGGTTGCATACGCGGAAGATCGGGCGCTATGTGTCCTCTCTCTCTACGTCAATGGGGACTATCGTGTGTGAGGAATTCACTAGTAAGCTATACGTAGGCGTGAGGTCCAACTGCAGCATGATTGGTGAATATTCACGTGTTTGTCAATGCCACGTCAAAATAACCAATCGTGCTGCAGTTGGACCTCACGCTTACGTATTGGCATCTAGAGAATTTCTTAAACGCGATAACCCTCATTACGATCATTCATCCATCTATAGCCATTCACAACTCTTATGTCGGCGTAAGATCATGTTTTCCTCCCTCCTATGATCCCGGGCTCTTCAGGCGGGGCGTGAAACGGCATTTAAGCAGGTCTTCAGGGTGAGTGCGACAGGCTCAATACGATCTATTGTGCCTGTCGACATCATATTTGGATCTCACTACCGCTTACCATCAGGTGGAGTGAGGTCATCTTGTTAGCCTTTTATAAAAAAAAAAAAAAAAAGATCACACTGTGACCGGCATAAATATATTGTTTTTCTACATTAAAGAGAATAAATGATTTGTCTCTCAATCCGAATGCACAATTATTTGTACACTCTATACTCCCCTAATTATTTGATAGTTCTTATATTTTTACTTCAAAAACAAAAAAAAAAAACGTCAGGAGAAACTGCCGCATGGGCATGCTTTTTAAAAAACTATCTTTATATTTCACTTAGAACTTCATACCGTTTTTATTTTATTTAGCCTGTTCTGTCCCACTGCTGGGCAAGGCCTTCCTTAACTCACTCCAAAGCTGTCGATTTTCGGCTAAGACCCACCAGTTTCTCACATCCTTCGGCCTTCCTTTTTGTCGATGACTGTCGAGTGGTTACCATTGAGTGACCATTTAGCCAATCTCTCTGGATTCATCCGACAGACATGGCCCGCCCAACTCCACTTAAATTTGTTCAATTTGTAGCCTTTTCTGCCACATCTAATTCTGGTTTTTGGTTGGAACGGATAGTTGAATGTTCAATCTTGTCTGTCCTCCTTCACCTATTGACCTATTTCAGTAAATATGTACCTAATAATTTAGTAGATTAAGATAATAAACTCACCATTCCCGCAGCCAACAAGCAGACACACAAACACGCCTCCAAAGTGCTCCTTCCAGCTAACTCCGCCACACTCTTCCCGCCGAGAGTGAGGAAGAGTCTCACGTAGTGCAGAACGGCATCGCGCGCATCTTCGTCACCTGAACCGGCAAAGCGCAGACCGACGGAGAAACACGCGCCTGCTATTATGTTACAGTAGGCTTGGCTGGAAAGAGACATATAAAAAAGTAAAAAAAAAAAGACACAGCTTCATATTTTTATTTTTTTATAACAAGGTACACCAAAAGAACATATAGAAAACATCAAATTATAATATCTTATTGTACTAGTCTATTGTATGCACCAATTACAGGTGTACGCAGTTTTATTAATATTGACTTGTCAGGCTCGGTGGAAACGTGGTTAGTGACCCTGGCTGGCGGTTCCAAGAGTCGTGGGATCGATTCCCACTCGGGGCAAATGTTTGTGTGATGATCATCGGTGTTTGTTCCGTCTCTGTAGTCAGTAAAATGATTGTCGTTAAAAAGAGTAACTATCAAGTTTCTTGCCGGAGTCTTCTCGGTAGAATCGGCGTTCCGTACTGGTGATAGAATCTTATTATTAGAAATTTGACGATTTATAAGTGCATGTAAATTGCCTATATAAATAAAGACATTTTTGATTTTGATTTTTGATTTTCTGGGTGCGTTATTAAATACTAGCGGCCGCCCGCGACTTTGTCCGCGTATTAATGGGTTGTAGTAGTAATGATCTATTAAAATAGCCTACATGCGTAGTAAAATTTGTTATTTATTAGTGTAAGTTCCGTCAACGTTCTCCCATAGTACGTGTCCCCCCTCCCCCAGTATAATGTAGCAATTAAGTACTTGCCTATTAATTTAGCCGCTTAAGAAGGATCAAAATTCAGTGATATTTAATTTAGAGCCTTCTTTATAATTTCAGTAGAAGACCTTTTGATTTTTCAGTTTGGCTTTCAAATTTACTCACTTCATTGCTTCATAATCGATGTGGTCTTCGGTCGGTTTCACGAAGCAGTAAGGCTTTATCGTAGACGGCACTTGGTCCTCTATCCAGTCTTCACTCGCCTCTATACTGTCCCACAGCACCAAACCTAAAATAAGAGGTTAACTTTTATTTTTACAAAGTACGTAAAATAATGTTCAGAATACCAATGTGTTTATCTAGAAAGTTTGTTGAATGAGGGTTTTCGCGAATGAGAAATTCACTAGATGGCAATACGTAGGCGTGAGGTCCAACTGCATCATAATTGGTGAATATTGACATGTCTGTCAATGTCACGTCAAAAATAACCAATCATGATACAGTTGGAGTTCACGCCTACGTATTGCCATCTAGTGAACTTCTCATTCGCGAAAAACCCTCATTGGATAGTGTTCAATTGTTTTTGTCAAAATGACACTTGTATTGACTATACGTCTGCTTGTTTAGACAATATAAAAAAATAAACTAACATAACTGGAACCATCTTACGCAGACTCATAAGAGTCGTGGGTTCGATTCCCACTCGGGACAAATATTTGTGTGACGAACGTCGGTGTTTGAAAGTGTCTGGGTGTGACTTTAATATATTTAAGTATATTATGTGTGTAACTGTTGATTCTGATATCCGTAACACAAGTGCTTAAGCTACTTACTACGGGATCAGATCAATGTATGTGATGTTGTGAAATATTTATTTATTAACGCAAGTTATCCAATTTTTAACCGTCTTTAAAAGTAAGTTAAATTAATAAGTCATACCTCTAGATATAATCCTCAGCATCAACAAGTCAGGTCGTACGAAGTCCAATTGGTAGGCAGTGGTGGGTGCTTGCAGCCAACCCGCCAGGGCCGTATTGTTCGAACGCAGGTAGATTAGCCCTAGGGCTACGGTAGCGCCGGGTGACGTCACGTCTAGATTCACCGTTTGCCCCTCACGGATAGCGAACGAGCCTTGCTTGTACTTCTCCCTTTGAGTCCCTGTAAGGAATAGTAAAAAAGTTATATTTCAACGTTAACTCTTATATCCGATGCCAATTTTAATGTAGGCTAAGGTAAAATATGTGGTAAGGTATTTCAGGCAAACAGGTAGTTACTGTTGTAGTCCAGACTGGAGAAGTTATAATCACCGCATGCGTCATAAATTATATTACATAAACATTTGTATTATGACTCATAATACAAATGTTTCAGTACTAGAGTGTCAATTGTATTGTACTCCCCATTGTATTTTTGTACCAACCAAATAGTGAATGCCTCATTGGGACCTCGGTACTCTATCACATGTTATGACCCCTCCACCCTAGTATCTTGGAAGTTGGTCGAGGTCCACGGCGGGTGGCGGTACATTGGGAGCATGTCCTACGTTTGATATCTCTTCACTAAGCCAAATTACCGTCTCATGGAACTATGAGAGTGAAGCTATAAATAAGGCGTCCGACTGATTTCAGCCGCGGCGGCCGATCTCAATTGAAATCAGCCTAGTGCGCAATGCAAATTATAGTAGACAAGTGTGCGCGCAAACACCAATGCACTCTCCATGAGAGTAAGGGTACTCTTAACCCGACATAACCGATGAGACGTGGGCGCAGGACCACCGGCTTAACGTGCTTTTCGAGGCACTGGCGTTCAACCGCCAACTTCCTTACTCCAGAATGAGTAATTTCATTACAGAAACTCACACAAATTTTGCCCGACCCCGGACTCGAACCGAGGGCCTCTCGGTCCTTACGCTTGCCACCAATACGTTTGTCTATTGGTGGCAGTTAAAAGAGAAGGTATAAATAGTGCACAATATTGTGCACTACAATACTGAGTGCACGTCATGCCCTCACCGGTGAGCGGGTGCTTGTCCCCGCCCAGCATGTAGGTGCGCAGGCGCTGCGCGAGGCGGTCGGCGGGGCGGCGCACGCACACCAGCCCGAGCGCGAGCCCGGCCGCCAGCGCGTAGCCCTCGCGCTCCACGCAGTTCTGCATCTCGGGGCCGGGTGGTTTGCCTGGAACATATTTTTGATCTTGTAAAATACATAGGGTAACCAGTATATTGATTGGCACCTAATGCTGACCTTGGTCTTTGGCTTCAAAAATTCAATTGGACTTACGTTAGTTACAGATTTATTTAGCATTAATGGATTTTCAGATACAAACCAGATTCCTTAAATGATCTACAATTTAAAAAATGTATCCTTATTTATTCAAAAAACTCAAAATAATAGACAGTCACATAAATGTATAGTCATTGGCACTATGGTGCAGTGATTGACACTGTAACTTAGTACAATCATTGGCACTCACAATGGCATTGCAATTATTAGCATAGTGCCAACCTAGTTACTACTATTAAATAGTTGTAGTAACTAGGTTGGCACTATGCTAATGATTAAATTGAATCAGTCTTCCGATGAATTAATGAAAATACTAGATATCTTCATTATTTCATCGTC
This sequence comes from Maruca vitrata, assembly GCA_039566165.1. NCBI lineage: Eukaryota > Metazoa > Arthropoda > Insecta > Lepidoptera > Crambidae > Maruca > Maruca vitrata. The sequence continues at coordinate 6,268,621 of CM076926.1, forward strand.
TAATGATCAAATCATCGACTTGTTGACGGTATAGACTGAGCGTAATCACTAGGTGGTTGTATAGAAGTGGTAAGATGAGGTTCCGCGTCATAAGCCGCAGTCCAACGATAGCTTGCCGGGTGCTTGCTGGGTGTGGGAACACTCCCGTCAGCATTGCTTCAACGGCTGTCGTTGAGGGACGGGAGTGACCTTGCGTACCAGGTCCCCTGTCGCTCCCCTCCGGGGAGGCTTGAGGGAGCCCGTGGAGGCTCCGCCGGTGGTGTTGTGCGTGAAGGCTCTGCCAGGTACCACGGCATCACCAGTAGGCGATGAGGTACGCCGCGGAGTTTATTGGGTACACCTCTAGTGGCCCTAGGAATTGCACCTTAGCCCAGGTGCAGCTGCCGGTCTTTTCCATCTCCGCACCCTCAGCCGGGAGTCCCACACACCACCTTGGGTAAACCCCTGCCCAAGGTGAGGGTGCATCAAGCATTCTCCGCGTCAAAAAAATAAAATTAAGAATATAGGATTCAGAAGTATAGCGATTGCCAGGTCTGCCAATGACTGAGCGGTAATATATATTTCAGTGCAATCATTGGCATAGCAAAAACTGCGTGAACACAAATCTTTTTTTTCAAAAAAGTTAAAAATCATATTCCTAACACATAATATCATGACGTAAAGCTAAAATATCCTTCAAATGGTTACCTGAAATCGTATATAATTCACTTCCAACGCTCGCCTCACCAAACTTTTTCAGGTTAAAATTGCCGCGAACTTCCACTGTTGATTTAGTCCAACAGAAAAACAATGAAGACGTAATTTTAGCGTACGGTTAAGTATTTCCACATGTTAATGAAGAAATTTGCCGCTAAATAGTAGTTTCTTCATATTATCAAAAACGTATTTAATAAATTAAATATTTGAAATGAAAGGCAAAAGTGCCAATCACTGGGGGGGTGCCAAGAATGGTACAGTTTACCCTACATACATACATAAAATCACGCCTTTTTCCCAGCGGGGTAGGCAGAGATCACTTCCAGCGATCTTCTTTCACCTCTGTGGGAAACGTGACTTACACGAAACCTGTGAATTTCTTATTTGTAATTGTTACTTTGTAAAGTAATATAAGCAGAAATAGAGTAGATTAGATAGAGAATTTACGGCTCCCAATGCCACGTTAACTTTCTTCGTTAATTTCTAAATAGAATCAGTGATACCCCAGATTGGGGTTCTTTCAAGGCCGGGGCATACCTAACATTTGACCAATATCAAGCGGGTTAAGAATTAGTGCAAGTAAGGGGTCTACCTACCCAGGTGCTTGACTACCTGCCACGTGCCTACGCCTACCTACGCTGTCCTGGACCTGCGCATGCCTACATCTCTTCGTGGAGAAGCTGCCTTCACGACCTAACCTCAACGGCTGCGGACTACCCACTCGGGATAGTAGCATTTCTACGCGGTTTAGAATATCACGGCTCGATATCAATCCACGTCCCACATTCTCTGTAACTAATTCTACCAAGAAGGTTCTCTCTGTATTTAATATATATAGTATTATAGGGCCCCTCAGAAATGAACACACAGCAGTATTGTTTTCTAAACTTATTTATTTTCCTTGAACACTTATAATTTATCACAAAACTTATTCACTCTTTTGTATGATCAAAACTTATTCACTCTGCAACTAAATCAAAACTTATAGATCCGAAACTTATAACAACAAAACTTATTTTTTCACTGTAAAGACTCCTAGAACAGAAACTAAGTCTTTTCTAGACGGTTGTCCGACACTGAATGACCTACCCGGCTCGCCGAGTGCGCCCACAATATGGCCGTCGTCAGTGTGGTCAGTGTAATAATATTGCCAGGCTAATAAATTAGAATTATTTGATTGAAATATTATATTAATTTTTAAGCGTATAGATTATTTTTAGATTAATATTAAATAAAACCTTACAGTATTACTAAAATATTCTTTTTTTAACCTCCCCTACCTACATACAACTTTTTCACGACGAAAAAATTAAAATTATTCCGTTCTTTATATTACTTAAGAATATTGTACTCGTATTTTTGTTTTGTTTCACAAACAATATAGAGGAAGATCCCAGAGCCGCCAGACATCACTAATTTTCTAATGGACAAAATATATACGAATGAGTAGTGGTGGGGTGTACTATGATCATACGACTACTTGCTACCTCGGCCAGACGGCCATTTTTCTGGTAGCAATTAATTAAGGTAATAAAAACACTGCTCATCTCACATACATTCTGATAGCTGATTTTAACATATATTTCACACAATATCGTTAAAAATCAGGATTCATTACTCCCAGACACATGCGGTCGGCGGTTTTACCTAACAGACGCTTTAAAGCTATGAAAAAAATTAATTAAGTTTCTTATTTTCTGATGCTTGATTTTTATACACCGTGAAATTTTAGTGGTTGTTTTCCCGCAGTAAAATGATTCTATCTTAGTAGTACAATAGATTTGTGCAGTTCTTTTTTGTTAAAATCAATAAATGCCGGTTTTACGAAAGGTTTAACCGAAACTCGAAAGCACGTTCGAACCGCTTTATGACTTAGGGTGTCGAGCTTCTTCAGCTTTAAGCATCGATTTCATGCGGCAAGCAGTACCTGATTACGTCACATCTTATAAAAGAACGATAGCTTCTCTCGTTTTCGAGTTGGAAAATTATTATTTTAAAAATTTGAAAAAAATAATTTTTTTTTTCGAGGATTTTTTTGCATGATTCGATAGTATTACTGAAGGCAAGTCGTTCTGCCACGGGAAAACAACCACTAAAATTTCACGGTGTATATGTTATTCAAACAACTATTTTAGATTTTTTTTTAATTGAATTTAGTTAAGTTTTTCTAATAAAATAGTTTGTAAGGTACAATTCTATAATTATTGCGGTCAGATGAGCACTTTTTAGTTGTTTGAATAACATATATAAAAATCAAGCATCAGAAAATAAGTAAAAATAAAAATTTTTTCATAGCTTTAAAGCGTCTGTAAGGTAAAACCGCCGACCGCATGTGTCTGGGAGTAATGAATCCTGATTTTTAATGATATTGTGTGAAATATATGTTAAAATCAGCCATCAGAATTTAAGTGAGGTGAGCAGTGTTTCTATGTACCTTGATTGGTTGATATCTGAAAAATGGCCGTCTGGTCAAGGTAGCAACTAGTCATATGATGATAGTACACCCCACCACTACTCAATCGTATATATTTTGTCTATTAGAAAATAAGTGATGTCTGGCGGCTCTGGGATCTTGGACATGATCATAGTATACCCCACCACTACTCATTCGTATATATTTTGTCCATTACAAAATGAGTGATGGCTGGCGGCTCTGGGATCTTGGACCAATAGGAATGTGTTACGGATAAGAATATAACACCAACGACATTGAGTATACAAACGTTCAGTGTTTCATGACATCGTACTAAAAAATCGAATACAAAAAAAATTTACTACTTACCAATCTCATTCAGCAGGACTTGTGCATAGTGTATATGGCCGGTATCTTGGTAGATGAGGCCGACCCCTAGTAGGGCCGCAACCAAGATGTTCTGCTGTATGTCCAACTCGATCGACGTGGGTGGCAGTAACGGCTCTAGGTGGATACTCATCATCTTAGTCGCTTGGACGTCCATTGTTCCTGCAAAGATGAAGTAAATACAATAACGCTGGCTGAGATAACTTGGCAAGACATTCTCAACATTTTCAATAATCAACTCTTAATTTCTACAATACATAATAATATAATTATGATAAATTTGACGTTTGAACAAAATTCGTGTTCGTTGTGGTGGTCATTCTCTTGATCTCTCGTCGGGCATGCCGATTGCCGGATCTACCCTTTATTTTTTTAACCTGTTTTGTAATGCGTAGCGAACCTTCACCCTGAGAGGTGGTTCTCTCCGGGTGGTGTGTCGGACTCCCCAGCGACTGGCGAAGAGATGGTAAATGCCAGCCGCGACTCCTGGACGGACTACAATGCCCAGGGGCATACCGACTAAAACACCGGGGTGTACCTCATCGCCAATAGGCGGTGACGTGGTACCTGGCATAGCCTTCAAAGGCGGCTGGTCTGCCTTTCCCTACCTCTGTAGGTGGCTGCAAGTCCCAGCAGCAACCCGACGCTGATCATCTCGTGGCACTTGACTAGGTACTCGTACATGTTCATGAAGGGCATGTCGCGCAAATGCCCGTTCAGACCGAGTGCCATTAGGAACCCGGCGTGCTCCGTAGACATCTCTGCTGCACCCTGGAAATGATTAAAATAATGTTATCGTCTTCAATCAACTACCTGCTTGATTTTATAAACAGTTTTATTTAGACGGCCCGTACCGTATTGATTTGTTTGAATGGGTCAACATTTGAAATTGAAATTAAAGTACCTTTCTGTTATCAGATTGATCAGAAATTTGGTACACATCTTTAATTTTGTTCACAAAACAATATAATAAAAACAATAACATTGTAAATCTAAGATGGCCGCCGGTACAAAATGGCGGATTACATACGACCTCGTTGTGGAAGGTGGGCCACTGCAGGCACTGCGGGACGCGTCCCCCGGTCGATGGGACACTCACCCGCGGCTTGTTGTAGATCACCCAGCTGGAGTCGATGCTGGCGCCGGTGAGCGGGACGAGCGCGAGGCCGGCCGCGACCCCGTTGTGGAAGGTGGGCCACTGCAGGCACTGCGGGACGCGTCCCCCGGTCGATGGGACACTCACCCGCGGCTTGTTGTAGATCACCCAGCTGGAGTCGATGCTGGCGCCGGTGAGCGGGACGAGCGCGAGGCCGGCCGCGACCCCGTTGTGGAAGGTGGGCCACTGCAGGCACTGCGGGACGCGTCCCCCGGTCGATGGGACACTCACCCGCGGCTTGTTGTAGATCACCCAGCTGGAGTCGATGCTGGCGCCGGTGAGCGGGACGAGCGCGAGGCCGGCCGCGACCCCGTTGTGGAAGGTGGGCCACTGCAGGCACTGCGGGACGCGTCCCCCGGTCGATGGGACACTCACCCGCGGCTTGTTGTAGATCACCCAGCTGGAGTCGATGCTGGCGCCGGTGAGCGGGACGAGCGCGAGGCCGGCCGCGACCCCGTTGTGGAAGGTGGGCCACTGCAAGCACTGCGGGGACGCTTCGGCCCCGCCCAGGTTGATCGTGTTGCAGCGGGGAGGGGGACCCCGACCGGAAACGCAGAGCTTTGGCAGGGTTAACGGCTCTGTCGGTGTGTAGGGCAGGCTGCGGAGGGTTAGCATGCCTCTGTGGATGGAAACATTGTGAATAAGAGACATTATTATAAAGACCTCTCAAAACGAGCTTCTATCACAGCTGTTAACCTCACAAAAGTGACTACTTTTAGTTACATAAGAGACACTTGTATGGTACTGCAATGTTTACCCTGACATGATTACACGTACTTTCTGAAAGATACTTCAGCAACGATTTTAGACTGGGGCTGGGAAACATGTCGATTGACGCTGCCACAACAATAACAAAAATCTGTCTCTATCAATCAATAAAACAAAACGTATAGGATAAGATTGGTTTTGATTGGGTGTATCCTGTCATAAGCCCTTTACTTATACCCGAACAGCATGGTTTTGTTGCTCGGCGATCTACTGAGACCAATTTAAGCGTTTTTCTAGACTTTGTTTATGATTCTATGGGGAAGGGATGTCAGGTGGATGTCGTGTATACTGATTATTCAAAAGCATTTGATAAAATTTCCCACTCTATTCTTATATCCAAACTTGAAGAAATCGGTATACACGGTGATCTACTTAGATGGTTGGCGTCTTACCTCAGGAATCGAACTCAAGCTGTCACCACTAAAGGTTTTACCTCCTCTTTCACTCCAATATCATCAGGAGTCCCTCAGGGATCTCACCTTGGCCCGTTACTGTTTAATATTTACATTAATGATGTCATTGAGTGCTTTATGAAATCAAAAGTACTGCTTTATGCCGATGACACGAAGATATTTTATGGTATTAAAGATTTAGATGACTGTAAAATCATGCAAAATGACTTGAATCGGTTATGTGACTATTGTACTCTTAATAAATTATACCTTAATGTCGATAAATGCTTTACAATATCATTTACAAGGAAAAATAATCCTTTAAAATTCAACTACAATCTCCAAGGAAAGGTATTGAAAAGGGTGAAGGAGATTAGAGATCTTGGGGTTCAATTAGATAGTGGTTTATATTTTGAATCACATATTAATAAGATTACCGCTAAGGCATACAAGCTACTAGGTTTCATCTTTCGTCAGGGAACAGATTTCAGAAACGTAAATACTCTTATTTTACTTTATAACGCATATGTAAGGTCTCAGTTAGAATACGCCTCCACTGTTTGGAATCCTCAATATCAGAAATACCAAAATTTACTTCAATGCATCCAAAATAAATTCATTAGACGATTAAAATTTAAATTTAAAAACTGTAACGTAAATTCAATAGAATCATTAACATCCCGACGCAATTTTAGAGACCAACTATTTTTATATAAAATTATTAATAATCTTATTGATTCGCCCTACCTATTAAACAAATTAAAAATTTTGTGCCCTAGACTTAATGCTCGACTGAAAAATACATTTTACATTCCTCTGTGTCGAACTAATTATGTTAAGAATAGTTTTGTTGTAAGAGCAGCCAGTGCATATAATAAAACCTTTGTGCATCTTGACATATTCCACGAGAAGTTGACGAAGTATCGCCGTCTTCTAAGGTCAGTGTGATGTCAGATGTGCATTATAGTATTATGTTTAAATATTAATGTATTATTGTTGTGTCGAGTGAGTGTCTTCTCAGCATTGTATTGTGTAACACTTAACATTGGAAACTTTAATTGCTAGTGCACAACCTAATTTAACTTAGTTTATAATGTACAATAAAAAAGCTGTATGTTTCCTTAAATAAATAAAATAAATAAATAAATAAGACAGAGACAGTACATCATCATCATCATCAGCCCGTATACGTCCAGACTGCTAGGGCACGGGTCTGCCCTAAACTAGGGCGAGACAGTAAAATTTTCCGACATCTGTTTTCAACATGTGTATAAATATACGTACATAATTGTTACTGTAATAAATATTTTTTCATTTTTCATAAATAGTTTTTAACTCAAGCTTTAAGTTCGCATGGTATATTACCTGGCCACCGGCAAAGCCATAGTCCTTGTGCTGATGGCATACAGATGCTTCTCTTGCTCTTCTATGAAGTCGTGGTCGGACACCTCTGGCCGCTGCGTCAGGTTGATGGTCACTGGCTGAGAGGACTGCAGTAGGTTGAACACCTCTGTCATTCTGAGAAATGGGCCAAAAATTATTCTTAACATATGATAGAGGTATATAACAGAGAATTCGTATTGTTTGGTACAATGCTGGAGTCCCAGCGGCCTCTCATACAAGCAAGATCAGTGCATAATTGCACGACAAGTAATTGGAGTAGTCTAGTCATCATCAACGGACTTGCGGGGTAGCGGATGGTTCTCACCCCTTGCGGAAATGTCCATAACCAAAATTCTTGGAACCTCATTGTGGGGTGGGTTAAGAAGAGCAAATAGTTAGGATCCTTGGCCTTTGCCCCTCGTTCGGACCTATCATAGCGTTAATAGTATGCTATTTCCTTCATTATGCTAATACTAAGGTGTAAGTGGTCACCTGTGGTCCCTTGGGTACAAGAGGCTCAGCAGCTTGGTGTTGAGCTGCTCCATGCCCGTGATGGAGTCCGCGTCGTCGGCCTTCGCCCCCTCGCTGGGGCCTATCGGAGCGTTCAGAGAGTACGCCGTTTGCTTCTCCATAACTTCCAACGCGAACACTGTGATGAAGTAAATTCGATTTCGTTTTAATGCTAGGTTTGGGAAAAAAAAAAATTCTTATTTTATTGTTTCTTTTTTCAATACTTGTTGTGACAGAGTTAAATAACATTGTAATAAAACTAATTGTACGATTCTAAACTTATTATTTAGAGACTCGACGTTTCGAGCTCTTTATTTAACATTGGAGTGGCTGAAAATCAGCGCTGGCACGGATCTCGGTCCCATGTTACTAGTATTTTTTTTTCTTTTTGTATTTGTGCCATATTATGTAAAATGTTCATGTGAGCATTAAACAAGTTCTTGTTCTTATTCTTTATAGCGTTCGTGGTCACGGGCAAGATCACAGGCGGTTAGTCTAGCGTCCGTAAACCACGAGCGGCTCGCTCTTGACCACAGCAGTGTACTTACCCTCCATATACTCGGATGTGGTCTTGATGGTGTCAGCGACTTGTGCCTGCAGCGCCAAGTCCTCGCGCATTATGAGGCTGTAGGCCTCCGCTGGCCAGTCTACGGGCGGCTCGGCCTTGCAGCGGCTGAAGACCGTTAGAAGGAGGAGCCCTATCGCTGGAGGTAGGTTGTCCACGTCACGAGGAGTCATGCCTGAGGACAAAGGGTTAAAGTTTTGTTTTAATGGGTACTGAAGTCGGGCTACTTTAGCACTGGATTTGCCCACGAATCGGTTTGCAATGCACTTATTTGTTGGTTAGAAATTACAACATCGTCTTAATCTTTCTTCTAAGTCTATACAGGGTGTCCCAAAAAGTAGTGTCAAGCGAAAATCCTGAGATAGAACACCCGTGGGGCATCCGAAACACCCCCACGTATGTTCCGCGATTTTTTATAGTTTAGTATATATGGCTGTCCCTAATTGGTCGATAATAGGCATAGTTGACAAGTTGTCAATTGTAAGATTGCAGTTTCACTTCGATAGATTGCAATCTAACGAATCCTACGTTAAATTGTAAGCAGTATGTTATGGTTCACAATTTTTGACAGTTCACAATCTCGCGAGATAGATTACAATATAACGTTATTAACACCCTAACTCACCCCTCTCACAGACAGTCATAACAGCTTGGCAGTAAGGAGACGAGTACTGCGAGCAGTCCCGTCGGCTCAGCGGGGTGCTGCTGCCCGCCATGGTGTCTCGACTCGTTATCGTTTGAACTCCTGCGCAGCGACCGCTGCCTACTATTGTTAAGACCTGGAAAAGGAATTTCGATAAAAGTGGCTTATAAATCTAAATATATAAAAGTCGAAGGTGACTAACATGGTGATCTATCAACGCACAGCCCAAACCACTGGACGGATCGAACTGAAATTTTGCATGCAGGTAGATGTTATGACGTAGGCATTCGCTAAGAAAGGATTACCCGAAGCGAAGCGAGGGCGGGTCACTAGTTGAAAAATAAGCTGACCACAATATTTCACCAACAAAATATATGTAAGCGTATTTGAGGATGGAGGATGTCATTATTTTAGGTATGCTAATTGAACAACCTTGTTGACTATGTATGTTTTGTTTAGAATATTTTACACGAAACAACAAGAATAATTAGAAGCAGTAATGACTTCATAAGCTTTTCAGATATTCATTGAAGAGTGTGGGCGTGGAAAGCTTGAAGCGTGAAATTTTTTTTGATATTACAATAGTATGTAATGGATTTTCCGGCATAAATTAAATTTTACCTATGAAACCATAAATGGTTACTCACCTCAATAAGATCTCTTGACATGTTATTTACATCGACCAAGTACGGATAATATCCAACGTCCGCATCTTGCAACATCGAATTCAAATAGCTGAAAATATTCGGCGGTTCGTTCTTGAAGTAAGTTGGCAGAGTAAGCTTCTTCATGGTATCCTCGGACACTTGAGAATTGTTCTCTTCATAATCAAGATCGTAATCAGTAGGAAAATCTACCCAATAGTGATTCACATAGCTTTCCAATTTGAGATCTTTAGATATTTGGTACAGGAAAGCAGATAGTGGTCTCAAATCCGTCCATAGGAGTGTGTTTAGTTTAGTCTCTTCGTAAACTAGGTGGAACGCGAACAAGACTTGCACAGTGTAAGGGAATAACAGAGAGTTTGTATTGAATTGCGACGGTTTTTCTGCTTCGACGCTGCCTCTCAGTCTGTTTACTCTGGACGTTTTTGCGTCGCCGCTCGGTAAGGACTGCAAATGAAGCATTGTTGCCAAAGAGTTTCCTATTACTTTATGCATTTTCGAGTTCAGCAAATAGTCCCAGTCCTCTTGGGTTCCGTCGCTGGAAGTCCTTTGCTTTTTCGTCGCTACTTCTGTTTGTTCCGTCTCCTCGTTTTGTTTGGATTGTAGTCGTTCCACGTCGTATCCGATTAGGGAAAAGAGCAAGTTTGAGAACATGGACCACTCTTGTTCGGGTGTGAGGTCCTGGGTGCCAGGCGCGTTCCGTACCCCATACCACTTTATTATGACCTGTCAACAAATTTAATTCAATTAATAAAATATAAAAATTAAGTGGACACCTGTGTGTCACAAGTCTTAAAATCATCAAGTACTGAAGTTGTTAAGTAGACAGAGAGGCCTGTATCACTGATGACATTTTTTCGAAGTTTTCGATTCGAGGACCAGTCAGATTAGGGATTAATATTTATTTATTCAATTAAAGTCATGTTACTATGTGGTGGCGAGCTATCTGATAACTAGGAGACAGACATAAAACATACTTTTATGCCGTTCCCATGAGAAGTGAATAAAAACGACTTCACACAAACGGTTCTGCATAGTGATGTCCTTGGGCAGCATCGCCTTGAGCGCGGCGGGGATGGTATGATGATGATATAGTGATGGTCAAGATCTGGTGCATCACGTCCGAGTCGGACCGGAGCGTAAAGCTTTTTTTTCCTTACTTACGATGATGGCTTGGAGTAGCCTCGTCATCATCACCGGACTTGTGAGGAGTGGATGGCTCGCACCCCTAATGAGCATAAAGCGCGAGCCGGCCGCGTCGCCGAGCTGCTCAGAGCAGGGATCCACTCTATAGTGATTCCCTGTCCAGTGATTTTTGTTACTATTGTTATTAACAGTGAGTACGTCACCTGCATAGTGATGTCCTTGGGCAGCATCGCCTTGAGCGCGGCACAGCAGCGGCCCACGAGCGCCGAGCACGATACAGTGGGGAGGGAGATCCGGTACATCACGCCAGAGTCGGACCGGAGCGTCAAGCGCGAGCCGGCCGCGTCGCAGAGCCCGCTCAAACCTAGAACAATAATAATAAAAAAATTAATCAAGTCATATTTTCCTGCCCTCCTATAATCCCGGGCTCTTCAGGCGGGGCGTGAAACGGCAATTACGCAGGCCTTCCGGGTGAGTGCGACAGATGCATTGAGGTATATTGTGTCTGTCGACGTCATATTTAGTTATTGTGGATCCCACTGCCGCCTACAGAGACATATCAAGTGAAGTGAGGATTTGAGTGGAGAGGGAGGGTAGTTTTATATAAAAAAAAGTATGTTTATATCGAAATATGTCTAGCAAATTCCGTTGCGAATTCATATGCTTTGCATACTTAGTGCATAAGAAAGTATACAACACCAGATGGGGCCTAATTAATAATAATAATAATAAAGGCGTAGGGATGTGACGACCCCACCGCCCCCTGGTGAGAGTCGCTGATTTTCGCACCATGAAAGTCAGCGACTCTCTACCAGTGCAACCAGTCTCCCCAGGGCAGCTTGTGGCGGGCTGAAGGGGGTTGACACCCCTTGGGACCCGTGCCTCTGAGAGTCGACCAGGCCCCTCTCTCCGCTTGCCTTAGTTGGCCGGTAGGAGTGGACCCCACGGGGGCCGCAGGACTCTCACCTCTGCCTTGCCTTAGCCGGCCGGCCAGAGTGGGGCGTCAGAGCTACATGCTCGCAGGGTGGAAGTGAAAGATGCATAAGTCGCGAGTTGGCACAGTGGCGTTATGCCACTGGGTATAAAGCGGTGTACACCTCTCGGCACCTGAGCCGCTCACAATAATGTTGCCCCCGTCGCTCCTGCCTCGTGCATTGTGTGTTCGACCAATGGGGGCCCATGACAGTGAGTGGCAAGTCACCACCTGCCCATTTTATTCGTGTTTTTAACATAGATCGGGGCAGGTGCCATAGTCCTTCCCATAGTCCCGGTTACCCAGTCCATCAGCACCTCAACCCAATAGCCCAGATTCTTTGTTTTTCCACTCCGTTCCATAGTCCTGCACTGACCGGGGGTTGTCCTTGGCTGCATTTTATAGTGTATACAGGGATAATCGTCGGCTGGTGCCACATTACATATTAAGATCATACAAGTCATTAAAGGGCCTCTACGTGTTGGCTTTGGCCCCACGCACGCCTCCCAAAAATCCGGGACTCTGTAGTCCCGAGCATTGGAAATGACTGATAATAATAATAATAATAATAATAACCCTTGCCGCCTACATGGTGGCTTATTTTGGGGGCCCACCTAGTGGTTGGCGAGTCACTGCCTGCCAACTTTAAACAATTTATGAGATATTGGAATGGCAGGTGACGATATCTCATCCCATAGCCCAGATACACAGTCCACATAACATTTCACCATAGACCCAGATATTTAGATTCCATTTTTACGCAATAGTATTATATGCTCACCGGGTATTACTGCTGAGTGTATCATTTTGTGCATTTAGGAGTGATATCCGGTTAGCATATCCATCGCAAACTTATATTAAATGTCTCAAGGCCTCTACGTGTTGGGCCTGTGCCCCCACGCAAGCCTTCCAAAGGGCCGGGAAGGTACCCTTCCCGTGATCATCCCAACGGAGACAACATATAATAATAATAATATTTTTATTGTTCCAAAAAAGTAACTTAAACTAAATTACATTTGGTGCTTAAGTACCTTAACTAGGTCTAATTGATATGATTTCTATTGTTATGAACCAGCCGAAATTACTTGGAAAACAGTGCGAAGGTTTTTTGATTAGTTGCTCTTTATATTAAACTCCTACAGCACGCACTATACGGCTTCACTCTACAGTGGTGCCACCTGGTGAGACAAAACCGACTCCCATCAGTATGACTCACCCAAGGAATCCGTGAGACCGAAAAACCGACTCTCATCAATATCAATAAGACTCACCCAAGGAATCCTTCTGTTCCAGCCTCGACTGAGCTGAGGTATGCGGCACAGGCGACAGTAGATGCAACGCGCTGTCGTCAAACGCCGACACGTCGTTACACCGACTCGGCAACAGGCTACTGCGGCGCGGGAAAGGCGATTGGAACGTCGATCGCTTTGTGTATGGGGAGTCTATCAGCCTCGCTAGCACTCCGCCTACGTGAACCTAGAATAAAAGAAAAAATGGTACTTATAATAAATAAAATATTACACAGCGTCACATACAGTGATCTGATTCCATAGTAAGTACAAGTAGCTTAAGCACTCATGTTGCGGATATCAGAATCAGCAGGGCATACAAAAATAAACTTAAATTTATAAATGACACGTCCAGATATGGAACAAACACCGACGTTCGTCACACAAATATTAGTCCCAGGTGAAAATCGACTCTTGGAAACATAGCCAGTGTCCAACCAATGTTCCACCGAGCCAGTCATTTTACAGAACAAGTACTAACAATAGTAAGCACTACATACCTTGCCAACGAAATTGTTTCCTGATTGAAGAATAATATTTCCAGAATCATCGATCAACGCTATCATCTTCAAATGGTCCAAAACCACTGCATCCTTGGCCAGAACTGTCGACACAGACCCCACAATCAGGTTGCTCTTCGAAGATTGTCCATGAGAATGTGATTTCTGCAGCCTCACAATCTGGAGTTTGCTCACACCACCCGTCTTAACCATGAAGCACAAATATTCATGCCCAACCAAATCTGTATGCAGGAATGTTTTCATATCAGAGACGTTCTCAATCCTATCCCGTCTAATATGCTGACTATCAGTCCAAATGTGGTCTAAACAGATGTCAGGATACAAAGGCAGGCTTGGAGGAGACTGTATCATCGTATTAGCCATCATAGACGTCGACGACGCTTGCCCAATAGACGCGTGAGGAGACATGCCCTGTTGGTGAAAAATATTTGCCATCGGACTGTTTTGTCGGGACCTTGAAAACGTTGGAGTACTTGGACCTTTTCTCGACTGGTACGGACTGCCAAGACCTGTCGCCCAACCAGTAGTGTTCTTCCCAACGTTACTATGCATGGGACTCCCGATGTAATCACACGATTGACTGAACAATGTTGTCGTAGAGTTTATATTGGGACACATTGACAAGCATTCGTCCCGTGATGCTTTGCGTATCTTCCACAATGAATGCGTGCCTAACTTCCAATCGTAAAGCAAAATTATACTGGGACTTGTACTCACAAATATTATTTGTACATCACCATCATTATAATACTGTAGTCCATGTGATGGAGACTTCATAAGTATAGGAGTGACTTCATCCAATGGATGGGATAGCGAAAAGCAAGTTGGTAAAGGCACATCCTGATCATATCCCGACACTGACTCGGCACGGAGTCTAGCACTCATATTGAATGGAAAATGTGTCCTTGATTTAGAAAAAGTACTGTTATGAGACTCATTTAGCTTCAAGAAAGATGATGGAAGTATCGAATGATTGGTTACTGGTGTTGCTTGCTTTTCTAAAAGCACTCCATATTTTATCGGCCATATCTTTTTCACTTGGAAAGGCACATTGTTTCTGTATTCTCTGCCGTCTTTCGCGAATACTTGCATGCATTTGTTGTCCATAAGGACGATTGCAGGCATCACTTGCGTTTGTATGTGTTCTGTTGTGTCCTCAATCTTAATGTTTTTCTTTTCGTCGGCTATTTGTGAGTTGAGAGCGTCGATCAGCATAGTGTTGTTTATGTTGACGTGGAACTTGCAAAATGCAGCGTGTTTGATTGGATTCTCCAATGTGTAGCAACAGATAGTTTCTCTTTGTTCAGCCACAGATATTTTCGTAGCTGGTGTTGATATTAGACCTACAAAAAAAAGACTCATACAACAAATTGTTACATCAGAGGTCGAGATGTATACAGTTAGTTAGTTGACCGTCACAGGCTGGACACACGTTACATGAAGGACCGCAATGGTCCTTAGGTTTTGGGTCCGAAGCCAGGGCACCCAATTTACAATTTTAAATTTATATTAGAGTTTAATACTATAAATAGTAGCAATAAAAACTACAAAAAAGAGAAAATATCCAGTTATTTAAGCAGACAACAAACCTTTAGACCAAACTGCAGTACATCCTTTAACATACAATTCCTCTTCATAAGAGCAATCGGTTTTAGGATTCAAAGGCTTCTTCTTAGGGCTCTTATTTTGTCCACTATTAAGGTGGAATTTCTTTGACATATTGCTGGAGCTATTAGCACTCCCTCCTCTGGAGGTACCAGCTGAGTTACCACACTCTGTCTCCATTTTTTTGACACTGTTGAGAAGCTGAGACTTGATAGAGACATTGAAGTCATGTTTGAGACTCCGAGTTGGTCTGAATGATTCGGAAGCATAGTCATATTTTGGGTCTTTTGTTGATTCTTCTGACTCCTCTTCAATGTCTAAAATAAACATATAAAAATTATTTTGCTATGAAACAAAATAAATAATGTATATAATTTCAACCATGGTGGCCAATCTCAATTTAGGTCAGCCAACTGCACAGGATATAATATTGTATTGCACAAGTGTGTGCACAAACACAAGTCAACAGTCACAGAAGCATCCTAAGTACCCTAACTTGTGTAGTTTATTGAAACGGCAAGCCCACTGACATGACTGATGAGAGCCAGTCAGCTTAACACGCTTTTATTGGCATAGGGGTGCATTTGTTTTGAACATGTTTGTTTTGCATGCATGGCTAGGCATGACACACATTTATCAGTATGGCTTACACTTGCATTGTCAATGCCATTGCATTGCTTGTGTTCATTTCTAATGTGATAATATTATCCTTCGTAATCCTTACTGTTACAGCCACAATGTTCTTACCATCATTGCTCCTATAATAAACCTCTCTGATGGTCCACCACTCTTGCTCATCAGTTTCTTTGGCCTCCAACAAGCTCTCATCCTTTATTGCAAAGTTGGTCAACTTGTACAAAAGGGAATTCTCCGATGCAGAGTTGCTGTGGCTCTTCCCGTAAATCTGGCCGGGATGTCTTGCTATCACCGTTCTGCCATGAGGAACAAACTCCTACAATGAAATAATGTATGATTCAGTTTAAAATATATACGGACACAAACACACTAATCAAAAATTGGCATAGTAAACACTGTGATGGCTAGTTTTACTTATAAACACTGCATAAAATGTAATCATTTTGTGTTCTCATTTGTGACTTCTGGGAATGACATATCCAAAACCAGAAGAAAACAGGCTCCTCGGACCCAAGGTTGTTATTGCATTTTATCTTTAGGGAGTAGGTGTATAAAGGTAGGGATAACATATATGGTCCCTACTATAAGATAAGATCATTAAGTGTTTTTGTATTAATCCTATTTCACAAACATTTATATCATTTAATTTTATTTTACAGCTTTATTACAGGCCAAATTTAATCTATTAGTAAAAGCCCAGCACATTGTGAAAACCGGTCGCCGTCAACATTATTTCAATATTCAAAGCCTAATAAACATAGTAACATTACATGAACTATTTCAAGAGAGAAAAGCATTTCCAAACAATAACATACCAATGGTTCCGAGGCCGCAATCATTGTATTCTCATCCAGATTTGAAACAATATTTGTATCAACGCCGGGTTGTAATTCAGAACACCCCTCTTTCAACAACACAGTAGGATTCCGAATTTCCGATAGGCCCAAATATCCTTTGGATTCGGAATAAAAAGGAATTCCAAATTCACCAACCGGCCTCACACCGAATTTTAGTGAATTTGACGTTTGAGACAGTTACTACTGGGATGACAGAATTTGACAGATGACAGATTGGATCTAATATAAAACGGAATAGTAGGAACTGTAGGTGGCAGCACTGAATCAACAAAAGAGACTCCATGTGGATAGTAAAGGAAACTTATCAGACTTGTCATCGTGCTTTCAAGTATTCAACAACGTAAACAAAATTTTCTCTTCCATATTAAATATGATAAAAATTATAAAATATGGGTTCCGGTCTAACAATGTTGATCGTCAGCGTAGCCAAAATATGTCCAAAGGTCAAAACTCTTCGAGGCCGGCCATGTACTAGAGATTGAAAGATAATATTTAACCGACTGTATTATTACAAAACTTTTTACTTCACTATGTATAGTAATAATATAATTAATTAAAACACCAATGGTTCGCTCGCGACCACGATTGGTGTAACCCAGTCGAAACGTCGGCAAGTATGTAGCTATATAATTTGCTACTCCTAATATCGCGTGTAGACCCATAAAGACTAATTTTATTTTAGTGTAATGGAACGCGGAAGTCTAAAATCTTACAATATAATTAATTATTTCTAAATGCGCAAAACTCATACTTACGTACGAGTATGAGAGTATCTTCTTTAGTAGTAAATATCGGTTTGACGGCTTTGATTGATAAAAATCATTCGGCCAAATCTTCAATCAATTTAATAAGATTTACTAATTTTAACTAGCACACACACTGCACACACACCCAGATTCACACTCCTATGATTCTTTATTGCGTTTATCAATTTGTTACGTTTTCTTTCTTTGGAAAATATTAAAACACTACCTACGCTATTTGATTTCTTTTTATTTTTGGTAGATGTATTGGTACATCCAGAAATGCAACAATCCATTAAGATTAGCTTTTAACTAAAATAATAATTTTCTTTGGACCGGATCATAGCAAAGTCCAGATATTTAATAGGTCCATGGTTGACAGTTTGATTTTTTTACCTGATGGCAGTGGACCAAATAATAAAACAATTCTGTCTTATTTGTTTAAAGCGCATATACAAGCGCAGCAATTAGAAGGAAAAGTTTGTGGTAGGGATCGTGTGAAAATTGTATCCTGTAAAAGAAATTACTCCGTCTGAAATAAGAAAGTTAGTAGTTCTACTAATCAAATACTACTTAGTTCTCAATAAAACAGCTCTATTTATTTCAAAATCTGTTCCACAATGCAATTGAACTATAGTCTAGTAAGATTGGGATTAACAGAAATCAGTGTTCCAACAGCACAGGTACAATTCTTTGTGGGTACCTACCTAATATAAAAGTAGCTATCTAGAATGAGGACACCCTAACGTAGCTTCTTATTTGAAGCGTAGCCCTAGGAGTATTCTCCTAGACCCTGATGATCCCATTATGTTGGCCCAACAGCTCGCGACGCAGACGAACACTTCAAATAACCGTCCGATGTTCCGCCCCCGCCGGCGGGGTCCTAGAACGTCGCGAAATCGCCCTTCAGTTTCCGCATCTCTCCTCACGAACCGATCCCGGCACGTGCCGGGTCGTTTCTCTCCCCAAATACGTCCGCATTAGGGACCGTCCCAGCAACGCCCTGAGCTGAGGTTTGAGCTCGGATAGGGGGCGCCCTCAGGCAAACGTTGCTTTAATGTACTAGGGGTATGAGCCTTCCGCTCTCCCGCCAGTCCGGTGAAGCTGCAAAAGCCGTCTGAGGCTAACAGATAAGTCCACCCGAAAAAAATCTAGAATGAGAGAGTAATCTCAACATTGATAATCATGAAGTACCTATCGACTGTCGCGAGGTAATATAAATTTTATTTCCGGTCAGGGCTTGATTGAATTTTTTTTCACATATTCGATGTTAAGAAGGATTTGCATGGGACCTGCCTAGAACTATAATTACCTAACCTATTATCGCTAATACTAGTAAAATTTATTAAATTATTCTTAATTTGTATGTTTATTAGATACTTAAGTACTCAAGTATACAATTTATTTTAATCTAGTTGGGAAATTTCTCCACGATGTGCCATGTAGATACATACGTACGTTCGTACATTTCCTACATGTATTTAACTCCCAATCAATATGTCAATTAGGAAGGTATTTCGTAATTAAGAAAATAATTGAATTTTTACGTTTATAAACAATTAAGTTGTGGATTTTCGAATAAAACCTATCTTAACTACCTAGAAGGTATGATAAATAAAATTGTGGTAGGTAGGGGCGTTTTTGCCTCCAAAAAATGTTTTGCCGCTTTAAGCAACTGAGCTTGAACTTACTCAGTTATTGGGTTAATCCGAGTTTATTAAGTATTCGGAATAATTATAAATCTATTTTCCGTTACTGTTATAAGAGAAATAGTTTGTTTCTGGTTTCGATCCCGTTTCAGACACATTGTTAATTTCAGAAGGTTCAGCAGATATAATGATAAATAATAAGCAAAAATCATCACTAACAGACAGACTTAGAGAGAAAGAGAGAGAGACGATAGAGATGTGAAAGAAGAGAGTGAGAGAGAAAGAGTGGAAAATTAATAAATGGACATAGAAAGTTGTCCCCCTTCGCGACCAAATAAAGAAGTTAGCTGAACCTACATAACCTGTATTCTTCATTTGAATAATGTTTACTTAACTAATTAAGTGTTAAATTGCACTCACATTGACGTTTTGAATGTTAAGTAAGTCAAGGTTGTTTACCTTTTGTATTAAGGTGTGATAAGAATATAACAACTAAAACATATTTTTTTTATTTCAAGGATGATAAAACCCGTCAATAATGCTAAGGTTTTGTTTCGTTGACCAACCCGGATTTAGCTAAATTTTTGTTAACTAAGGCCCTACTGTAGGAAAGTCTCGAGCCTCTTATAGTAGTTAATATGAGTTAAAATTTCTTTATGATAGTAGGTAGGTATGTGTTATGGTACATAGAGCTAGCTTATTCTCCTAATACCTACCTAGAAGTTCTTGAATACGGAAGTAGAATTCCATCTCACCATAAAATTGTAAATAAATAAGTGATTGATATGGCCGAGTGGTTTTTTTGTTTTTTTTTATAATGAGCTAACAAGATGACCTCACTTCACCTGATGGTAAGCGGCAGTGAGATCCCAAATATGAGGTCGACAGGCATAATATACCATATTTAGCCTGTCGCACTCACCCTGAAAGCCGCTCTTCACCTCTCCCTCCCGGAACATCGATATGAGAGGGAAAGGGGACGTGAAAGAGGAGACCACTGCTGCGGCAACAACGAGACAAGGCGTGGAGTCTCGCATTGTGGTTAAGGTCGTTGCTCGCCAAGCGAGGGGTAGCCAGTTCAAACCCTGCTGCGTACCCCAGCGAGCTAGATTTTTTTCCCAACTGACTACGAAGATGCCTAGCATTTTGCTTTCGTGGAAAAGGCTGGCGGATAAAACGACTTTGACATCGTCAGCTATATATGTATCTATATTATTTATGTAACTTCTGACTACTGAAAAGGAGAGAGAACTACATAAGTATTTGACGCCTAAACTCAAAGTTTGTATAGAATTTATGAACCTACTCAATCTGCAAATTTATTTCCTTAATACAAGGTATACTTACTGACAGATTATAGTCATATCTTGGCAAGAGTAAAAAGAGAACAATCATATAAAGTCTAGACAGCAATCCATAAATAGTATACACAACATGAGGGAAAAAAAGTGATTGTAAAATAAAGTAAAAACATACAATAGCAATGATTATAATTTGAGTACTCACTCAACTTAACTCAATTATGTAAATGTAATTTCAATAACCTGACTGACGTTTCCGTATCGCTAATCAGCCATACATGTGTTAAGTGACCAATGTAACTTATGTTAACAACACGGAATGTAACAAAAGATAAACGTTGCGGTGCAGCCTGGTGTACCAAACCGCATGGTACGGTCAGTCAATGATAACTAATTAAGGTATACTTATTATTGTATTTTGACTGGCTCGGGGGAACAGTGGTGAATGACCCTGGCTGGCAGGGGTTCGATTTCCACTTGGGACAAATATTTGGGTGATGAACATCGGTGTTTGTTCCGTGTCTGGGTGTAATTATATATTTAAGTATGCTTTTATTACGTATGTACATACCTATATCAGTCTTAGATGCCCATAGTACAGGCTTTGCTAAGTTTAGGGTAAGATGACCATGTCGATACCTTAAATCTCAAATGGCGTAACCGCCATTTTGGTCAAAATGACTTTATGAGATTTAAACACTTTTTATAAGGTAAACAGGTCGTAAAAGGTTTAGCCCACTTTACTTGGTGGTTACGTCCCTAGAAATTATTGTGACGTGAAAAAATGTCATAACGAAATGGGGTAAGGGACATAATTTGCCGGCGTAACTCGTAAGATTCAAAATCGCAATACAAAGAAAGGTGTTTACACCCTAAATCGCTGAACAAATGAGTGTCATTATTATTGTTAGTATTGATGCGCGGGGGATTAAGATTGCGGAGACATTGGCTATTTATTGTTTTTCCTAGTCCAAACACAAAGCAGAACCAACGTCCAATACAGCGCCAAAGTCAACGTAACAAAAACGGTCACAAAAAATTATAAATACACGGAGGAAGTCAATCTATGCGCACAAGTGCGAAAATGGCTAAATCTAAATATATAAAAGGAGAAACTGACTGACTGACTGACTGACTGACATATCGACGCACAGCCTAAACGGCTAAACGTAGGCACTTGAAATTTGGAAGGGACGTAGCTTAGGTACCGTAGAGGTGCACTAAGAAAGGAATTCCCGAAATTCTCACGGGAACGGGAATAATCGGGAAAATCCTTTTGTATGAAAAATCTAAACTGCTTAAGCTAGACGCTTGAAATTTGGCATGCAGGTACATTAGTAAACTTAAAGCTTAATTGTATTAGGATATTGTTAAATTCCCACGGGAACAGGAGTGAGCGGGAAAAATCTTTTGTATGAATAAATCTAGGCCGCGTATGATAGATGATTGAAATATGCTGGTACCCTAATAAACGTAAAGATTTACAACGCGATATTGCTAAATTCCCACGGGAACAGGAGTAACTGGGAAAAAACTTTTATTTGTAATGAAATTTAGAAGGAACGTAGATTAGGTACCGTAAAGGTGCACCATGAAAGGAATTTCAAATTCCTTCGGGATTGGGAATTAGCGGGTAAATCATTTTGTATGAAAAATATATACCGCTTAAGTTAGACGCTTGAAATTTTGCATGCAGGTACCCTAATGAACGTTAAGCTTACTTGCAACGCCACATTGAAAAATTCCCACGGGAACAGGAGTAACTGGGAAAAAACTTTTGTATTTCATGAAATTTGGAAGGGAAGTAGCTTAGGTACCGATAAAGCTGCACCAAGAAAGGAATTCCCAGGATTCCTTCGGGAACGCGAATTAACGAGAAAATTCTTTTGTATGAAAAATCTAAACTGCTTAAGCTAGACGCTTGAAATTTGGCATGCAGGTAAACTTAAAGCTTAGTTGCAACGGGATATTGCAAAATTCCCACGGTTAGCGAGATATAATTTTTGTATGAAAACCGTGTAAGATAGACAATTGAAATTTGCAGGTACCCTAATAGACGTAAAGCTTACTTGCAACGCGATATTGCAAAATTCCTTCGGGATCAGGAGTTAATGGGAAAAAACCTTTGTATGTAAAATCCTTTAGTCCACGCAAACGAAGTCGTGGGCTCAAATCTAAATATATAAAAAGGGAAACTGACTGACTGATTGACTGACTGACTGACTCACTAACTGACTGACTGACTGACATATCAACGCACAGCCTAAACGGCTAAACGTAAGCACTTGGAATTTGGTAATAGCGTTGCTTAGGTGCCGTAGAGGTGCACTAAGAAAGAAATACCCGAAATTCCTTCGGGAACGGGAATCAGCGGGAAAATCTTTTTGTATGTAAAATGTAAACCACTTAAGTTACATACTTTAAACTTGGCATGCAGGTACCATAGTAAACTTAAAGCTTAGTTGGAACAGAATATTGAAAAAAAAATACGGGAACGGGAGTAAGCAGGAAAAAAAATTGTATGGTAACATCTAAACCGCGTAAGATAGATGATTGAAATTTGGCATGCAAGTACCTTAATGAACGTAAAGCTTACTACACGATATTGAAATATTTTCACGGGTACAGAAGTAATTGGGAAAACACTTTTATTTGTAAAATCCTATAGTCCACGCGAACGAAGTCGTGGGCACAGCTAGTATATAGATGAATGTATGGTGAATACACAGCAGCGGGGGTTACAAATGACAAAATTAATCGATTTCGGCACGTAAAAATATGTTAGTGAAGTTTCCCATATTCCAAAATTCTTCATCCAATTCCAAAAATTACGCGTTGAGTCACTATGAAAAATTGTCAAACGGTGTAACTTTGTAAAAGCGTAATACAGAGTGAAAATGTTACGTTTTCTTTTATTATTAAATTAGTTTTAAGCACAAAAAACATTTTTTTTACTAGAGATACGACCTTCACCTCTTAAAAATCGTGATTTTTATGGGGCGTAAACGCCTTTTTGTAATATTTTCACAGGTCGTAACCGACTTCTAGTTTGTTAAATATAAGATTTAGGTACAAAGAGTTCCTACTGAAGCCTTTATCTCAAAATTCTAAGAAATTTGATGTATAAAACCTTTTCATTGTATTAAAATTGATAAAGTTATATTAAAAAGATTTTTTTTTGTTTTTTTGCTCTCCTGAAAAGTAGTGTTTTGGTGGTTACGCCATTTGAGATTTAAGGTAGCGATGTGTGGAAATGTCCCAGATATTTATTTACATATTTTGTATTACTTGGACGAGGGCTCATATTGACCACCTTACATCCGTATTAGGAACCAATCTAGCAATTCTCTGATCCGTGGTTCGAGCCCCGTAATGGGGTGCCCTCAGGCTACCGATGTCTAAATGTCTAGGGGTGAGAACCTTCCGCTCCCCCAAAAGAAACTCCTAAGCAGAAACAGTCGGGTGTGTGATTATCAGCGAGAAACCCACAAGAACAAACCCTCATTAGAAAAGTTTCGAAGTAAGTATCGTTTCTTCCTTGCAGGCGTTGTTTCTTGTTTCAGTAGTACCTAGTATTTGTAAGTAGGTTGGCCATGTGGAAAATTACCATACTATGAAATCATACAGTAATCTACTGTACTATAAAAATGAACCGCTGCATGTGTTCCGAAGCTCTAATTTCGAGTACAGTAAAGCAGAAAGAAAAGAAGAAAATTATTTATCGTGTTCGTTATTTTCGGAAGGTTCTTTTGAAAGAAAACAGTGAGAAAATTGCGCTGAAAAAGAAAAAAAAATGGTCGGGATGACTAGTTATTTTATATTATTTCTTTGCCACACCGCAGCGTAGGTATGTGCCATTTCACGTTGCCATTTTTAAAGAGGATTTTCTCCAAAGTCATAGGGTCCGTTGGCGGTACGTTTACCTCGAAAATACAAATATTATTATACGTAAGTGTAATTTAAGACCAAGAGATAAGAAGATTTATTTTATTTTGATTCAAAACAAGTGTTGTTGTTAGTGTAAGTCGAGAAATTTATTACTTAGTACAAGTCAATATTTTTAGGTACACAAAGTGTACGTACACTACAACAGTATGTACTTAAATTTAATTTATTACAAATTAAACAAGTACCTACGTAACTATTTGATGAATATTTATTCGTGTAACTATGGCTGAATAGATAAATGAATAAATATTCAACGATTGGTGAATAGGTAACGATAACGGTTCAAGTAGGTAGGAGAAAGAGAGAATATTTTATTCTAATAAAAAAATGGGAATCGTGGGAGGAAACCTTTTTTGCATACCATACATCAATTATTGGATCTTCTTGGTCTAACATACTGCTCTGATGTGGATGACAGATTGTGAGCGCATGGAATGCGAAAACCTTAGGTAAACTTCATATTGATATTTTAAGGATTTAGGAACATTATTTAGGTAGGTACTTGATTGGCTCGGTGGAACAGTGTTTAGTGACCCAGGTTCACTAACTGGGTCAATCTTGAAATTGGACGTATTTAGTTGATTCCCCTGGGACTTTTTAAAACATAAGAGTTTAAACTTTTACTATCATAAGGCTAAATAACACCTCATTGTGAACATATTTCTCTAATAGGCATCACTGTCACATGTTTAGATAAAAAGATATATGACTTTAAAATTTTGGTGCCAGGGGAATCAATACAAGATGCCAGGGTAATCAAAATAAAAACATTTTGTATAGAATAATCGTTTATTTTAATTAAACTTACCAGTATTTTGGTTTCATTTTGGCTCTTTAGAGTCATTATTGATTTTAAAAGAAGTATTATAAAAAACAAAACAACAATCTATCTCTATCTATCTTTAAGGAACTATCAATCTACTATAACAAATCAACATAATTATCTAAAAACTATCAAATTATACTTAAAGGCCATAGCCCCTAGTTCCCGGCAGCGCCGCTATTCCTGGTCATGGTGGCGACCATGGTTACGGCTGGACGGCGGGTGCTAAGAATCCCCGGGCTACGAGAGGCTACCAACACACACTAACCCTGGCGACGTATAACGGACGCACGCTACGGCTCGACTCGCATCTGGCGCAACTTGAGGTAGAGCTTGAGAAGATTAGGTGGCACTTTCTGTGGTTGTCCAAAAAGCGAGAGAGGACACCATAACCCTAGAATCAGGACACCTACTGTACTTCCACGAGCGAGACTAACATTCTCAAGGTGGCGTCGGTTTTCTCGTCAATAAGTCCCTCTTTGACAACTTAGTGGAAATGTCTAGTGTTTCGAGGGTAGCATGATTAAGCTCACCAAGAGTCTTAGCCTCAAAGTGGTGCATGTGAACGCACTGACCTCTTCGCACTCAGACGATGAAGTGGAGAAAATGTTCGATGACATACCGAAGGCCCTCTACTTTACCACCAAAACCCCCTACAATACTTGTCAATTTCCTCTAACGTGAGGGGCTCTTCTTGATGAACTCATTCTTTAAGAAGCAGCCTCAAAGGAAGTGGACGTGGCAAAGTCCCGATACTTTAACTAAGAACGAGATCGACTTCATCAGGGCGGTTAGGCGGCACATATTCAGAGATGTCTCCGAAATCAACAGTGATCACCGACTTGTTCGAGGCACTCTGAATATCGACTTCAAAGCCAAACGTGTTCGCTTGATGAGGTCTAAACTTCAACCTACTCCGCTCCAGAAAATGAAAGGATCTGAAACGTTTTTGTCAAACCTGGCGAACCGAATTGCTGCAGTGGAAACCTCAACTGACATTAACCAAAATCTTGAAAAATCAAATCAAAATATGATGCATGTTCTCAGGGAGGAAAGATCGAGATTTGCGGCATGAGGGGCCGGGGCAGGAAGTCTAAACTTTCCGAGGAGACTGAGGCTAATGAGGCAGCGACGTAAAGACCCACCCGCTACTACATTGCAAGCTCGAACACTCAACCGAGAGATTAATAAACTTGTGCCACGCGACCTCCGGTGCTACAATACTCTCTCAATCGAGAAAGCTATTGAACAGAATCGGGGGTCAAAGGTGTTCTTAAAATCTCTCAAAGGAAGCCAACTGACGCAGCTGACTACAGCGAATGGGGACATTGCTGCTTCAAAGCCGGCAGTCTCGGAGAGTAATCATGCACCATCTTGCGCAAACACTCGACGAATTCCAACCATCGAAACAGGCTGGATTTCGGAGCGGATACACCACCATAGACCACATCCACACAGTGCGACATATAAACAGAAGACCGAAGAGTATAATCAGCCCCTATGTTTAGCATTTGTGGATTATGGCTGGTCTTGAGTCCCTGCAGCGATGCTAAGTTGATTGGCAATACAACCTGGTGATGAAATGCCTCTACCAAGCCGCGACCATATCTGTCCAAGTATTGAATCAGTAAATAAACCCATACCATTGCAGCAAAGAGTAAGACAAGGGGCGTCATCTCCCCGAAGTTGTTCACAAATGCAAAGGAGGATTTGTTCAAGGGACTGTACTGGAAAGGACGAGGCACCAACATAGTCAGTAGAGACGCTGCGGGACCTACAACGGATGTTGAATGACCTGGCTGACTCTTCTGGGGTGCGTAACCTATAATCATAATATGAGAGTATGATAATGTAAGGAAGCTTTGATTTCCCTGGCATTTTGCCAGGGGAATCAATGCCAGGGGAGTCAAGAAAAGTTAATCTTTTTTCGATTTTGTTTCAATGGATTGATTTTTGCCAATGATTATTATAAAAACAATTAATAGTCCTATATACCCTACTATTAATCCTAGTTAAGAAATTCCTAATCATCAAAAAATATTTTTAAAAGTGGTCAGGGTAATCAATGACCTAGTGAAACAAAACCAGGGGAATCAAATTCAAACCTTCATAAATCTGGCTTGGAACCGTCACGCAGGAAACCTCTCCTCATGATGTTGAGAGCGCGACTAGAGCTACTTGCTGATGTGCACGCCTTCGCCGTAGACTTTTATAAAAGCAAGACAGGTGGCATTTTGTGACGCGCCAAGGGAATCAATCGTTGCACTCGGACAAACACAAACCATTTTGTAATCACAAAACAGTGATTGGCACAGACTTGGTGTATTTTTTAATCATGAAATAACTCACCCTTTAACTATTAAATTACAAAAAATCTTTAAATTATGACTATAAATAGGTAAATTGTTAACGGTTTGTTAAAAAAATGACAAAGGGACAGCCCAAGGGAATCAAATATTAAGGCTTCGAAATTTTTTTCAGATGGTTAAAGCTGAAATAAACACCTTTTTGTTGTGCCCCATTTAATTTACACATTAAAGAAACAGCAAAAAAAATCTTACATTAAAACTTAAACTTTATGGGTAGTTTTGCCCTCGGTCAGTGTTTTTTGTGGCTTTCAAGATTGACCCAACTACGGTTCCGGTTCTTCCGGTTCCAAGAGTCGTGGGTTCGATTCCCACCCGGGACAAGTATTTAGGTGACGAACATCGGTGTTTGTTCCGTGTCTGGGTGTGTTATCAAATATATTTGTAGTCACTAGTTATTTATATTCATTTACTTACGCTCAATACTAGCGGCCAAGATATAATGTATCGGGTGTAAATTAAGTTAATCAAGTTTAGTTCATATCACAACCACTAAATTATTTTAGAGAAAAGGGATGTTTATTTATTTATTTGTTGCGAAAATCAACAGAGTCTATACAAACAATAAATCATGTAATGTAACTTATCCAATCAAAAACATAAATGTGAAATGAGAGCCAAGTTCAATATTATGATAATTGCCTTGGTTGTTGACTTCAACGACAAAAGAAGTGAGATCTAAATGGGTGCCAAGTTCAATGGTCAACCCTGAAATTTATTTATAAGTAACACTATAACATACCTATCATATCTTCTTATAACATAAGATAATGTATGGTGGT
Organism: Maruca vitrata; assembly: GCA_039566165.1. Classification (NCBI taxonomy): domain Eukaryota; kingdom Metazoa; phylum Arthropoda; class Insecta; order Lepidoptera; family Crambidae; genus Maruca; species Maruca vitrata. The sequence goes on from CM076926.1 coordinate 6,296,838, forward strand.
AGCCTATGAAGGTCTGTCTTGGCTAGTTTCTATAAACCTACCAGCGTATTATTATGTTCGCTCGCTAGTTTCTACCAACAATCCAAATTTTCGGAATTATAAAATAAATACCGACAAATACCAAACTAACCAAGACAACTAACTAGACTACTAACTAACTAACTAACTAACTAAAGAAAACTAGCCAAGACAGACCTTCATAGGCTACCACCATACATTATCTTATGTTATAAGAAGATATGATAGGTATGTTATAGTGTTACTTATAAATAAATTTCAGGGTTGACCATTGAACTTGGCACCCATTTAGATCTCACTTCTTTTGTCGTTGAAGTCAACAACCAAGGCAATTATCATAATATTGAACTTGGCTCTCATTTCACATTTATGTTTTTGATTGGATATCATTACTTTTTGTAGAAAAGTATATATCATCGTAACGCCGTAGGTCCTTTGAAAAGGACAAATTCAAAACTAAAACTAGACTTTATAAATATAAAACAATTGAATCAGTTACTGTATTTTCCTACGTTTACGGGGTATAACCCTAAGTAATAAATATGAAAACCGACTATAAGTACCTACTCTTAATTGTAAATAAGTAAGTATGTATACCTAAATATATACTTAGTGCTCTGCCTTCCCGGTATACAGGCGTGATTAGGCACTAATTAGGTATTTATGTTAAACGTTCATAATAGAACCTAACCGCAGCAGTGGTCTCCTTTTTCACGGCTTTCAGGGTGAGTGTAACAGGCTCAGTATGGTCTATTGTGCTTGTCGACCTCATATGTGGATCTCATTACCGCTTTCCATCAGGTGGAGTGAGGTCATCTTGTTAGCCTTTTATAAAAAAAAACCTAATTATTAAAAATTGCCAGTTTTTTATTTTTTCCTTTGTATTCATGTAATTACCTATCTGCATGCCAAATTTTAACTCTCTAGGTCATTTGGAACTGGGTTAGAATTTTGATCTGTCAGTCAGTCAATGATAAAAATGAGGATTTTTGGACATTAATATCTAAATAACTGTTTGAGATAAGCTTATGAAATTTAGAACACATATTTATCTCGCAAGTCACAATATATGAGCCAAATTTGATACGTTTATGTGAAATAGTTTTTGATTTATGAGGGGTTCAAAAGTGGTTCCAAATGGTTCGTGTAATATTACACACGGTGCGGCTCGCCAGTTCTGTTTCTTGAACTTGGCTTGACACGCTACCGCGTGTCTAGATAATAAGGCCAATAACAGGCTTTCCTTAAATAATATTCATGAACATTATGACATTAGAAGAAGAGAAACATTATTGGATATAAAACAAGAAATTTAGATAGGAAAAATTATAAATTATAAAAGGGATCAGTAGTCAGTAGATGTTCACAAACATACGGTTTGCGAATATGCTAATTTGGATTCAGAGTGCTGAAAATGTTTCTAATTACATAAAAACATAATTAACTCTAGTTTGTAAATTTATTGTTCCCTCAACTAGAGGGTGACCCGCACTCGCTTTGCTTCGGGTATGTTTATATGTTTATAAGTACATGAAACCTTCCTCTTGAATCCCCCTATCTATTAAAATAAACCTCATCAAAAGCCGTTAAGCAGTTTTAAAGACTTAAGCATACATACAGACAAATGCGGGAAGCGACTTTGCTTTATACAAGGTCCTATGTAGTAATGATATCACTGGAATATTAAGGTATAATAGGCATACGTTTCTGTAACGATAACAATGTTCGAATTCGAATAATATTCTAAACAGAGAATTTATAAATTGTTATCATTGTAAACGCACGTACCACTTGGGCTGTGGAAATGTTGCCGAAAAGCGTTTCTACTTAATGACTGCCGAAAACAAGCAATCTTGGAAGTGTGCAAGCTGTCTACAAAAAAACGAATAGGCCAACAAACAAGCACACCAATTGCACTACCAAATGAGCAACTAGAGACGTCACTTGAATATATTACTAAAAGAAAGCCTAAAACCGCATTGAAAGAATCTCCATTAACATGCCCTAATATGGAAAGGCAACTTGACGAAGAAAATTCCAACTCATCCTTAGACTCTCAAACACTGGCTCGAAGTCTTCCTGATCTTTCTACCAGGGACATTGAAGACACATCATACTTGAATCAAATAATCGAAGACCTAAAAATTAAATTGGAAAGCGCTCATTTAGAAATAGAAAATATTAACACAGAAAAATACAAAACTTAAAAAAGAAATCCAAGAACAAGATATGAAAATAAAAAAAATTGTCCAAAATATGCTCAAGTCCGATGAAAAAGACCCAAGCGCAACAAAAATGATACCACAGTGAAAAATAGATCATTTGACACATCAGTCCAAGTTAAAGAGACTGGCCCATGCGATAGTTTTTCCATGCCGCAAGAATCTCGACCAATCCGGGAAACCACACCTGGAAATTTAAGAAAACCTACTGAAGACTCCCACACTGGCCCTGTAAAGAAAAAACTCCTAATATATGGTTCACAGCAATGTGTGGACTTGGCTCTTTCATTATCGAAATCACGACGATCAACAAGATATGAAGACTACGAGACAATGGCTATCACCAAGCCATACGCATTGACTGACGAAATTCTTCAATCTATTCACGACCCTGGTGACTTGGACAAAATAATACTATGTATAGGCGAAAATGATAGCAATTGTATTAAAGTGACATCTGAATTATATGGTACTCTATAAAAACATACAAATAAGACTGTAATTGTATTGAGTATATTTAATAATGATCATTTAAATGAAAATATGCTTAACCATAATATTAAAATGATCTGCAAATGTTTCAAAAACTGCCACTTCTTACATCTCGGTAATTCATGGACATTTTCGACATCTTATTTAAAAACTAAAAAGAATGTGTGATAAATTGAACTTCTTAATAGACACTATTGACTACGAAAATAAATATTTGCTCACTAAGTACAACAATAATGTATTCAACTACACTAGACAACACCTACGCCAAACGTGTATGTATGAAAGGGGACATGAGTATAACTCGTCAAAACAATGGACTCAGAAATCAATTCTCGATTATTTTTCGATTAAAGATGGTTCGACAAAAGTCAAAACGGCCCATGACAGGATCTCGTTTTTCGATTGCATGAATGAAAGAAAATATACTTTGACTATATTTCACCAAAATATTGCAGGTTTATTCAGCAAAGGGGATATTCTTGAATTAACTCTGGACGAAATTAAAAAAGATAAAATACACATTGACGTTCTATGCTTTTCTGAAACTTTCATTAAGTCTGGGAGCGAACAAAATATTCACATCCCTTCATATAAAATTATCTCAAGCTTCTCAAGAAAACACCAAAAAAGGGGCGGAGTATGTATTCTTTGTAAAAATAACTTAGAGGCAAAGAAGCTCACATTTCTCGATGATTTAACAATGGACTACACATTTGAATGTTGTGGCATTGAATTGATATGTGCCAAATGTATAATTATTTGTATATACCGTATACCCAACTCAAAACCAGAAATGTTCTTTTTAGCTTTTGAATCTTTACTAAAGAAACTTCGATATAAAAGTAAGCATAAAATTGTTATCGTTGGAGACTTTAATATTGATACTTTAAAATCAACAAATATTTCAAATGAGTATAATAGAATCATTACAAATTATAATCTTCAATTACACATAACGGAAGGTACACGGAAAAATGCCTGCATTGACCACATCTTGAGTAATATACCAGATGCTGTAGGTCGTCTCCTAAACTTAGGGCTCTCAGACCACAACACTGCTCAACTGCTTACTTTTCAGCAGAAAGACGTTAAGAAACTGTCCGATACGTGGTTCCAATTTAAACAAGATTTCAATGAGGAAAATTTACTAAAATTCAAGGAATGCGTGAGTGCACTCAAGTGGTCCCAATGCTTTGAAGAACATGACCTAAACATTGCTTTTAACATTTTTCACGAACATTTCAGCCTGTTTTATAAACTTTGTTTTCCATTTAAAAAAATTAAGCATACTACACAGGCAAAGACGTGTTCCCCATGGTTCACTACTGGCCTTAGAAAGTCGGCATCTGTCAAAAGAAGCCTACGCTTCTTATACTACAAGAACCCGACAAGTGAACTTAAAAGAAAATATCAAAACTACACTAAACTACTCAAGAAATGTGTACTACACTCACAAAAGATTACCAATTCCAACTACATATCTAGGGCCAAAAACAAAATCAGAGCAATATGGGAGGTTATCAATAAAAAAAACGGACTTACAAATCACAAAGACACTATCGATGTTATATTAAATGACCAAAACAAAGCAATTAAAAACCCAAACGATATAGCTAATTACTTCAATGACTTTTTTACAAATTTGACATCTACAACGGATTTTTATCTTGACAAAAGCATTTTACATAACATAAAATTTAACAACTCCAGTTTGTACATGTACCCAACTGACATCTATGAAATTAAAAAGATACTGCGGACTTTAAAATCTACTAATTCAACCGGTTATGACAAAATTTCAACAAAAATAATTAAATTAGTTTCAGATGAAATAGCACCAGTTTTATCACATTTAACTAATTTATCTTTTAATTCTGGAGTGTTTCCAGACTCTCTAAAAACAGCAATAGTTAAACCGATATTTAAGAAAGGGGAGAAATCTTACGCTGGAAACTATAGACCCATATCCTTAATACCCATATGGTCAAAAATTTTTGAAAAAGCTATGTTAAGTAGATTAATTTCCTTTATCAATAAGCATAGTATATTGAAAAATGAGCAAAACGGATTTCAAAAGGGGAAATCCACGACTTTGGCAGCCTTCTCGCTTGTGGACAGGATTGTTGAATTTGTTGACAATCGAACACCAGTTACCGCTGTTTTTTGATATGAGCAAAGCCTTTGATCATGTTTCCCATGAGTTGCTACTTCAAAAATGTGAAAGGTATGGGATCAGAGGTGTAGCTCATGACTGGATCAAGTCCTACCTACACAATAGAGAACAGTATGTAGAAATTTTAAGCCAAGACCAATACAAGACAATTAACTCTCACCAATCAACTGTTAAAGTAAATCGAACAGGAGTACCCCAGGGAAGTATTCTTGGACCTCTTCTTTTTCTTCTTTATATAAACGATCTGCCTGAGATTACAAATTACCCCTGCATTCTATTTGCCGATGACATATCCGTGGTGATACCATGTATAAACATGGACATGGATGATTACAACAATGAACTGACAAAAACTGTGAATTCTATAGTTCACTGGCTAGGACAAAATAATCTAAAAGTTAACATTAATAAAACGAAATATGTTCAGTTTATAAATAAAAACGGACGTAAAAAAACTTATCACTGACAAACGGAAATCAAACCTTAACAGAAGCAACCGAGATTACATTTCTTGGTATTTTATTGGACGATAAATGCACATGGGAAAATCATATTAACAAATTATGTCAGAAAGTAAACTCCTACCCCTACGCCTTATGGAAACTTTCAAAAAGTGCTAGTAGAGAAACAGCTCTTCAGGCTTACTACGGACATGTCTGTTCAAGTTTACGATACGGGATTGTGTTATGGGGCAACTCTTGTCATATAAATAAATTGTTCATTGCCCAAAAAGCATGCATTCGAGCCATTTGCGACGTAGATAGTCTAGTTTCGTGCAGACCTTTATTAAGGGATTTAAACATACTCTCTGTCCCTTGCTTGTACATATACGAGGTGTGCATCTTTGTGAAAACTCATCCAGAATTATTTAAGACGATGTATGATGTACCACGTACTCGAAGCTGTAGGCGACCAAATAAGCTGATATTGCCTGCAATAAAAACAGCTATGCGCTCAAGGAACAGCCGCTCTATGGCTGTAAAAATCTATAATAAATTACCCATAGGCTTAATTAATATGACATTTAATAATTTCAAATATAAACTTAAATTGTGGCTTACTCGACAATGTTTTTACAGCTTAAATGAATATTTTGATTATAAAATGTGACATGTATTGTACTTATATTATATCAATTGGATTACTGTTTTAAACTTCCAATTTTGACTTTAAATTGACATATTGAGTTGTGTATTGTATTTGAGAATTTATGAGTCTTTATAATTATGTAATCCGCCACTTTGACTTTAAGCATTGACATCAAATTTTGCATGCCCTGAAGGGTGAATGTGTCTTGCACGAACCTTTGTATTTAACACCTTTATATGTACCACATTCTGGCAAATAAAAATCTATCTATCTATCTATAATGGCGAATATTACTGTACCTATCTCATTTACATTTGAGCATTTATTTATGTCTTAACATGTTACATATATTTTAAAGACTAAAAAATTGCAAAACAACCTTTTTTTAAATTTACTGTATGACGTTATTGCACTACGTCCATTTTGTATTAAAAAAGACGTCATATGAGTGTACCTAACTACTTTTGACTGTATGCAATGATAATAATAATTAGATTTATTACAATTCAGTAAAGGTTAACCTGAACATCTGTTATCGTGAAACATTGTACTGTAAGAGTAGACGTTTTATTTTAATTAAAGCGATTGTTACCTCCATGGTAATTTACGAATGATACAAACGAATCAATAATTACCGAAAATCATTATCATCCTTCATTGTAAATATTTAGACTCTTGTATTTGTAATTTGATTTGTAGTTTTAGTTAGGAAATTATGTAAATAAAACCACTTTTTGTTGCTCGTTCTTGATGTGTTCTGAAGGTTTTTTTCTGGTTTTAATTTTTATAACTAAATATCGGTGGAGGTGATGTTATGTGTTGTTGTTATTATAAAAAGTAAAACATTTAATTGAAGTTAAAATTAGGGTACCTAATGATTCATTTGTTCGACATATTTTCAAACTTGCAGATACATCTCAAGTTTAAATCTTTAAATAAAATCAAATCTCAAGTAATAAAATGGTTCTTTTACTACTAATGTCACAAAGTGTACCTACTTACTTAACTAATAAAATACTAACAAAAGTTACACAATTTAATTGTAATGTGAAAGTAAGTAATAAATAACATTAAGTAGGTACTTATTTTAATTATGGATTTAGATACACGTACAGTAAGTTGTACTTACAAAGAATTCCTTGAAGGACAGCTCATGTCGTGGGGAATTATCGACATAAAATATTTTCAATGTAAAAATATTCTTACTAAAAAATATTTTATAATTCAAAAGTAGGTAACTGTCTGTTACGTAATCGTGCACAGAGTACTTAACCATTTTAATAAAATTTGTTACAGATATAGTTCAGAGCCTGAGAAAGGACATAGGCTACTTTTTGACCGACTGCGCTATAAGAAGTTATGTTTTACCCGTTAAACAGGACGCGGACGAAGTCGCGGTCGTAAAACTAGTATCCAATAAATAAATGTCTAATGTTCTGCATAGTCAAAAAATATTATAAGGGGCAAAAGCAAGTGCCTCTGCGCAATACATAAAAATACAAATATAGTTAGATACTTTAACAAGCATTAACTATTGACTAATTATTAAAAATATATAGACACTTTATTTTTTGTTATAAATGAGTTTCCTTGTGGCTATGAATGCTCTAAGGGTAATACAACTTTATAGTTACCGAGATACCATCAAATCATCAAACAGTGAAGACACATTTATTAGATTAAGAAAAAGTTAAATTTTTCGTACACAAAATCTTATAGCTAAAAACAAACAAATAAAAGAATTACGAGATGTTAATAATTTATCTTTATGGAATAATTACCTAAATACTAATAATATACTGCTGTCGTTTATTTGCGCGAACACTACACATATGACTGCGACGCAAGTTTAATCCGTATTTTTTTTAATTTTAAATATACATACTGCACATCTTTATTAACATATTAAATACAAAATTAATCTAGAGATATCATTCAAGGCCTTAAAAGTTAATAATAAAAACGGTGTATTTGGACTGTTTGAATAAATACACAATTTGCCTTAGTCACTGCAACATAAAGTCTTGGGCGATATTTATGAGAACGACTATAACAAATTAGATGCAGTTGTTTGAAAACAATAAGCCGGATCGGTCATGGGGAAGATTACTTTCAAAGTGAATAATGAGGAGTGTACAGGTAAGGTGCATTTATTATGTACATAGGTATATAAAAAGGTATAGGCATATATGGGCGATAAACAAACCTAATTGAAGTGATATTTGTAAGTGATTGTGAAGAAGAATGAAAATTGATCATAAGAAATTTTATGAAATTAATTATATTAAAAATATATATTTAAAAAAAGGGCAACATAAAAAAAATACATTCTGTGTGAGAGAAATGTGACTCTGGTATTCTGGGTATTCTTTGAATGAAGGTACCCAGCGTTTAAATAATATTGCTGCCAAATAATTAATATATATTTAAGGTATCATCATTCTAATTGTACATAATTTATTTTAATTATTTTTATACATAAAAATAATCTACTTACAGTATTCATAATAGCTGTTATTACAGTTGTCAACAACGGGTTTGTTAAACTCTACATCTAGAGTACATAGATGTGTACCTAGTAATCATATGGTACTGAATAAATATCAGGATATTTAAACATATTATTGTTTTTAAATTCTCGATATTTTCTATCTAAACCTGCAAAGGTTGTTGTGAAAGGTGTTTGTAAATGTTTTCATACAAAAAATAAAATATTACGGTAGGTATAACATCTATAGTGCCTAAATTTGTAAAGTCAAGCGAGGCGCAACTAGATTAGATAGTGTTTTCATTTATTAATTCTGGCAAATTTACGTTTTGGAATTAACTCAGTAAATAACATTCTCAATTACATCTTATCAAACGCTAGTTATTTTTCTATTGTTTCTATTAGGACAAATCACTACATATTATAAATCAAAGTCGCTTCCCGCGTCTGTGCGTCCCTTTATACGCTTAAATCTTTAAAACTACACAACTGATTTTGACACGGTTTTTTTCAATAGATAGAGGGATTCAAGAGGAAGATTTGATTTTGTATTATATACCCGAAATGAAGCGAGGCTGATCACTAGTAAAAGATAAACCGTAATCTTACATCAAGTACCTACCTACCTTTATAAAAGAAGCCTACCTACTACCTAACCTAATTTTTGTTATCAGAAAGTAATTTTGGTAATGACTATTTAATAGTTATCCGGTTTTAATAGATTCTAGTTGTATACCAATACAATAGATTAGGAAATTTGAATGTCGCATTTAAGAAAAAAAATGTTGCTTTTCATAAACTAGTCGGGGACAATTGCGTGTCTTCGGACATGATGCTGGTGGACTATCTTCGGCAGTGTCTGGAGCTGAGAGGAACCAAGTTCATGTGTCGCGAGGGCGGCTGCGGCGCCTGCATCGTCTCGGCCGTCACCAGCCCTGGTGGTCTACCTGTATCTGTCAACTCGGTAAGAACACCCCTATTTGGATTAGCTCGGTAGAACAGGGTTAGTGATCCTGGCTAGCGGTTCCGAGAGTAGTGGGACGCATTATACCTATCTGGTTTGACAAACCTGAAATCCTCGTGAAAGAGCAACGTTATGTGCCTAGGATGCTGTGAGAAGCTATTGAGATTAAACAACTTACTATTTTCAATAGAGAAGGTGGTTTGATTGTACCACCTGCTTGGGATCCTATCATGAATACCTTAATATCCCAGGCCCGTCAAAAACAACAACATATTGTACCTAAGACCTGAGGACATTGTAATTCTTTGTGCGTGCACCGGAATGCACAAAATATCTCACCATATATCGGTAGTGATTAAACTTTCTTTTAAAGATAACTGTCATCTTTAGTCTGGCCCGTGGCCAAGAGCGCTGTAAAGAGCTCGAAACCTCGAGTCTCTAAATAATACATACATAAAATTACGCCTTTTTCCCAGTGGGGTAGGCAGAGATCACTTCCTGCCATGTTCTACGGTCCTAGTACTCTAAATAATTATGCAAATTTAGTTATAATTTAAATGTGTAGTGTTGACGCAAATAATAGACAATACTATATAATTTTTAATTAACTATCTATTTAATAATTAACATAATAATTAATCTAATACAATTTGCGCTATTTTTATAAGAATTAAATGGAATAATATATAGAATAACGTTTTATTAACCATGTACAACGCGCTTATTAGCTAGATGTATACCACCATTTTAATACACATATGTTTTAATAATATAATAACTAAATACGTACATGTAGGTATGATACAGATAGAAGCAACCTGTAACCTAAGTAATAAGTGGCTTGTATATATATTATCTTAATGACTATAATCAAAGTCAGCCTTGTCATTGTGGATGTAACCAACCTCTACGGCCTAGCAATGCCAAGAGCAAAAACATGGTGAAAAAATTGCTTATTGAAGTATTTTCAATGCAAGAATAGGTATATGTAATAATTAACTTATACGTTGCTTTCCATGTCAGAAGGCTAAGCACAAGGCCATACTAGGTCCTAATCAAGTTTATATAAACTCAAAGATGAGCATGTGTGAAGAGAATATACTCGGTGTTTCTCTGCGGGATCGAATCAGAAATGAGGCGATCCGTCAGAGAACCAAAGCCATCGACATAGCTCAACGCATTATTAAGCTGAAGTGGCAGTGGGCTGGCCACATCAGCCGTAGAACCGACTACCGATGGGGTAGACGAGTTCTGGAGTGGATACCGCGTCTCGGCAAACGTAGTGTAGGACGCCCGCAGGCCAGGTGGTGTGACGATCTGCGCAGGACGGCTGGTAGGAGCTGGATGCGAGTGGCCGAGGATAGAGAGAAGTGGCGTGCATTTGGGGAGGCCTATGTTCAGCAGTGGACTGTAATGGGCTGACGACTGGATTACACCAATCATGGCCGCGAGTAAACTGGCGCCATACGCCAAAGATTAATTCCATATTGCTTCTCCACCTCATATGTGAACCTCACGGTCGCTTATCATCAGATGAAGTGAGGTAATCCTGAACGTCAGATATAAAAAAAAATCTATAATCAACTTTTAATTCTCTTTTTATAGTGCTTGGTGTCGGTAACTCAGTGCCATGGGTGGGAGATCACCACCATAGAGAAGGTGGGGAACAAGCTGAACGGCTACCACCCCATACAGGAGGCGATGGCTGCTCACCATGCGACACAGTGTGGACACTGCACCCCTGGATGGGTAATGGCGATGTACAGGTATTATATAACATAAGGCGTCCGACCGATTTTGGCCATGGCCGCCGATCTCAATTGAGATCAGATAAGTGCGCGCGAACACAAGTGCACTCTCGGTTACCTTACTCTCATAGTTCGGTGAGACGGCAATCCAACATGCCAATGAGAGATCTGGCTCACCACCGGCTTAACGTGCTTTCCGAGGTACAGGCGTGCAACCGCTAATTTTCCAACTTCGGGCTGAGTAATTTCTTTACAGAAAAATTCACACAAATTTTGGCCGACCCCGGACTCGTGCAGGGGACCTCTCGGCCCTTATGCAGCGCTTGCTACCAATAGACCAACGAGGCAGTTAATAAAATTAATAACCGCTACCGCGTGCGTCCAGTTTGTAGCCTTACTCCTCACGATACTTAGCATAGAATAAGTAAAAGACGTAAACAGTTTATGTTGTACAAATCACTATAATCTTTGTAGTTAATTAACTGTGTATTCGACACTCCGTTTGCAGTACATAGGTTGAATAGTGAATTCCTTCCCGGTGTCTAGACTACACTGTCTAGTCCACATGACTAAAATGTAGTTTAAAACAATTCAGTATTTTGTATGAAGTACGATGACAGCTTCTTTGGTTCTATAATATTGGTTGGTAAGTATAGTAAGAATGATATACTAAGGTTGGTAATTGGACTAAGCAGGACGCAAATATTTGGAGACGGACACTAGTACTAATATCCCCAAGACCTAGCTTTTGGCTAGATCGGATAAAAACTATCGAGCTCTGCCTATCTCTTACAAAAGATACTTCCTTAATAATCTCTCCGGCAAACAAGGCTATAATAAAAAATCTCTGGGACATTAATAAATAAATAAATAAAAAATAAAAAAAATGGCATGGCTATGGCAACATACTTTGTTTGATTGATGTTTGATTGGAGTCTTGTTAGGTAAAATCGCAACTTTTCACCCAAGACCGTGTTTAATGTTAGTCGTAGTAAGTATGTGCGATAAAAATTGAACGAATATGTTAATGTAGTTCAATTAGACTACATAATTCTTACCTTCCTATAATCTCATTCATTTCCAGAGTACCTATTGCCTATAAATGGTTACGAGTATTTACTGTGTTACTATAAGATCATTTAGAGATACCTTGTGTATCTATTTTTGTATTATGGGGATTCCGGATGCCAAAAAGACAAATAAGTTCCTTTATAGGATCAAATCGCTGTCTGTCTATCCAGCTAGACCCTTCTTCTTGTGAACAAGATCTGACGAGCACTTTTTAAACCGGCATTAATAAACTTTTAGCTTGGCGCAATCTAAAAAGGGCATGACACAGTTGGAGATAGAAAATTCATTCGCAAGTAATGTATGCCGATGTACAGGATATAGACCGATTATGGACGCAATGAAAACCTACGCCAAAGACGCACCCGATTCTAAAATAGCAGACATTGAAGACTTGTATGTTTGTCACAAAACCAACAGGCCTTGCAACAGGTCTTGTAGTGAAGATGACGATTGGTGCATTGTATCAGAACTGAGTCTCAAAGACGAAGAACCTATTGTAATAGAACTGACAGATGGCAAAAAGTGGTACAAAGTAACTGAAATAGAGCAAATATTTAACATACTCAAAGAAGCGGACGATGATTATATGCTTGTCTGTGGCAACACAGCCAAAGGTAAGACTATAAAGAAAGTAAAACAGATGATAATAACAGCATAAGACTCGTTAATACTGTTAAAATCCTTTAAGAATGAAACAATATTTACACCTTTCAGAACAAAAGTATTTTCACAGTGCAGTTTAGCTTGCATTGCTTGCTATGAATACATTACTTCTTGTACAATTGTTAAATTCATTAAAAAACCATTACGTTACCTACACTTAATGTTACAAGTTAGGTTGAATGAAAAACGAATTATTATGGATCAATAGAATGTATTAGCATCTTTTAGAAGATGCTAATACATTCTAAGATCTTAATCATGTTCATTTGCATTTAACAAACAAGAAAATGAAAATTCTTTTCAGTGTCTTTTTTCTCTAATAACTACTTGATTGTAAATGCATAATATTTTAATACGAAAATTGCGTCATCTTTTTCATTAGTCCTTCAAAATTACATGATTTATTTTCAGGTGCCTACCCGCTAGAAGAATATCCTAAAACAATGATAGACGTATCTGGAGTAGCCAAGTTGAGAGGCCATGACATGGACCAAAATTTAATAGTTGGAGCTAACACTACTCTAACCGAATTTCATGAAATTTGCAAATCTGTATCTGGAACTGACAATTTTCAATATTTGAAACAATTTCATGAGCATATAGATTTGGTCGCTCATTATCCTGTGAAAAATGTAAGTCTAAACATGGAATTACCTTTATTAAACAATATAATATGTTCGGTTTTGCAAATTCAGCAATGAAGTTGTGTATTGACTTTAAATTTTGCGTTTAAAGTCTAATTACTCTCATTTGTATCGTCTTTCATTTGCAGATTGGATCGCTTGCCGGGAACCTTATGACGAAACATAAACACAACATGTTTCCATCAGATATTTTTCTATTATTAGAAACAGTTGGTGCCTATCTGACTATTAGTATGTATTAGCAAATTTATTTTTATCTTTACTGGTGGCGCTAAAGGCTCCAAAATGTTTTCTGTCATGATTTCATACATTTATTTCTATTATTTTCAGTGGATTCAAAAATGGCCAAACAACAGGTCACAATGCAAGAATTTCTTAAAACGGATATGAGCAAGAAGATAATTTACAATTTAATGCTACCTCCATTGAATAAATCATACAAACTATTTACTTATAAGGTAATTATTGAACAGCTTTCGCTCCAGATTCGGATTAAACAGATTTTTGTTTAAGTTTAAGTACCTATAATTGTTTATAACAGATGTACTACACTTAATATTTAGCTATGCTATCTTTCGATCACCGCTTCTTCGTAGAACTGATATATTTGGCCAATTAATGAGAGTTTGTCATGATGATTGTTGTCATGATGATACGATTCTAACACTAAGAGCATGAGCTCTTGATCTATAAGGTTTAGTTTTATAAGATCAATGCGTTAAAAATATGGTTAAAATACTTTATATTCTTTCAGGTAATGCCTAGAGCACAAAATGTCCATGCCGTCGTAAACGAAGGTTGCTTATACAAATTGACATCAGACAACGTAGTAGAGAAAGCTCGAATTGTGATTGGTGGGCTATCTCCATCGTTCATCAGAGCCACTGAGACTGAAGACCATTTGGTGGGGAAGAAGCTGTTTACGAATGAAATTCTGCAGTCGGCGTTGGAGAAGTTAGATAGTGAGTTGATAGTTGTGGACAATCCACCGGACGCTTCCGTTGAGTATCGAAGGCAATTGGCATTGGCCCTGTTCTATAAGGTGGGTAACCAGACCAGGTCACCTCGGCCTTACATTGGGCGTTCATTAAAATATCATCTAATCATTCTTGGATTGCGAAATCATAAGCCGTAAGCGTAATTTACGATTTTAAGTATCATACTTGGGAGTGTGCTAGAATAATATTAGTATTATAACTACATGAATAATATTCGTAAACTATAGATAGGTAAAACAGTAAAACATAATTTGTAAAGGTTAAAAAATAGACGTTACCTAGCAAAGTCATGTTATAGGTACCTACGTAGCGTATGGATTACTCATATTCGTTTAGCAAACAATTTCACGCCTTATTCGTATAATATATTATTAGTATAATAAATTTTCTGTTTAGTAGCGTACCTACAATATTGAATGTTCTATTTACGACAAATACCCTCTGCTTAAGCAGGATATAGTTATAGTAAACTTTTACTTATGATGTTTTTACAGGGAATCCTCACATTATGTCCAGAAGATAAGGTCGGTCCTCGATACAAGTCTGCTCCCGAGCAAGTTTACAAAACTCGCCCTGTGTCAAAGGGAAAGCAGGAATTTAATACTGACCCCAAGCTTTATCCTCTTAATCAACCAATGCAGAAGGTGGAGGGTTTGGTGAGTTATAATATAACTACATACATACATACATACATAAAATCACGCCTTTTTCCCAAAGGGCTAGGCAGAGATGACTTCCAGCGATCCACTTTTCACCTCTGTGGGAAACGTGACGTGACGGGTTGTGAACCACGTCGCCGCCATTCTGCCTTGTGCATTCATTTAAAAAGGTCATTGCGTTCCCACGAGTAGCAAGGATATATGACGGGGAAGGAAAAGGGGAGGAAGGATACTATCGCCTCGGATGATTTGGACTGAGTCGTTAGTAGCTCGAGGAGCCGGGGTCGCTTACCCGTATACCGTTCACCAACCACCGGACAAATAGTTGTGACAGGTATCCCCTGACTTCCTAACTACTAAGTAGTGATAATTTAACTACATAGTATTAAAACGATTCATAATATTTGTTTGTAAATTAAATATTACATCCGATCAGATATAGTATCTGATATGATACAGGTTGAACTGGTACCGTGTTAAGTGACACGGATGTCGTTTGTGAGAAGACAAATGTAGAGCTTGTTTTTTATTTAATTAGGAGTCAACTATTGCATGCAAATTGGATTTTATTGTTTTCTTAGAATAATTTACACAAGCAGTGCACAAGTGCGCAGAACATATTATAGTGCACAAGTGAGCGCGTAAACACAAGTGCACTCTCTTTTCCCTTACTTTCATATTTCGGTGAGACGGCAATCCGACATGGCAGACGCAGGACCACAGGCTTAACGTGCTTTCCGGGGCACGGGCGTTCAACCACCAACTTCCTAACTCCGGGCTGAGTAATTTCATTTACAGAAAAACTCACACAAATTTTGCCCGAACCGGGGACCTCTCGGTCTTTACGCAGCGCTTGCTACCAATAGACCAACGAGGCAGTTATACTTATGATCACACGACTCATGATTCAGAAAGACTTCACCCGAGCGAAATTGCAGGAGAAGTTAATCCATTGTAAATTTTTTTCATTGTTGTGTCAATTGCATGGTCAAGAAAATCAGAAGCCGTAAGCGTAACTGATGAAAATAAATATTGTTCACAGATTCAATGTTCAGGTGAAGCTCAGTACACAGAAGATTTGCACTCGATAGCTCGAGAAGTGTACTGCGCTCTGGTACTCTCCACAGTCGGTCTAGGAACTATTCAGTCAATAGATCCAAGTCCAGCTTTGGTATGTATTTATTTATTAATATACATTTTAACTAGTGTTAATTTAGCTGTGATATTTGGACTATATTTTTTCTTATTTTGCTTTCATAGGAAATTCCAGGTGTAATAGCGTTTTATTCGGCCAAGGACATACCGGGAAACAATTCGTTCTTGCAAAAAGGATCGTTGGTCTTCATAAACACCGAAGAAGTATTCTGCTCTGGTAAAGTGAAATACTACAATCAACCGCTCGGAGTCATTGTGGCCAAGTCCACGGCATTAGCAGAGAGGGCAGCTAAGAAAGTAAAAGTTACTTATACCGACGTGTCCAAACCTATGATCCACATCAAAGACTCGAGGAAAACAAAGAGTAAGACAATCCTCTTCATTCCACTTCCGGCCATCGGTAGAGGTTTGCTCGTGCACAAAAAGTTCGAATCGAATTACACGATTCATGCTCAGATGCACTTTTGTATGGAAACAATGGTGTGTGTGACGATACCCAAGGATATTGGTCTTGAAGTACACTGTTCCACGCAATGGATGGACAATGTTCAGACTGTTGTGGGAGAGGCTTTGAAATTAGATATAAACAGGTGAGTGATAAAGTTAAAATTCCTTATATTTTTTTACTCTGCTTTTACTGCAGCTTCGGAACAATCAATGATTGATCGACGTAGGTATTTATGGTATGTTTTGCATAAAAAAACCTAGTTATGCTTTTGTTGGTTGCAAAATGACTTGTGACAAAAAGTAATATACATTAATAAGCATAATTTATGTTACAAGGACAAAAGGACACTATGTATTGTGAAAAATATATAACAATTAGTTTTTATGCCTTTTTTGTTTCATAATAACTATGCGGTTGCAAACATAGTTCTTATGAATTAGTGGGCGTTAAAATATATTTATATACCACAGAGTAAATACAAACCAATAATATATGCACAAAGGTAGGTATCAATATTTTATTTACGAGTATACATAAATGTCTATAAAATCTTGCGGTTTGACATGTTCTGCAGGAATACGAATGCACCAAGTATCTGTATTTATGATTTAAAACTTTCGCGTTCTATTTAATTATACATATCTACTAACATGAGAAGAAGAACATAAGAGCCGTGGATTTTGAATAAACAAATAAATTAATAAATGCTCTATATTGATTGTGATTTCAATGAAGAGCATTGTCCCATATTTTTTTCCCCAACTGACTACGATGAAGGCTACGAAGTAGCCTTGTCATCATCACCGCACTTGCTGGGGAGCGGATTCCCCAAATTACCCCGGATTGACACCTCTAGCTACAGCAAATCCTACTTTCATATTGGTTCTTTGATTTTACAGTGTCGAAGTCTACACGAGACGGATAGGAGGCGCCTTCGGGCTGAAGGTATCTCGGAGTGGCTTGACCGCAGTGGCTTGCAGCCTGGTCGCGCACAAGTTGAACAGACCCTGTCGGATGGTCCAATCCTTCAGTGAAATTGCCAGAGCTTTCGGCAAGAGGTTCCCTTGTAGCGCCGATGTGAAGGTGAGTCCGGGAGTCTAGCTACTATGCGTTGCCTCTTTTTGTTTATTCGGAGTGTCTTTCAGACGGTTTCGATATTTCTGACCAAAAAATATCATCAAAGGTAAAAAAGCCTGTAAAAAAAGTACAAATGACTAAACATTCTTTACCGCTGTAAAAAAACCTTCAAAAGATAACATATTTTCCACATTGGGAATGGCTCGTTGTTTTATTGATAGCAAACTTTCAATATCAAAGAGGACCTGGGTTCGAGTCCCGGGTGGGTCTAAAATTGTGTAAGATTTTGTTCGAAAAAGAAGCTCGTCACTCAGCTGAAGCAAATAAATAAAACAAACGGGGTGAACTAAATATAACCGTTTAAAAAGCAGTGTTAGAAAGCATTTATGTCGTTGCTTCACATCGGTCATGGCGCATTTCCTTGTACCTTGCACTGTAAGAACTAAAGAGATTGAAATCGGTTGGACGAAACGATTTGAAGGGATTGAGAAATTTCAGGTGGAAGTCAGTAAGACAGGCTTAGTGCAGTATATGGAGTATAATACCTATGAAGACAACGGTTGTACGATTGCCGAGCTCGTGTCGGCACTTGGCTTGGAAGGACACAACAACTGCTACAAGAGGCTGTGGTGGAACTTCAAGATGTACAATAACCTCACCGACACTGCAAGCAACACTTACTGCAGGTCCCCAGGTAAGGGAAATTTAGTAATAGTAATGATATAATACAGTATAGATATGTTACCTTCATAGTATATTTTTCTATTCTATTGGCATCTTACTACTACATATCTCTTATAAATAAAAATGAATTGCTGTTCGTTAGTCTGACTAAAACTCGAGAACGCCCGGACCGATTTAGGTAATTTTGGTTTTAAAATGTTCGTCGTAGTCCAGGGAAGGTTTCAATGGGGAAATATAGAAAAAGAATCAGTATTAGCGGTATGAAATTCGCCGGGACCACTAGTATGAAATAAAAGATTCAAAAAATTATGCAAATGAAAGATATAGTAAGGAGATTAATAAATAATATTAGTTTATATACCGGACATAGATTTGGATATGGGCGTAAGGCAATTTGGGTACAAAAGTTTTTTATGTCAGTTGGTCGTTTATCTTCGCTTTTCTTTTGATAATTTTCCGAAATAAGACTAATTTTCTTAATGAGGTTTAATCAGTACATAAACATCAACATAAGTGAAATAAATATTTTTTTTTCTCATTTGTGCGAAAGTTAATTATTATTCTACAAACTTGAGTCCTAACATTTTAGTTTCGTTATTTTAAAGGATCCGTAGAAAACGTTGCGATGGCGGAGAATATAATGGAACAGATTTCTTATGAACTTGGACTAGACCCTCTTGATGTTCGAATGCGGAATATGGACATAATAGCTCATGCCAAACTCAAAAAAATGGTGGACGAAATGAGAAAAAAATTTGCGTACGACAAGAGAAAAGCTGAGGTAGAGAAGTTCAATAAGGAAAACAGATGGAAGAAACGCGGCATAAGATGGGCTCTGCTGAAATATGACCCTATATGTCCAGTTGCTTATGAAGTGACCATGAGCGTGTGCCATGCCGATGGATCAGTCATTATACACCACGGAGGGACCGAAGTAGGACAGGGCATAAACACTAAAGCGATACAGATTTGCGCGTACTTTTTAGGAATACCTGTTGACAAGATAAAAGTAAAGCCACAGAATACTAATACCGCACCGAACAGTTTCTTGACAGCCGCAAGCATCACGTCACAAAGTATTGGAATAGGTGTGGAGGAATGTTGCAAGATAATTCTGGCCAGATTGAAACCAATAAAAATCCTCCTGCTGAATCCTTCTTGGGAATCGTTGATTAGGAAAGCGCATTTTCTGAAGGTGGACCTGAACGCTCGTTATTTCGTTAATCAGTTATTGGCTACAAGAGCTACAGTGTACGGCTGCGCATTATGTGAGATATTACTTGATGTCCTGACTGGAGAATGTCAGGTATTAAGGGTGGATTTATGCGAAGATGTCGGGCAGAGTGTTAGCCCACAAATAGATGTAGGTCAAGTAAGTATTACCTACATCGTTTTATACATAGAATCATTAGGTATTCTTTATCATGTATGCATTAAATGAGCTCCATCTCTCAACATAACTAAAGAAATATATATTTTACCCTTTTCTTTTGAAAACTAAGAAACAATTCAAAAGGACGATCGCACAGTTTTTTAGTTTCATTGACTGCATTTGTAGAGGTATTTGTCATAACAGCTGTGATGATATTGTAATATTAGTACATTGTGGTGTGAAATAAAAACTTACAAGATGTGCAAAAAAATGAAGGCTCGGTGGAACATTGTTAAAGACCCTAACGTTCGTTTTCCACCCGGGACAAATGTTTGTGTGACAAACATTGATGTTTGTTCCGTGTCTGGGTGTGTTATTAAATATATTTAAGTATATTTGTGTATGCTTAAGCAATTTACTTCGGAATCAGAACAATGTATGTGATGTTGTATGTGATATTGTTAAAGGCTGCCTATGAGAAAGATAAATCACTACTAAATATATTTTTTTAGGTGGAAGGTGCATTCATTATGGGTATGAGTTACTGGATGTTCGAAGATGTTGTGTACGACCCAGCAACCGGGGAAGTGCTGTCTGATCGACCCTGGAACTACCACGTGGCCCAGTGCAAGGACATCCCTCAGGACTTCAGGGTCTGCTTCCAACATAACTACAGCAAACGCGTCATTTTAGGGGCTAAAGGTTAGAGCAAAATATTTATTTATTATGTAAAGTCAGTGGATACCAGTCACAACTATCTGTCCGGTGGTTGGTGAACGGTATACGGGTAAGCGACCCCGGCTCTTCGAGCTACTATCGACTCAGTCCAAATCATCCGATGCGATAGTATCCTTCCTCCCCTTTTCCTTCCCCTGTCATATATCCTTGCTATTCGTAGGAACGCAATGACCTTGTTAAAACAATGCAAAAGGCAGAATGGCGGCGACGTGGTCCACAACCCGTCACGTCACGTTTCCCACAGAGGTGAAAAGTGGATCGCTGGAAGTGATCTCTGCCTACCCCTCTGGGAAAAAGGCGTGATTTTATGTATGTATTTGTATGGTATGTATGTAAACTTTTTATTATGGGTCTACACGCGCAAAAATCGGGTATGTCAGTCACCAGAGAGCACATACTCGGCGCTCTCAATAGTTACATACCAATTAAGTCGCTGTGGCCGAATAGCGGCCGGGAAATGATGATGATGGCACGCGATATATATAGGTTTAGGGTATGAGAGCACCAGCTTTCAAATAAAAGGTATAGTCAAGTAAAACAAAGACATCTAATATAATGATAATGCTTTTTGCAGGAGCTCTTTAATAATTGATTCTTTCATTTAATTTATTTTATGTTTGTAGAAATATTTATATATTTTGGTTACAAAAATATGAAGAGAACCAGTCAAGACAAATTCAACAAGCCCAAACTCGATGGGTTTACTAAAAGGCAGTCCCGATCTTCAAGCAAACTTTGCGTGTAACATACCTATCACACCTAACAAACGACCTGATGATCCTAAAGACCTGAACCGATTTCCACCAAACAAACCGCATTAAAATCACACACACACACACACACACAGACACGGCAAACTTATAACACCCCGTCGTTTTTGCGTCGGGGGTTAAAAATACTTATTGATAATCTTTACTTGTCCTGTTCCTACTTGTTTTATATTACTTTAGCCAAGGCTTCGAAAATACACCGTGAAATTTTAGTGGTTGTTTTCCCGTGGCAGAACGATTTGCCGTTAGTAATACTATCGAATCATGCAAATTATTCCTCGAAAAAAAAAATTTTTTTTTTTCAATTTTTCTGAATAATAATTTTTCAACTCGAAAACGAGAGAAGCTATCGTTGTTTTTGAAGATGTGACGTATTCAGGTACTGCTTGCCGCATGAAATCAATGCTTAAAGCTAAAGAAGCTCTACACCCTAAGTTTATGACTTAGGGTGTAGAGCTTCGAACGTGCTTTCGAGTTACGGTTAAACCTTTCGTAAAACCGGCATATATTGATTTTACCAAAAAAGAACTGCACACATCTTTTGTACTACTAAGATAGAATCATTTTACTGCGGGAAAACAACCACTAAAATTTCACGGTGTATAAAATCGCTAGTTAGGTAATGTGATAAATTCAGTGTCATTTATCACTTTATTTAATTGAGTAGATATTATGAATAATGGCTAGATAGTAATATATAATATCTGGATATATTACTTTGGCTGTAACATATCCACGGTCGTTTTTGATATCCGTAACACATGTGCTTAAACTACTTACCATGGGATTAGATCGACGTATGTGATGTTGTTAATATTTATTTTGTTTGTTTGTTATATATATTTTTTTATTACATAATTTATATATTTGCTACAGTGACTGGAGAACCGGCGACGACTCTGGCCATATGCTCGGCGTTTGCCTTGCGACATGCAAGTTCATCGGCGAGAGTAGACGCTGGGCTAACCAATAAGTGGTTTCTTATAGGTATTCCTTTACTGCCTTCATTTAACTTAAATGCCGTTTTCCTGATGCGAATTGCCTGCTTGGCCATGTTTATAACTCATTACAACTCTTAAGTTGCCTATTAGATCTTTAAAAGGAAAGTTCGTTTGTGAGAGGGACTCTTATTTATGACACCATTTGTATGGACGATTTTTTTTAATATGCACGAAAAATTATTAATATAAAATACCAAATTTTCATGCATGTTTTCTTTGGTCGTAACTTTGAAAAAGAATTAACCTAACTAACATATGTTTAACGCCAAGAAGCCATTAGTTGGGAATATTAATTTTTAAATTATTTTATTAACTTAATTTAAACATTTCTTTTACAGAGGGAGCTCACACGTCTGAAAAAATGTGCCTGACGTGCGGTACTAAAAAAGAGCATTTCCGGTTGAATTAGCCAAATTTCGAGATAGCACACTGACTGACTACCTCATTTTAAGTATTTGTTTGATAATATAATATATGTAATATTACTGGTATCTTAGAGTTAAAGAAAACGACTTACAATGTATTTAAGAATAATAACACATTTATCGTCTCATTAAAAATTTCAACATTTAAAAAAGAACCTAAAAAATACATATGTTTTTAGATTCACTTATTTCACTACACAACTGTATTGAATTGCAGTATATTCATTTTATTATTATTTGCTGCTAGTTAGAATAATTGTTTATTTACATACAAAAAAAGACGTACTTAATTACCTCTATGATAACTTTATAAATGCCATTTTGTTCATATAAAATAGACATTAGTTTAAATGTATACAAATTGTATAATATAAAGGACTGAAGCATTACGAAATATGATCTTTTATTTAGTCTTTAGTCTTGCGTCTTTTTGTTCACTTTTAGCCATACTTATCTAAGACAGGACCCATCTGGGTATTATATGAATTCTATGGGAACCTGTCTCTGATGTGGAAGGTAAGTAAAATCAATACGTGTATTAAAAATCTTGACGATTTATCAATAAAACACTGCATTAGGTACATTAAAACGAGTAGAACTTACCTATTTTATGCACCTTATATCTGCGATCTAGAAATTAAATGAGCATGAAGGTATGGTTGATATGGTGCGTCCTTTTATGCGGGTAGAAAAATTATGAAAAAGGCTGGCTTCTCAATAAAGATAATATATAAAAAATATAAATTTATATTGATTTACTGATTATAAATACTAACTCATATGAAACGACATAACATGCAATTCTAAAAATCCTATCAATGTTTACAGAAGTTAGTGTTCCTACGATACCTAAGCCTACGAAATCAGAGCCGAATTTCTGTAAAGAAAGCCACTACAAAGTTACACTATTTTAATTTAAGAACGGCTGAACCGATTTAACAAAAATTGGTGGTGAGGTAGCTTAGAGCCAGAAAGCGGACAATGGTGGTTTTAAGCTCTTTTTCAGACTTTAACCTAACTGTGTACCAAATTTCATTTTAAATCAGTTTAGTAGGTTTAGCGTGAAAGCCCAAACAGACAAAGCTATTACAACTTTTTTAGGGTGGTCAATGTGGACATATTATCTAACAGGGTTAAAGGTACTCCCTTAGCTATTCGAATAAGCCACAAAAAACCCTCTTCTCGAAACTACTACAAGAATCCGGGTAACTGGTACTAATAAATCTATTCTGACACTTTTATTGATGTCGTTTGTGTACAGCCTTATTTTAGCTGTTATAAATCATACTCTATTTCTGAATGTATGTATTTTGCATGGATGTAAAGTGTTGTGCAGTCTTTCACCCTTTGCAACGTTTGGCAGTCTGTGATGGACAGGATTACGTTCAGAGTAAACGACGAGGAGTGTTCAGGTATTCACAGTGATATGGAAATTTGTTGATTAGTATAGTTATCAATCGCCAACAGAATGGTGGCCCAGGTTCGGTAAACGCAAAACAGGACGGCCTCACACCAGATGGGCAAGATGTATAAAGAAAGCCGCGGGGGGTCTCTGGATAAGACTGGCGCAGGATTGAAGTGGATGTCGTTCTTCGGAGGAGGCCTATACCCTATAGTTATAAGGGTTTCGTAAAATTTAACTAGGGAATATTGGGGTCTGTGCTTCTATGGGTGATCATCACTTATGAAAGTGATGTACAGCTTCATCTCATCTTATGAAACATGGGCTGTGTGAAATTGTGATGTTAACTTAAGTATCAAAGGAGAGTTAACATAATCTAAAGTAGTAATAGTATAGTAACTTAATTAAAATATGTCTTTATGGGTCTACACGCGATATTAGGAGTAGCAAATTACATAGCTACTTACTGCCCGATGTTTCGACTGGATTACACCAATCGTGGTCGCGAGCGACGAGCTATGTAATTTGCTACTCCTAATATCGCGTGTAGACCCATAAAGACATATTTTAGTGTAATGGAACGCGAAAGTCTAAAATCTTAGTAACTTAATTCCGACTGACTTTTTGGTACAGTTTCGTCAATCTTTACCATCAGGTGACTCTAGGCAGATTTATTTTGCATCTTCAGCTTTTTTGGACAAGTGAAACCATGTTCTGTAACGTCTAGATGTGACCTACGTCAGTCAGAATAACATAATAAAATACTTTTTTATCTAACTGCTGGTCAAAGACCTCGCCTTACACCCCATGTTTGTCCAAGTTAATCTGTAGGAAGTGTTGGTTAATTTGGGTGGTGGCAGTCGAGACCATAGCACCATCTCTTTTAAAAGTATTACCAGGGCCTTCTTTACTAGGGGGTGCAAGGTTGCGTGGTACGCTGCAGTGTAAAAAAAGAGGGCACAGGCTGAGTCCCGCACCCCGGCCCAGAATAGACTTAAGACGGCCCTGAGTATTACCTAAACCTTAATATTATCATAAATTTGCTTAAATTCTTTGAAGTGGGTGGAGAAGTCTCCTCAGACTTAATGTTAGTGGATTACCTGCGCACACGCTTAGAATTGCGAGGAACCAAGTTCATGTGTCGCGAAGGAGGCTGCGGCGCCTGCATCGTCTCTGCTATCACCAGCCCTGGTGGTAGCCCTATAGCTATTAACTCTGTAAGTATTTTAGAATCCCAGTAGTATAATAACGCCTGTCTGTATGGTATCTATGGTGTGTTTTGGAAGGACACATTCTCAAAAAGAGCCATGAACTATTTATCGCTGAAAAATTGAACTTAACGAGACATAACAGGGGTCCCAGATATTTATTTATTATTATTTATTTATTTATAACAACGCAATTTACCTTTTCTGATTATGTTAAAATTGCTAACTAATACAAAGATAGAGATAACCATTAAAAGAAATAGGGTCGGAACTGCCAAATTGTCACTGTAAAATTACCACTAATATGTCAAATTTCTTGAATAATAAGTGAATTAATAATTTCAGTGTCTTGTATTTGTTATTAACTGTAATAACTGGGACATCACGACAGTGGAAAAGGTAGGCAATCGGCTCGATGGCTACCACGCGATCCAGAAAACACTTGCTGAGAAAAATGGCACACAGTGTGGATACTGTACTCCAGGATGGGTCATGGCTATGTATAGGTAAAGTAGCATTATCTTATTTAATCAACGTCATTCATCTATCACTCAAGGCAATGCGGGTAATTAAATGCAAAATCACTACACAATGTAGGTACTCGTATTGTAGGTATAAATGTTGAATGACTTGAACTATGTAGCGCATTTTGAATTATGTTGATTGAAATGAAGGATATTGTTTGCAGTCTCGTTCAGAGTAAAAAAGTCATCAGTATGTTGGAAATCGAAAAATCTTTTGGAAGCAATATTTGTAGGTGTACAGGATACAGGCCGATTTTAGATGCTTTCAAGAAATTCGGTAAAGATTCACCTAATGCGATAAACGATATCGAAGATTTAACAATATGTGATAAAAATCGCAAATGTAATAAAACACAATGCAAAGATAGTTGGTGTATGGTTAACAAAGAAGATGTTATGAATCAGACAAAACTAAACGTCAAACTAAAAGATGGGAAAATGTGGTATGGTGTTGAAACTGTTACGGATATATTTGAGATACTAGAATCGGAAGGTGATGATTCCTATATGCTAGTAGCAGGAAATACTGCGAAAGGTATGTTTCAGTTTATTGCGAAAGTTGGCATAGAAATTCCATCATGATAATATTCAATACCTACCGTGTTTTGATGTTTTGCAGGAGCACACTCGATCGATGAATACCCAAGACTATTAATTGATATTAGTAAAGTGACAGAACTCAAAGGCTATAAACTGGACCAAAACCTTGTTATTGGTGCAGCTACAAGCATCTCTGAAATGACAACATATTTTCTAAAAGTCCTTTCCACTGAAGAGCATTTCAAGTATTTACAAACGTTAAATGAGCACATAGATTTAGTTGCTCATATACCTTTGAAAAATGTAAGAATGAAATAACGAAAAATATCGATAAATACACATAAGTACATACACTATTATATGCAACATTTTTACAGTTGGGGACAATAGGAGGAAATTTAATGATAAAGAATCAGCACAATGAATTTCAATCTGATATTTATCTGCTATTTGAAACTGTTGGAGCTTATTTGACTATTTGTATGTATTTTTACCTTTTTTGTTTGTGGTTTTCCTTGACTCGTCTTGTTATTTTGTAGATAGACTTTGTTTTATCTTTGCTTTTCACTGTAGTAATATATTCTTTACTTATCATCTGATTTTACTATTGTTAGTGAGTAAAAATCGTCAAACAGAAATGGTAACGATGCAGCAATTTCTGGAGACAAATATGAAAGGAAAAGTGTTATATAACGTAATGTTACCACCTCTAAACGACGGACACCGAATTGTTACTTACAAGGTAATCGGAAACCTTCTTGTATTCTTTATAAAGTAATTAATAACAATTAGCAAATAAAAATGGATTTTACAGAATCTCTAAGGAATCAGTTTATTGGTCAATATTCCAGATAATGCCTCGCGCACAAAATGCACATGCGATAGTTAACGCAGGATTTAAGTACAAACTAGATAAAGATGGCAAAGTAACAGATTCTAGAATTGTTTTTGGAGGTTTGTCACATAACTTCAATAGAGCATACAAAACTGAAGATTTATTGGTGGGAAAGCCGCTGTTTGTCAATGAAACGCTTAAATTAGCTACACGCAGTTTAGAAAATGAGATTAAAGTTGATGAAAGTCCACCAGAACCAGGAGCAAGTTATAGAAAAAGGTTGGCGCTTAGTTTGTTTTACAAAGTAAGTATTGCTTTAAAAACTTTGTAATTAGTACATATTTAGAATTAATATTTTAACAATGATTATTCTCATAACAGGGTTTATTATCTCTATGTCCCCCTGACCATTTGGACCGCCGTTATCATTCAGGAGCAAAAGATTTAAATAAATCAAGACCCCTATCAAAGGCTTCTCAAGAATACACTACAAATCCGAAACTTTATCCTTTAAATCAACCAATACAAAAAGTAGAGGCTTTGGTGAGTTACGTATTTAGATACTTTTTAAAATAACTTTTACCTTTCTACTTTAGAAATTACATTATTTAAATAATATTCTAGATTCAATGTTCCGGGGAAGCAAAATATTCAGCAGATGTACCTACTTTCAGGCGAGAAGTTTACGCTACTTATGTGACCAGTACTGTAGCTGTAGGAGACATTCAATCTGTAGACGCAAGCACGGCACTAGTAAGCAGCATTTTTTTATAAAAAGAAATATTTAGTAATACATTTAACATTTATAGTTTTCTTTCATGTTTTCAGGCCGAGCCTGGCGTTATAGCGTTCTATACAGCAAAAGATATACCTGGCCCAAATACCTTTACGCCTCTTGGCATATTCTTTCTGGCCGAAGAAGAAGTACTTTGTAGCGGAAAAGTGAAATACTACGACCAGCCTTTAGGCATAATAGTAGCCGAGAGCCAGTATTTAGCTGAAAAGGCTGCTAAAATGGTTAAGGTATCGTACGTGAATGTGAAAAAACCCGTTCTAGATGTCAAGACAGCCAAACATGATCCTTCAAGAACAAAACTTATATTGCCAATACCAGCAATAAATCAAGGATATGATGTAGCAAAGGTCGTAAAGGGAGAGTATACAATATACGGGCAATATCATTTCTGTATGGAGACCATTTGTTGCGTAACTCGGCCTACTGAAGAAGGATTAGAAGTGTATACTTCAACGCAATGGATAGACGTAGTGCACCTTATGATATCTCGTGTTTTGAAAATGCAACAAAATAAGTAAGAAATTTCCTAATACAATTTTACTAGCTCTTCGTTGACAGGAATATACACCGTGAAATTTTAGTGGTTGTTTTCCCGCAGCAAAATGATTATATCTTATTAGCACAATAGATTTGTGCAGTTCTTTTTTATTAAAATCAATAAATGCCGTTTTAACGAAAGGTTGAACCGAAACTCAAAAGCACGTTCGAACCGCTTTATTTCTTAGGGCATAGAGCTTCTTTAGCTTTAAGCATCGATTTCATGCGGCAAGCAGTACCTGATTACGTTACATCTTATAAAACAACAATAGCTTCTCTTATTTTCGAGTTGGAAAATTATTATTTTAAAAATTTGCAAAAAAAAATTATTTTTTTCCAGGAATAATTTGCATGGTTTGATAGTATTACTAAAGGCAAATCATTCTGCCACGGGAAAACAACCACTCGAATTTCACGGTGTATTATTTGGATTTCATTTCAGGATCGACGTCTACGTACGTCGATTAGGAGGAGGATTTGGAGTTAAAATATCAAGGACTACACAACTAGCTGTTGCCTGTAGTTTAGTGACACAAAAGTTGAATAGGCCTTGCCGTTTTATACAACCCCTGACATCTGCAATGAGGACCGTGGGGAAAAGATTGCCATGTTCGGCAGATATTGAAGTAAGTAAAAGATACATAGTACGTCATGTAAATGTTGCCATTGTAAAGAGACACTTTTTTTTTCTAGGCTGGTGTTAACAAAAAGGGAGTGATTCAAAATCTCAGCTACAGTGTTTATGAAGACAATGGCTATCTTACAAATGAAATAGTTTCTCTGTTAGGATTCGATGCATACAGCAACTGCTATGATAGATTGAGATGGAGTTATAAATGTTACAACGTTAATACCGATAATGCCAAAAATACATATTGTAGAGCTCCAGGTACTATTCGCAATTTTACTAACCCTTACATTGAGATGTGTTAACACTTAATAGTTTTATAAATATTTGAGATTTTAGGTACCCTGGAACAAATTGCAATGGCTGAATGGATCATGGAACAAATTTCCTATGAGCTTTCTGTAGATCCTCTCGAAGTGAGATTTGCAAATTTAGATGTGCTCAAATATATACCTTTTAAAACGATGGTGAACACTGTTAAGACTAAAGCTGAATATGAGCAAAGAAGAGCTGCTGTAGACAAATACAATAAAGAAAATCGCTGGAAGAAACGAGGATTAAGATGGACACTAATGAAATGGAATCCGTTAAGTCCATCTTATTTTGACATCAACCTGTCAGTATTTCATGGTGATGGATCAGTTATTATTACACATGCAGGTATCGAAATGGGACAAGGCATCAATACTAAGGCTGTGCAGATTTGTGCTTATTTCCTCAAAATTCCTGTAGAGAAAGTGCAAATAAAAGCGAATGATACAACTTCGGCACCGAACTCATTTATAACTGGTAGCAGCATAACATCTCAAAATATCGGCAGAGGCGTGGAGAGATGTTGCAAAGAGCTTTTGAAAAGATTAGCCCCTATAAGAATACTACTTCTAAATCCTTCTTGGGAAGATTTGATAGATAAAGCGTTTAAAATGAACGTTGATTTGCAAGTGCATGAGTTTATAGGGGATCTGGTGTCTCCGGTTTTTACTGCTATGGGTGTTACATTGGCTGAAGCTGAAATTGACGTATTAACCGGTGAATTTCAATTGTTAAGAGTCGACTTACTAGAAGACGTTGGAAGGAGCGTCAGTCCAGAAATTGATGTTGGACAGGTAAATAACTCAATACTAATAAACTTAACGTTTCACTTTCCTTACTTAAGACTAGACTTGGAAGTGCTTGCCGAATGAGGAATCTTTATTGTATCAACAATTTCTCGATGAACGACTCAAGTCAAAATTGTTTAAAAAATTATAAACTAAATAAAATAAACTAGGCCTTGGTCCATCATTCTAGCCAATAGTAGCCGATAATCTAAAGTATTCAACTTATTTTTAGTTAGCTTACAATTTTAACCAATATACGAGTTTTTTTCCAGTAACGGAAGACACTTTAAGGATGATTTTCTTTGATAACAAAATTACCATAATTTAAAGCAATTTCTTAGCATAGTTTATATTACATACACGAACGCGTTGTACTTACCTACCTAGATAATTACGTTAGTGACAGGGCAAGTTAGATTCTCTTGTCATGCGTAGAATATCTTGGTAGGTATATTTAACTATCTGTACTTTAATGATTTAAAAAAAATGTAAAGAAAAAAGTTAATTATAAATGCAGATGTCTAAATAAATCTGGACTGTTATTTTTGACAACCCAAATAGATCGAGGGCGCATTCATCATGGGATTGGGGTATTGGACTTGCGAGAAACTGGTGTACGCCGAGTCTGGAGAGGTCCTGACGGACAGGACTTGGAGCTACCACGTACCGCAGGCTAGGGACATCCCTCAGGACTTCCGGGTCTACTTCAGGGAGGATTCTTATAGCAGCGATGTCGCTTTGGGGGCTAAAGGTAACAGTGCATGGTAACATGCTACGCGAATGGAATGGACATGGAATATAGACGTGAGCAAATTTTGCTTTTGTTCCCAAGATCCACCCAATCACGGAGCAGATTTTTTTATATTTTTTGACACTTGTTACATACATCGGCCTTTATGAACCCTCCGTCCGTTTTTTTGTCCTCTCTGTTGCCGTTTTGCCGCCCCCAAAAGCCACGATGCCCCTTGAAGTGCCAGGCCGAGGGCAAATAGGCTAGTTACGCCACTGGCTAAATAGGATCTTTTGGGGGCTAAGGTAAATAATAAGTATAACATCTTACCCAACTAAGTTTAAGGCGACCTAACTTATTGGAGATCAGTCAATTGCAAAAAAAAAATGCACAAGTGTGTTTTACTTCCTGAATATTTTATTATGCTAAAATTTTGTAATCATCAGCCCATATACGTCCCCACTACTGGGGAAATCTACTAAAATTTTGTTAACGAGACAGATATTATCTTTAAATTTTTTGAATTTGTTTTGAAAATCTTTCTTTTTAACTCCTCGTTTCATGGAGGGGGAGGGGAGAGAAGTAGTCGAATTTTTTATCACTGTACGTTAGATTTTTTATACTTCTTTCAGTTACCGGAGAGCCCCCAATCTGTATGTCCGTGGTGGTACCGTTTGCAATCAGAGAAGCCATCAGTGCAGCCAGGAAAGATTCAGGGATCCCTACCACTGAGTGGTTTCAAATCGGTAAATATGACAACAAATTATTTATTATAATAATTATCTATCATTAGTATTTATTTAGTTCAGTTTATGTTAATTTTGCTTAGGTATTTGTAATATATGTTAAGATTTGTAAATATTTACTTTCAACAAATAAAATTATCTATCACTACCGGCAATGGCATGGCATGAGCAGTATGTATTTTAAAGGTAATACAGAATCTTGATAGAATATTAAGGGCCAGGTAGACCAGATAAAGATTTTTTTATCAGGATTATTCTGGCATTTTTTTGTTCTTTTAATTGAAATTAAACTTAAGTGTTTAAATTTAGTAAAAAATTATAATAATGAAGTAGAAAGTGAACAATATAATATTGTGTGAACGAAAACTATCCTAATCATTCGGGCGCTCGCTCAGCTATCGGTATATTGGATAATATGGTAGCGATGGCTTCGTGATGATAACGTTGATTTTAAGTTTTTTTTTTCAAATAAAGTCACTAAATTTCCTATTTTTCTAGATGGACCGTATACGACGGAGAGTATTGCGATGGCTACAGCAACAAAACTGGACCAGTTCAAATTTAATTGAAACTTGTTATAATTTTTTTCAATTCAGTGGAATAATATAATATTCATGATTTAATGACTAACTTGTAAATGAACCTAACAATATTGCATTAAGTTACTATATATAGCCTGTATAAAAATAAAGGCAACCATGGCAAGGCCTTGTAGATTAAACTAATTAGAATTAATATCTAAGCACATTAAAGAGCTCATAATAACTAATACGACAATTTACATAGTACCTACTTTATGACTAACAACAGGTACCTTACCTGTCTTGCTTTGTATTGTGCACAATTATCAGTGTTTTTTTTACTATTGCATGTGTTATCGTGTTAGGTATACAAACATATTTTCTCTTGAATCCTTCTTTTCCGAAATCCGTTGCGAAGTTTTAAAGATTTAAGCAAACATAGGCACATACTACTGGAACGACTTTGTTTGTCCTTAGTTTAATAGTAATGATTAACATTGCATTTACATGTATTTTTTTAATTTATTAAATTGGACAGCCAGAGACATTTACATTAGAGAATACATAAAATTAACATACAATAGGGACACATATAAAAACGTAAAAATCAATTGAAGGCAGCCACATCATGCTCAGAAAATAAGTATTACATGTATTATGGGAGCACCTAGCTAAAATAGATAACAATACCTTTAGTAAGCGTTACCCAATAATGTTATTCTTGTGAAAAGTCATTGCAAACCGAAACAAATTTGATTAAGTGGATAGATAAATATACCACAATATCGTAAGTAGCTTAAGCACTTGTGTAACGTATATCAGAATCAACAGTGGATACACAAATATATTTAATAACACACCCAGACACAGAACAAACACCGATGTTCCTCACACATTTATTTGTCCTGTGTGGGAATTGAACCCATGACTCTTGACTTAGGTAGTGAGCCTGGGCACAACGGGTTATTCCCATTGTCCCCTCTATACTTTGTCCCCTTTGAGGTCAGTGAGTGTTTATCTTAAAAATATCACTTGGAACGTCTATGAGAGGAATAGTCTCAAGTAGAGGAATATGGGATAGTGGAAAATTCGCACATAAATGTGGTTGATTGACTATTTTAGACAACAGTCGTAGTGGATCTCTTAAGGGGGAAAGGTTAGAGAGGGCAAATGGGAATAACCCGGCACAAGTGTTCCACCGAGCCGGTAAATTAAAACAAAAAAGCTTGTAACAATAGAAAAAAGAACACTTCAGTAATGGGGTAGAAAACTGTTTATTAAGCTGCTTAATTTTGGCGCCAACTATGTGCCAATTGACTTTTTGAATTTTTTCACATACTTTCAGTGTCTCTTACGATGACGAATCAAATAAGAACTCGTGTGTCAAGGTGTACTGTACAGCTTGCCTTAGGAAATGGTTATACAAACACATACATATCCTACTTAATACGTACGCTTGGAAAACATTAGGTACTATCCTTTGGGCAGAATAATTATATCTTAGTTAAATGAATTTTATCTAATCTAAGTACTGTAGTTTCCAACTTATCTATTTAATGTTCTACTGCATCAACAGTCATTAACGAAACACGATTGGATTAACTGAATTATTATCAACGTACGTAAGCAAATAATTAAGTAAAACAACACACAAACAAAATAGAAAATTTGTATAATTTGTTTTATACTTTCATTAGCGTATTTTTCAAATAATTAATGTTTTGTCACGAGTTACACCTAATGATAATGAAAACAATACAACACCAAACTTGTTCTAACTAATATAAGATGATTAACTAATTGCAGGTACATAATGCATCAACTAAAATAATGTGTGACTAATTTAGGATTACCTACAATCTAAGTTTGAAATAGATGGTTCAAAGTGATACATAAATAAATTATAAATAATACATAATAATATAAATATATTGCAAAATTAATTTTGGGTGGTACTTGTTGTCATAGCGATATCAGAAATTACATGAAATTAAACAGTCAGACTGCTGACAGAGTTTAAATTAGGTATTATGTCGTTTTTTCCTATAGGTACGGTACCCTATAAACAAGAAATGTTTAGTGAAAAGTCTCTTATCGTACTATTTTACATATAAGGTTGAATTAATCTTTAAATGTTTGTGAATTACGCATAACAACCTGTTGTTGACAAAATTGACAAGAATACCTACTTCGAAACCAATAGGCAACGTGAAAAATTTACAACATGGTTCAATTAAAGACTACTTAAAAGGTAAACGACTGATTAATTGCTTATTTATGTCTTAAATTTTAGGAAGCAGTAATAAAAGAGAAATTTGTACTAAATTTGTTATAAACTAAATTTTTTTGTTTATCACAACTTCATGACTATAAAATAGGAACTACATTCACATTAGGCTCTTACTGAATATATCAACGGGAGTTAGGTATGTGTATGTTTAGCTTTATAATATTCAAATGTGTGTGGACTAAAATATAAAATCCTCAGTTTTTGTGGCCGCTGCCATGCACGCTTTTTCGGTAGTGTAAGCTCCATCTATAAAAAAAAAATCATAATATTATGTTTTGAGAAGACAGAAAAAATTACCAGCATTTGAATGACATGGGATTTTAAAAAATGAACCATTATAATAAGATCACAGCAAACTTTAAAAAAATCGGTGTCATTTCCCCAATTCATTCAATTTAACCTTTGAAAGTAATTAGTTACGCCCTAGTTTAGGGTAGGCCCGTACTCTAGCAGTGGGAACGTATATGGGCTGATGATGATGATAAAAATCTGAAAGTGAGTTCAACTGGATTGAAACAACAACACAATTAAATAAGGTGGAATCTGGTATCAATGGACTCGGTTTATTAATGACCTTACTTACCAATAGTAAACCATTCGGTCGTCGGAATCCCAGAGTCTTTTCTAGCAGATGATATTGCATGCCTCACAGCAAACGGCACAGAAATGGCCATGCACGCAGCTGGTTCTCCAGTCACTGAAATAAGAATCTAAATATATAAAAGGAGAAACTGACTGACTGACTCACTGACTGACATATCGACGCACAGCCTAAACGGCTAAGGTACTTGAAATTTGGAAGGGTCGTAGCTTAGGTACCGTAGAGGTGCACTAAGAAATGGATTCCCGAAATTCTCACGGGAACGGATATAATCGGGATAATCGGGAAAATATGAAAAATCTAAACCGCTTGAGTTTGACGCTTGAAATTTGATGATGATGATGATGCATTAGCTTCTATTCAATCCGTTGATTCAAATCACACGAACATAGCCCGACCGCACGGTCGAGCGGTACTCTTCGCCTTTAAAGCCTCTGCACCTTTAGACAAAGTAACAATATCAAAACGATAACGAAGTTCGAAAAGACTAAAATGTATGGGATTGACATTAGACGCGATAAATCACGTGTTCAATCTAATGTCAATCCCCTACATTTTGGTCTTTTCGAACTTTGTTATCGTTTTGATGTTGTTACTTTGTCTAAGCCCCTTGACCGCGACGACGGCTC
Organism: Maruca vitrata; assembly: GCA_039566165.1. Classification (NCBI taxonomy): domain Eukaryota; kingdom Metazoa; phylum Arthropoda; class Insecta; order Lepidoptera; family Crambidae; genus Maruca; species Maruca vitrata. The sequence continues at coordinate 6,332,827 of CM076926.1, forward strand.
GGTGTGTTAATCGCCTAAAAGAAAACGATCATTGAATATTTGACCGTCGATTTGACGAAACGTTTGAACATAAACACTCCTCCACTCCCAAAATGTTTCAATTCAGGCGTTGCTATTACTGTCAAATTTTTCATTGTTTTAAGTATTTTGCCAATAGAAATGTCGCAGTCATCTGGTTAAATCAGCGATTTGATTGGATCACTAGCGCGTTCATTGAATGACGACGTTCAATTGAATGACTAAAGGACAACTCGTGAAGTTGTTGAATATAACGTTCAACATCTTGACTGAACGTCATTTAGCGTAGTCGTTGAATGGGATATAACTGTCTTTGTTATGTTTGATTAGGGTAACCTAGCCGTAAAAATAGGTAGGGTGAAAGGGTAATAGTTCGCAACTTAAAAGATAACTAGCGTTAGTTTAAAAATACATAACACACCTTATTAACCAGCCAGTTTTGCCAGAATTTTTTCTTTTAAAGTAGCTGGCGATTGCGTATTAGTCGGTACATCCATGCTGTCTCAATTTTTTCACGAATAAGTCACTTTAAATATCAATTTCACTCAAAAAAGTATCAACATAGTGCTATTCGATTATATCTGTACCAGCTGTTTGACGCCATCTTTGTTTTGATAAGCACTAATGCCGCAGTGGAATATAAACGAACTAAATTACAATCACCTGACTGATTTTACATCCGCTATGTTCAAAGGGCTATGTTTCAATCCGCTAACTTGTTGGACGTTGAGTGAGGATAGTTCATTCAACGTTCGACCTAGTCATTCAATTGAACGTCGTCATTTAATGAACGCGCTAGTGATCCAATCAAATCGCTGATTCAACCAGATGACTGCGACATAAACATTAAGTCAGAGTAATCGGAGGTGCATATTCCGCCATGATACTTATTGCCAAATTGATCAATGTATCGGGGTAATTATTCAAGTGTTGCCCAATGATTCCAAGGTTACCTAAGAACAGGTCGTCTTTAATTAAATTATAAAATCTATAATAATATCTTACTAACCATGTGTCGGTCACCGGAAAGTCATCGGAAACGGATTCAAAATCGCAAACTATGCTGTCTTAACTTTATACTTGGGGATTAACATTGAAGTAGTATAGATTTTTCGAATCTGGGTGTCAGAAAGTCAGTGTGAATACAGAAGATACTGGTAATGAGATTAAAATATAGCAAGATAAGGTGCATGAACAATTTGGTTAATGAAAATCCGTTGTTTGTAAAAGAACACACCTATTTAACAATAACTCCATCTCCATCTGATGGTAAGCGATCTTGAAGTCCGCATTATAAGGTCGACAGGGACAAAAGACCCTGTTAAGCCTGTCGACAATTAACGAGAAAAAACAGAAACCATACCTTTAGCTCCTAGTACAATCGATGAACTGTACGAGTTATCTTTGAAGGATATTCGTATATCCTGTGGAATATCCTTGCACTGGGCTACGTAGTAATCCCAGGGTCGGTCTGTCTTAACCTCTCCGGTATTTTCGTCGTAGACAACGTTCTCGGTCATCCAGTAACTCATGCCCATAATGAAGGCACCTTCCACCTTAATAAGAAAGAAATAAGCTTTAATAATCATCAGAGTACGGTTTAAAATGTAATAAATACCCTATAGTTTTTTCACCTTCTATGAAAGCAGTAGCCTTATTCAAGAATAATTTATTTATACTGGCCTTGCAATACCAATCTTGAGAAAAGTATGGGCTCTCAAATATAGAAAGCCTTCCTTTTTATATCGATTCCCCGAAATTACTTAAACTACATTGAAATAGGTAACATTAAGAATAGTGACTGCATACAGTAACTTCACACAAAATAAGTGATCACTTTTATAAAGATATCTGTGGAAAGATATCGACCCATTGGTCGTATTTACGTGCTCCAAACATCTCGTTAATATCAGTTTACTCACCTGTCCGACATCAATTTGTGGGCTGACACTTTGCCCGACGTCTTCGTAAACATCTACCCTTCGTACTTGACATTCTCCAGTGAGCACATCTAATTCCACTTCACTCAATGACACACCATACACGAAGAAAATTGGGGACAAAATGTCATTGACGAAATGACGCGCTTGTAAGTCCACTTTCAAGGCATGTGCTTTCTTTATCAATTGAGGCCACGAAGGATTCAGCAGAAGTATTCTAATGGGCTTCAGTCTTGCCAGTATCTGCTTACAACAATCTTCAACGCCCTGACCGATGCTTTGAGACGTGATACTACTACTTGTCATGATACTGTTGGGTGATGTGATAGTATTGTGGGGTTTCACTTTGATATTGTCGACGGAAATGCCTAAGAAGTAAGCGCATATCTGGATAGCTTTAGTGTTGATACCTTGCCCTAATTCAACGCCAGCGTGGTTGATCGTCACCGATCCATCTCCGTGGTTAACGCTCATATTCACTTCAAAGCCAGCTGGGCATAACGGGGTATACTTCATGAAGGACCATATCAGTCCTCGTTTTTTCCATCTGTTCTCGGTGTTGAACTTTTCCACTTCCGCCTTCCTTTTATCGTAATCTGCCTTCTTTTTTAATTCTTCTGCCATTTTCTTTAGAGCCGAGTAGAGTAAAGAGTCTATATTTGTTATACGCACGTCGAAAGGATCTAATGATAGCTCGTAAGATATTTGTTCCATGATTGTTTCCGCCATGGCAATGTTTTCAAATGTACCTGAAAACGTAATTTAGGACCTCTAAATGTGTATAAATCTGAATAATGTGGATTTAAATTATATGAATTGGATAGATTGAGTATATATAAAATGTATGCCGACCAAAACGAAACTGTACTTTGATTACCATATAAAGATAAAGACAAGCTGCAAAACAAAGTAATTACCATTATTACCATTTCTTAATACTTTGTACCAGATACATACTTTAACACAGAAAAACATTCAAAAGCGACCCCCTGTTTAAGTACCTGGTGCTCTACAGTAGGTATTCTTAGCCGTGTCTGTGGTAGAGTCGTAGATGGCGAAGTTCCACCACAGCCTCTTGTAGCAATTGTGATGGCCATCTACGCCTAGGATGGAGACAATCTCGGTGACCTCATGCCCGTTGTCTTCGTACAGTTTGAAGTCCATATGCTGAATGAGACCTTTCTTGTCCACTTCGACCTGTTAAAGTGAATTTATCAATAAGATTCGTAAGAATATTCGCAAAATAGAATTCGGTGCCAAGTAATTTTCGATATTGTTATACTGTATTACTTGCACTTTAATATTTACGATAATAGAAACGAAAAAGACATGTCAAATTGTCAAATTCACAAAAAAGTGCCTTTGTCGGAGGTATAAGTATGTTCATTCTACATAATTATGAAGGTAGACACCGCAAGTCCTGTGATGACAACGAGACTACTTCAAGCCATCATCGTATTCCTCATCATCATCATCAACCCATATACGTCCCCACTGCTGGGGCACGGGCTACCCTAAACTAGGGCGATAAGGCCTCATCGTATTGCATTTAGGAAAAAAAGGTTTAGACTACATAATAGGTCGAGCGGTATCAATGTAGATCATTCAACAACTTATTACAACATATTATGTAAGTGTACACGTAACTGCTAGTGCACAATCTGTTCCCTAGTCAACAAGTAACTTACCTCCACATCGCTAGTACATGGGAACCGTTTGCCGAGTGATCTAGCAATGGAGCTAAAGGACTGGATCAGCCTGCAGGGTCGGTTGAGCTTGAACGCTGCCAGGCTGCAAGCGACGGCTGCCAGGCTGCTTCGAGTTAGTTTGAGACCAAAGCCGCCGCCCAAACGACGAGTGTGAACATCCACCCTAAAATTGGGAATACATTTTAAATCATTGACTATTATTGTATCATTATATCTGTTACAGATTATATTGTGACACAGCTAAGCCATCTGCACTAATATTACTGAGTAAGCTTGTCTGTCTGTCGCCCCTTCATGACAATACTACTGAAACTATTTTGTATACATTTGTGTACAAAATCTGGAGACTGCTCTTGAAAATATCGAAATCAATTACCCTTTTGGTATTTATGGTGACCAATATTTGATGACAGAACCGAAAAGCAGCACTTTGCACCGTATACCCAAATTAGAGCGCCAGTTCACCCTTATACTTAAGACAATAAGTGTCAGTAATTAATTACCTGTTAATATCGATGTTGAGAGCTTTAGCAATTGTATTTTGCACAGCATCCATCCATTGCGTCGTCGAGTGTACTTCCAGACCAAATTCTGTTGGTCGAGCTACACAGCTAATATTCTCCATACAAAAGTGCATTTGCGTCTTCATCGTGTACGACGATGAAAACTTCTTTCGAACGAACAACCCTCGTCCAATAGCAGGTACGGGTAAGAAAATATGCGTTCTTTTTTTGTCATTTTTCGCAACTGTCACATCAAGCACTGGTTTCTTTACATTTGTATATGTCACTTTTACTTTCTTAGCAGCTCTTTCTGCTAAAGCTGTTGATTCAGCCACGATCACTCCAATCGGCTGGTTGTAATACTTCACTTTTTCGCTGCAAAAGACTTCTTCTTTTTTGATAAATACAATCACTCCTAAAAGCATGAATGAGTTTTCCCCTGGAATGTCTTTTGCCGAATAGAAAGCTACAACACCGGGCATTTTCTGTAAATGTAACAAAACCGGATGATAATAACGTCGACTTCATCGCTATAAAGTACAAAAATACTAGAAACGACAGTGGTACAAAGAAAATTTGTGCGTGTTAAATACACACCCAGACACACAACCACCGATGTAAACACAAATATTTGCTTTAAACTGTCATGGGTACACACATAAGAAAACGGATTATGTCAGGGATATTAGCCATTATTTCAGTGGACCCGTGATAATGGCGCTTTCAACAGTGCCGAAATTTAGGGAGCTCATTAAAACAAAACAATCGTCAATATCCCGGACATATTCAGTTTTCTAACAAATATTTACTCCGGTGGTAATTGAACTGACTCTTGGTGCACGAAATATCAAAATTTATAGAGATGTCTTCTTATGAGTAAATACTAACTAAAGCTTCGCTAGGATCTATCGACTGGATCGTTCCATTGGGAACCGTACTCAGTACAAGTGCAGAATACAATTCATTGTGAAGTGAAGGTACATCCTCGGTATACGGAGCTTCGCCTGCGCATTGAATCTGAAAACACGGACAATTAAAATAAAAAACACATACTTAATGATACTGACCGAATATTTAGGTTTGGAAAAACATTCGCGAACATAAGATCACACTAAAGCTACCCACGACTTTGTCCGCGTGGAAAAGGTTGGGGGACCATTGATTTATTAAAAGCCTATACCATGTTTTTTTTCAGTTGTTTCCAGTAACCATAAAATTCTCGGACAAACGACAATATCCAAAAGGCAAGGCAAAAGAATAAAAAAACATTGTAGGTACAAATAATATGTTATGCATGGGTTGTTGCAATCAAAACTAATTGAATAGTTATGACATGTATGATGTATCAATAGTTATTCTTTCAAATTTATGCGATATCTACTGTTGTTGATTTGGAAGAAAGTCATATTTTGATTGGACACAAGCAACTAGCGCTCAAATGAAGCGGACGTTGCTAAATTCTGCATAATGAGGGCTCCGTATATTGAATTCAGGCGGGACCCTTATAAGAAAATGTCCAACGAATGTGATGTTGAATCACACTGCTGTTTTTAAGAGACGATTAATTATATTGATGCTTGTAAGGAGTCTAATATACTTAAGAAATGAAGGATTAAGGAACAAGTAATATACGTTTATTATTGAGTATTCTCACCATGCCTTCCACCTTCTCCATAGGTTGGTTGAGGGGGTACAGCTTAGTGTTAGTTTTGAACTCTTGCTTGCCCTGTGAGACTGGTCTAGCTTCATGCAAGCGAATGGGTGCAGAACGATGTCGGGGACTTAACTTGTCTTGGGGACATAGTGTAAGAAGACCCTGAAAAAAAGAAATTATAAGTAGCTGTTTTTAAGATAAAGTGATTTTTTGGAGAAATGATATTGAATGATTAAAATAAGTAGAGAGGTTTTTTAATTTTATTATGCGCGTTCATGAAATTTCGTAGGCAATAAGCGTAACACATTATTTTCCTTTACTGCAGTTCTTTGAAAATTCTTCATTGACTCAAATATCTTTAAATACCGAATTTTGTAAAATTTAATTTGAAAAAAATCGCATTATTGATACCGCCTGAACGGTCGGTCCCTATTCAGGCGGGGACTGTAGCGCTACCATGAGTTTGCTATCGAAGACTTACGTACGTTAAAATCCTATCGAGTTGTTTTTTTCATACGACCGATTTTAGTTCTTAGCGTAACCACCAGAGGCGCTGAACAAGTTTTTCATAGACATATTTACGTAGGCGATATCGAGTCCGTAATTTTTAAACTCATGGTAGAGTTACTGAAGCGCGATACTAAAATTTGTTAAAGTTTTAATCTTCAGCTGCTAACATACAGGTGGTCTTACCTGTGCCTTTACCTATTAACTAACGAGTATAAGACTAAATTTTATCTATTTCTTTCCCAGGCATTGCAGGATTAGGTAAATTTTTGGCCCTGTTAGTAAGTATACCATATTTCCAAAAGACGTAAAACAGTATGTATTTATTAAAATTTATTCATATTATTTATACCTTGAGACCGTACTTTCACTTAAATCGAATTAATTTATTGTTACATGCAATTAACAAAAGATAATGCCTGTTCAATAAAAGGCAAGTATCTAGATACGCATTGGTGTAATGCGTATAATTTGTATATTTACTCTTGGATGTCAAGTTTCTTTTGACTCTTTTGTCCTTCCTATTGTTTATTTCCTATATAAATGTGTGCGAACGCAATTAACGTCCCAATAATAATTTACACATTGATAAGTAAGTAGGTAGGCTTTATTTTATTGTATCGTTATACAAACAAATACAAATCGGTATCGACGGCTGAAAGACGTCAGAACTTTTTCTTCCGACTTTGAATATATATCTTTTATTTTTTTTCGTGCTAACAATGCGAATAATTAAATGAACATGGAAACGTCCCATAATAGGCGTGACGCAGTCGTCACGCCTATTATGGGACGTTTCTGTCAAAATTTTATTATTCTATTTATATAATGATCCGTAAGTTAGTTTATAGAAAAATATGGGACAAAAATTTTTTGGTTTATCAATTAATTGAAAAATTACGAAATTATAGCTTATCAAACTTCTGGAGTGGGAGCTTGTGACGTCACACTTACGCAAAAATTATACCATAACGTGACGTCATCCGAAACTTCTAAGAAATATGTATATCTTCATAATTTCTTGTTTGTGAAACAAAATAAAAAATACGAGTACAATATTTTCAAATAATCTAAATAACGGATTAATTAAATTTTTATAGTCCTCTAATATATTATGTTCAATCGATTTAAAAAAAGTGGAGGTGGTGTTCGGTGACACAAGCTCATCTCACCTAATATTTTTTCACCTACATAAAAAGCTACCTTGGCTGCCACCGCTAACACTGCTTATAATATTAATTGGAAAACAGAATACATTTTATTTTTCTCTCCTAATGTTGTTTTGAAGCCAGTTTATTTTCTACTTACTTTGTAAAATAGACCTAGAGCCAGTTGCCTCCTGTACGCAGCAGAAGGAGCTGGTGGCTCTTCCACCACTACCATCTCCTTATCTAAAACCTTCAGAGCCGATTGCAAAGTGCTATTCTCGAACAAATGCTTCCCCTTAAGATGGTTTTCAGTATTGGTTGCCCTCACAAATGACGGGGACAGACCACCCAAGACTATTCTAGCTTCTATCACGGTGTTGTCTTTGCCTTGTACTTTGAAACGGAATCCAGCATTTACTATGGCATGGGCGTTTTGGGCTCGAGGCATTATCTGAAAATAAAAGGCTACTTTGATTGTCTGTCTCGTGCACCGAGAGTTGTTGTGGGTTCGATTTCCACTCGGCACAAATTCGTTCCTTATTCCTAGGTAAAGTTTCTTGAGCTTTCTTGTTATTCTTAACGGACTATTTTTCTTGTAGAATGTTGTTTATTAAGACTTAGAAACGTTGATAACAAAAACATCAAATTAAAATAGAATATCACATTAGTTACAGGTGTTTTTATTATCTTATTTAGAAAATGTAGGGTAAAATAATCTTACCTTAAATGTCACTAATTTGTACTCGTTTGCATTTAGAGGTGGTAGCAATAATTTGTAGATAATTTTTTTCTTCATGTCTATATTTAGAAAATCTAGCATTGTGACTGTTTGTTTTCCTTTTGAATCAACTGTCAAAGAAAACAATAATTTGTACATAACTTCGTTGTCAAAAGGCAAATTTTTTAGTAGTCTGCTAGAAAACAACAAATTTCGATTCATGATCCAATGTAAAATAACGTTACTCATATCATGAATGATGTTCTAAATTTTATCTCATAACACTTTGCACTGTTAATTTTGAACTGATCAATAATAGAGTCATCAAAATAATCAACATAATGGAATTCATTCGTACCTATAGTGATATAAGCTCCAACGGTTTCTAGCAACAAAAAAATATCTGAAGCAAACTGCTTGTGTTTGTGCTTTGTCATAAGATTTCCCGCTATCGTACCAACCTGAAAATATCACAGTGGGTTTTAATATAGTAGGAGGTAATTAAATGGCAAACGAGGAACTAAGAATTTTGTAATATTTAGTATTGAAAATAGTTAGTATAATAAAAACAAAGTTTTCAATACATTATTTGCTGAAAAGTGGGTGAAAAAAACACTTTATAACGATAACGAGCAGCTTACTAAACACATATATAATACTCAATTTAAATTAATTTTATTCTAAAACAATAGAATACTTACATTTCTCACAGGAATGTGTGCAACTAATTTTATATGATCATATAGTTTCTTCAAATATCCAAAGTTGTCTTGCTTAGACATAGCCAAAAATGTTTCCAATAATTCCGATAGAGTAGTGCATGCCCCAATTACTAAGTTTTGATCTACTTCGTGACCTCGCAATTCGGATATGTTACTGATATCTATCATGGTGCTAGGGTATTCCTCTATTGGGAAGGCACCTAAAACAATACATTAATTTAAATAGGTACCAAATAAACCTGAATATTGATTATGCAGAAGATTTGGAGCAGCTACAAATAATAAAATGCTAATTTTTCATTCATATTGAAATCCTCACTTCCCCCACCCGCGAGACATGAATGCTTTGTTGATGCGTAGATCCTATACAAATCTATAAAAAACTCGTCCACAGTTTATGGTAGCTTTAATTTTGTGGCCGTGCCCAGAGAATCAATGTGCCTGCGGTTGTACTTAATGATATCTAGTAATTCAAGCTTACCTTTAGCAGTATTGCCGCCAACTAACATATAATCTTCATCGCCGATACTGTCCAATATGTTAAAAATTTGTTTAACTGTCGTCACCCTGTGCCATTTTTTACCGTCATTCAGCTCTACTTCCAAAGGCGCATCTTCACCAAGAGCTTCTTCACCAAGACTTTCATCTGATACGAAGCACCACTCGTCTTCATCACCACAGGATTTGTTACAAGGTCTATTCGTGTTCTTACAAACGTACAAGTCTTCTATGTCAGCTATTTGTGAGTCTGGTGCATCTTTGGCAAACTTTTTGAACGCGTCCATGATTGGTCTGTAGCCGGTACATCGACAAATGTTGCTTCCGAAAGAGTTTTCAATTTCCAACTGTGTCATTCCTTTTTTAGTTTGTGCAAGGCTGTAAAATTTTTTTTACTCCACAAATTACTCAACATCACAAAATTGGGCTCATGGGGCCTACTGCCATATTATTATGTTTCATTCGACTTAATAAGACCATTATTTCTTAATGGGACAATTAAATGGTCACATGGACTTAGTTATAAGAGGAGAAGCATAACACGGTCTACTCACATCCCTACAGCCTGCGATTGGTCTGTGATAATTGAATTTACTTGGTTCAAGATACAAAAGTCTATTTCTAGGATATTGCACTATTTTTACCTACAACATACCTGTACATTGCCATAACCCATCCAGGGGTGCAGTGCCCACATTGAGTGCCATGGTGCTTTGCCAGGGACTTCTGTATAGGGTCGTATCCGTTCAGCTTGTTTCCAACTTTCTCGATAGTCGTAATCTCCCATTCATGGCATTGTGTTACTGATATAAGACACTGCAAAAAAGAATTTGAATAAAGTTTAAGTTGACATCCAAGGGAATTTGGATGTCAGCGGCCCATTTATTTGTTTACTAGGTCTGGCCGCGAATCAAAACTTAAAGCAAAGTCGTTCCAAAAGTAGTCCATGACCTTTCTCAATATGTGGTATGATAAATATCGGACATTAATGAATTTGTCTGATTTATCACAAAGGCAGTGACTTCGATAAACACATCACCATACACCTTGAACTTAAACGAAGATAAGGCTCTTAGAAGTAGTTATGAGGTTCATCTAAGGTGAAGGAATTAATCAACATAATATTATCATTGTGAAACAAATAAGAGAAAATAAATTACACATAGCACCTTATGGAGTTTTCGGCGTCATTTGCGTAAATTGTATTATTCTGTATGTAATTAACATAATAAAATTCAATTATGTATTCATAGTATATACCTACTGAAGGTATTTTTATGTATCTTTCACTCAAACTAGATAAATATTAATATGAAACTGTCATGGTGAACACATAAATCGAACTCAATAATTTAGTGAAACATGGTAAATATCCCGAACATTTTCAATGAATATTACCAAATAAATATTACTTAAGTACATACGTATATTTATTATTATAAAGTGACACAGGTTAGCTTTTGTAATTGACATATGTATAAGATCGTTATTACTTCTAAACGAAAAAAATCTTAATGAATTTCTTCCAGAAAAACAGTCATCAGATGGTAAGCAAACAAGGTCTCCCAATAGACCTCCGAGCAAGTTAATTCAGTTTAGCACAATTCGCACCTGCCATGTTGTGTAATCATATCGTTATCGTTGTGTTAGTTGGGGTACTGTTACACATCTAGCTCATAACTAGTACAAAAGCATGCCACTATTGAGCAGTTGCTACTTAGTAGCATGTGTACCGAAACTTTGCTAATAATGAGCATGCGTATTTTGAGTATGCCCAAAATAAATAAATAAATAAATATCTGGGACATTTCCACACACGTCATCTGACCCCAAACTAAGCAGAGCGGGTGGAGAGGGGCGTGCTTGTAGCCCACGTGAACAGGTGCCGTAGACAATGTAACAATATCGAAACGATAACGAAGTCCGAAAATAATAAAATGTATGGGATTGACATTAGAGTGATAAATCACTTGGCCAAACCCATGCGATTTTCGTTCTTTTCGAACTGCAGCGCGGGTGGAGGGGGGCGTGCTTTAAGCCCATGTGACCAGGTTTTCTTATTGAGCATGTTAGGACGTATCGATCCCCAGTTGCTAGATATATTAATGTCACTCCCAACTACACTTTCGCGAGAGAGCACGCCACAAAATGGCATGTGCATTTGGAGTGTTTGCTTTGAGCATGCTTATTCAGGAGCTAAGGGTACTGTTACACATGCTCTAAAATAGCATACTAACCAAGCGTGCTATTGAGTATGCTTAATATGAGCATTACTTTTTACTCAAAATACAGCATGCTCAAAGCAAAGTTTGACACACATGCTACTACTTAGTAGCATGTGCTACTTAGCAACTGCTCAATAGTGGCATGCTTTCGTGCTAGTAATAAGCATGTGTAACATTAGCTTAAACTCGTCATAAGCATGCTCATATTAAGCACACGAACATACATGAACTTGGTTCCTCTCAGCTCCGATGCTCAGGTAAATGGGGGTGTACTTACCGAGTTGACAGACACAGGTAGACCACCAGGGCTGGTGACGGCCGAGACGATGCAGGCGCCGCAGCCGCCCTCGCGACACATATACTTGGTTCCTGTCAGTCCAAGACGTATACGCAGGAAATCCACTAACATCATATCTGAAGACACATCGCTGTCCCCCACTGGAATGATTAAAAATATCCTGAGCAATTACATGTTACTATCGTGAAATGACATTGATAGTTCTTAAAATGAAGGCTTATTAACTAACAGCTTAATGATAATAATGCAATTAAGTTTTTAGCGACTCTACACTAAGCAATTATCGCTTGCATCATAACTTCCTGACCTGAAAATTAATAACTTCAAAAATCAGGACATGTCCCAATAAAATAGGAAGGTTGGCCACTTCTCACACATGTCCTTAAAAAAATTGATTCAGCATGACTCTCACACCGACGTAGGGTTGCCAACTGTACTCTAAAATAGAGTATTGCCCTCTATATCATGTAGGCGTACTCTATATAATCTATAACACTAATAAAGTACGCTTACATACTCTTTTTACCCGACTACGGCAGAGCAAAAGGAGGGTTATGATTTTGACAGGCTATGTATGTATGTATGTATGTATGTATGTATGTATGTTTGTATGTATGTATGTATGTTCATCTGTTTCCACATAACTTCTAAATTGCTTGTCAGAATTCGACAAATGACATATCATTAGAAGCGTCTTAATTGTCCGCTGGTTATAGGCTATATAGGGTTTCACAAGATCTAATGTGGCGCCCACTAGCGGACAAAACATACAGAGTAAAAAAATAAAGTTAAGATAAATACGCCGTGTTTGGTATCATTGGAAAGCGCTTTACTTGTACATTTTAAATATATATATATTACTAGCATTTGCATGTGACTTTACGTATATTCATGGACTGATTGCATATAGTTCACATCTTTTCGTTCATAGCTTCTTTACTACTTACTAACACCAAAATAGTACAAATAATAAAAAGTTAAAAACTAAAACCCAACTACGACAAAAAACGACGCTGAAAAAGTATAAAACAAGACTTTTAGAACATACAATAATATTTTGAAGTATGCAATATTTACTATGTAGAGATAAGTTTTCATGTTTGGAAAGGCGTAGTCACACGTTCCATACACAAGTACCTACCTACCGTAGCACTTTGACAACGTGTGACTGCGGTTTTCCAAACATGAAAACTTATCTCTACATAGTAAATATTGCATACTTCAAAATAGTATTGTATGTTCTAAAAGTCTTGTTTTATACTTTTTCAGCGTCGTTTTTTGTCGTAGTTGGGTTTTAGTTTTTACAAAATGCTTACTAAAACTAGTGCACGTCTGTAATAATATGCGAAAATCAGAATAAAAAAAGTCCACTATTTACTGTTTTAAAGTAAAAAATAAATGATACTCTTTTTTGTAAGTCCGTACTCTTTATTTACCTCCTTTAAAACCAGATATACATCATTTCCGCTAAAAAAGGTTGGCAACCCTACACCGACGTAATATTGAATTTAAATGAAGGTTTAGTATCAAATACATAGGCATATTTCACCTTAGCTCAGCGGTCAAGGTAAACACCTCGGAATCAATAGTTAAATTAATTTTTATCTAACATTAGTATCTATTTTTGATCTAATTGTGTTGCGTAAATCTGAAGGTAATCGTTGGATTATCATTTTCCAAACCAATATTGATGTATTGTGAATTTTGGTACTAAAACGGTTTTCTTACTTGCCGTATCACATGAAAGGATTAAAAAGTGTAATAAAAATCCATAGTCCGGTTAATTTAGACATCCGAAGTTACATACAGTCCCAACAAGGTGACTTTCAGTGACATTGTTCAGAATATAATTATAAACAATGTCTAAAAGTTCCCCATCATTCCGAAAAACTATTTTTTTGACCTTTGACCTTGAATTATTTTTTTTCCTTACAGGGAATAATGGGAACTTCTAGACATTGTTTAATAATTATATTCTAAACAATTTCAATGAAATTCAGCTTGTTGGGACTTTATGTAACTACACTCTCATTTTTTGGTCTATATTGACCGGACTACCAAAGATAACTATAAAATATAACATCTTGAGAACCTATTTTGTTTTTGCATTTCATCGTTAATTTCATGTCACTAATATTATTTACCTACTTTTACCAACTAAGTAGACCTTATCCTATAATAGTCTAAGAGCCGGCTTCATGGATCTGCAGATATTATGTGTTTATTTGATTAAATTAAAATTTTTATGACTGATTTCATTGTTAATATAATTGAGTACCTACGATTGATCCATTTTGTAAATAGTCATTGTTTTAATATAACAAACAGACACTCCGATTTTGTTTAGTTGTATGGATATACTAGCGGCAGCCCACGACTTGAAATTAATTGTATATAATATACCTTGAAATTTATTGTATACTAATATTGAAATAGCTTATAATATACCTTGTAAACATAGCTAAATATTGGTAAAAGTCCCATTTAAATTGGTTCAGCCGTTTCGAAGATTAGCGTGAATAAACAGATAGATGGACAGACAGACAAAAAATTTTTTGAATTGTGTTTTTGTTAATGGTGCCTACTCGATATGGATGCATTTAGAAATAGTCGTTATTATAATATTACAAACAGACACTTCACAATTTTATTCATTTGTATAGAAGACTATCGGCCGCCCGAGTCTTTGTCCGCGTAGCAAATGTTGGGTTTAGCAGCAATGATAATATTAAAAAGCCTATAATGTACCTTGTTAAATTTGCTAAATATAAGTAAAAGTCCCGCATTAGTTTCGGAGATTGGCAGAATACTTGGAAACAGATAGACAGACAGATACCCAAACATTTTTTAAATTGTATTTTTGTTATTAGTACCTACTCTATATGGATGCATAAATATTACAAACAGACACCTCAATTTTATTCAGTTCTATATACTACTAATCAAGCGAATATAGAAGATCTTAAAATCCACAGTATAACATGTTATTATAACGCATAACGTAATATAAAATCCTATCATAAAAGAATAAAAGTTGTTGTTTATCTTATCATTATATTTCCACAATGTATTAAACACTGACTGTGATACCAAAACATTTTTGCAAACCGTACCTGAATGAGAAACACCGTTCACTTTGAAATTAATTTTTCCCATGACTGTGCAGAACTATGGATATCAAACAACTGAACGTCTATATATTATGTTTTTAAGTTTATCTATGAATTAGACACACATTGACGTTTTCCGTATAGGCCTTCAGAGTTGTAATTGCTCGAAGAATTTAAATAAAGCGCACCTAATGTAAAAGAAGGCGAGTACTAATTATGTACCTACTTAGGATGTACCTACCTACCTAGTAACGTTATCTATTGACGTATTTAACAATCTACTATTTTTATGGGTTCAAAACAAAGATATTGCTGTAAGTAAAAAAATTAGGTAAGTAAAACTTGGGAAAGTTTTACAACTGAAAATTCAGAAAGATCAACTATGCCTTGGGTTCCCCACATTTCTAGTGGAATTATATTATATTAATTATTATAGGATTTGATTTAAGGACAATGCCTTGACGGACCCATCGCCATAACTGTAACTTTTGGTTTGTGAATTGCTTTAATTATAATTTTTTTTATCCATACATACATACAATCACGCCTGTTTTCAGGTAGGCAGAGATCACTTCCTGCCATGTGCAACGTTCCTAGCACACCACTTTCGCTTCTTCCACATCCATCAATATGTGATCCAGATGTATGATTATTCGACGCTCTTACGGATAAGGAAAGCCATCGTGTGGAAACCTGCACACCTGGGAAGAAATTCTGAGGTTGTGTGAAGTCGACCAACCCTTTACCAGTTTGGTTGACTGAGGGCTGATAGCCCTGCAGTGAAGAATGCGTCAGTGAGCCACTGTCCCCTTACTACCAGCGGTGAGCAGGAAGATCTTGGAGGTTTTAGCCGGTAAAAGTCCGGCACAACCGGCAACCGCGTTTCCCTAGTGCTGTGGTATCCATAAGGATTTCCACCGGTGAAATAAAGCCCTCATTTGAGGTGGGCCGAGTTCGCAAGAATGCTGGGGGATGACCCGGGCGTCCCTTCAAAGTCAGAGTTAAAGAATTTATTGCAAACTAAGTAGGTAAGAACCGTTCCGCACTCTCAGAATCGCTCTAGAAGGATCACTGTCGGGTTGAGTCAGTAGGAGTCAATTTCCCAGGGACGAAGCCTGACATACCTTGTCGTTACCTATTTATTTATTTATTTAGGTACAACTACTTAAAAATCTTAAGTGCGTGACAACACCAAAGGTCTACTTACTAGGGACATATTATTCTCAAGTGGTTCTTCCGCATTTTTTATGTAATAAACCCAAAGTCGTTCTCACAATTATGGCTTTATAGACCGTTAAGTTATATATTTTATTGTTCTTAAGACAAGTGTAGAAAAAATACACTTAGGTACAAAAGGTTAGAGGTCTGACGTTATTCACAAGTTTTAATGTTGAACACACGATTTTATTAAAAGTGAGCAGGTATGTACTTACGTAGTTTATATCATTATAAACTTTAACTTTTTTAAATAATAAATCGGTAACATTAGATAAATTTGCTGTCAAATAATGAGTCCCGAATGTTGAGTTGTAATGTTCCATATTTTATAGAATTGTAAACTGTCTCGTTGGTTTATTGGAAGCAAGAGTTGCATAAGTGAGTTTTTCTGTAATGAAATTACTCAGCCCGGAGTCAGGAAGTTGGTGGATGCACGCCCGTCCGTGCCTTGGTAAGTACGTTAAGCCAGTCGTCATGCGCCTGATCTCTCATCTGTAATGCTGCCATCAGCACTAAGAGGATCACTAAGAGGGTAGGGGAACAGAGAGTGCACTTGTGTTTTTGCGCTCACTTGTGCACTATAATATGTCCTGCGCACTCAATTGCTATATTGGCTAATATAAAGTGATATGTCCAGGAGTGGACTAAAATAGGCAGATGATTTTGAAGATTAAGCAGGCGAGCATTTATATCACGTTATAGTTAAATTCAATATGAACCACTACTCTATTCCTTTCAGTTTTTTTGAAGCAGTCGGGTTTTTTTATTTTTTTTATGGGACTTCTATTTGATTTGGGAAAACATTGTTAAATTTATATATCCTCACATGCTACATTCAATAGTCTAGAAAGTAAGGTTAGTATTGTAATGACTTAATAATTATATGTAAGAATTTCTATATCTTTCTTAATTACCTACTTACCACTTTTAAAATGAACTATCTCAATAATAAAAGCAGCTAAGTTGACGATAAAGTGGTGGTCATATCACTTGGAATTAATTAATTGCTTATTTAGAACTCTAGCTACGATAAATTCCATAAAGTTTATATCCAATAGTAAAAGTAAATAGGTATGTAGATAGGTACGTCGTACGTCGTCCCTACCTAATCTAATTATAATTCTGCAAAGTAAGAACAACAAATATATATTTCGAATCTATATTTAGTTTTAATTGCAAGTTAAATTTTATTCAATTAGGTACCTAAGTAAAAAAAATATTTACCCGATTAATTATTATACCAAATGCATAATTTGGGAATTCGGTAATCCTATGACTGTATTCGAATTGATTACATGAACTAACATTAAGGAATACAATTACCACATTTTTTTAAATTACAGGTGTGGGAATTCGGCATTGTGTTAAAATTAATTAAAAAATATTTCATAATATCATTTACAACCATCTAAACTTAAACATATAAATAAGATACCCAGACACGGATCAAACACCGATGTTCACCAATAGGTACCTATTGGTCCCGAGTTGAAATCGAATCCACGACTCTTGGAACCGCCAGGTAGGATCACTATCCACTTTTCCACAGAGCCAGTCGAGCCAGTTAGGGATGTGGACATCATCAAGGCTTCTGACTAGGAGTTTATTGCCAGGAGAGGTTCTTATAGGTAAAAGAAAATAAGCACGTGCCGGACAACGTTGCCATACGAATATCAAGCTAACTTTAGCGGGCCAAGAGGTTTAGTTCCTCATTTCTGCCCCGTGTCTCTAAGTAGTGGAATACCCTTCCAGTTCATTAAGGTTCCTCTCTCCTATATTTTTAGGAGGGGCGTGAAACGGGATCCATGCAGGCCTGATGGGTCGAAAGACCCCATATGTGGATTGTGGACCTCACTTCCCCTTACCATCAGGTAGAGTAAGGTCAACTTGGACGGTTTTAAAATTGCGCAGATAGGCAAAAAAAAAAAATACAATATTGGTGGTATGTAGTTTTCGGGACCAATCTTTACTTGCTTTCTAATATTATAAACGTGAAAGTTTGTAAGTATGGATGGATGGATGTTTGTTAAGTACTCATTCACACTCAAACGTCTGAACCGATTTTCATTTATGAAAATTAGTATGAGAGAATTATAGATTTTTATAAAAAGTGGTATGGAGGTAGCTGGCACTATGAAGAGACACCAGCGCTATTTTTTTTCGAAATTCAACCCAGCACGCTTCGTGTTTATAGATTTTTATAAAACTTGGTATGGAGTGTGGATTAGGCTTGCGGGGACAGCGGGAAAACACGGTCAGGTTCTACAATCAAAATACATCTAACATCAAATTTTACGCAGACGAAGTCGCGGGCGTCCTCTAGAACGTAGTTAATAAAAAACTCCTTACTCTTGGGCATAGTAGGTACAAGCACACGAGAGCCATCCGCTCCCCCGCAAATTATCCGGTGACGATAAGACTCCTTCAAACTATCATCGTAGTCAGTTAGGAAAAGAAAAAAACGAAAGTGCTACCAATATTTCCAAAATACAAATTGTATTTGTTTATCTACTTTTGACCTCGGTATTTTGTTATCTCATAAAGTATTTAAATAGTTGACGTAAGTAGTGACCATGTTAGGTAGCTACTGCTTGTTTTTGATCCAATTTTAATGTAAGTAGATAATCAAGATGGCTTCAATTTTAAATTGCATTATACCTAGTAGCTTACGGTCCCAGGAGCTACTTATACCTACTATAGATATTAAAATTATTTTGAACCATAAATAAAAGTAATGGCTCTTAAGAATCAGGTAACTTTATTAAATTAAATATCAAGGGTGAATTTATTAAAGAATCAGAGTGAGAAAATCTAGAAGATTAAGAATATAAATTTTGCATATCTACTGCTTTTCTAAAGGTGATATTATTAAGAGAGATACCGATGTATGCTTCCTTTTTTCCCAAAGGAAAAAATAGAGTCAGTAGTTGGATGCTTATGGTTTTTTTTTGTACGGATATTTTGACCTGCCCTTATAAATTCTTTTCCATAATAATAATATACCTACCTATAAATATACTAGCTGTGCCCGCGACTTCGTCCGCGTGGACAACCCTTATCACTCAGGGGTATGAAAAATAGATGTTGGCCGATTCTCAGACCTACTCAATATGCTCACAAAATTTCATGAGAATCGGTCAAGCCGTTTCGGAGGAGTATGGCAACGAAAACTGTGACACGAGAATTTTATATTATAGGATATCTTGATTGAACGCATGTAAAGTTGATTATTTTGAACAAAAGGCCTAAGTAGGTACAGATTGTTTGAGAGTGAGATTTTTCGATCGAAAATGAATTTTGAGGTAGTTAACAAAAAGTGTAAATTCTAAAGTTGTAGATCTTTTTCTTACCTACAATTTAGCGATTTAACTTTATTTGATAGGACGTAAAGGTTTGTCGGAAATCGAGATTAACCGATTTCCCTCTTTCAGCCTCTTTTTCCAATTTCCTTTAATTTTAGTGATTATACCTACCATTCCTTTTACAATAGGTTTCATCTTAATATATTTTTTCTTTGTTTCTTAACCGATTCATTGCGTATCGCACTTTTAGGGACTTTTGTCCATGGCGGCTAATAAATTTTCTGTAACGCCTCTGTGCGTAAGCCGCCACGCATTAAAGTGACGCCTTTTGGCGTCTTCAGCCATGATTGAACATATTTTGTTTTTTGTTAAGATTATGGCTTATTTATGCGTGTTTAAATTCAGTCGGCGTCAGATATCAAACGTAAAGGATTTGTTAATTCGTTTAGAGTATTACAAAGTGACTTATCTATTCGATTTCGCTGGAATGGCTGGTAAGTGATTTATTTGGATCAGTTGATGTAAACCTTTTGTGTATTTTTAGTAGAGTGTTACAAAAGGGTGTGAAAGGAGTCCCTATATTTAGTTTATTAAATCTAAAAACCATAATTACGTACGCAAATTGCATCCAGTTTATGCCTGCAAACTTTATCAAGTCGTCTGTGCATCTTCGTAATCATTTCAGATCTTAGTAGGCATGCGTTTATAATAAAAAGAAAATCTTGAAGTTTTCTGGCCCCATAATTAGCTTTCCACAGTGGGGGATTTACCATATACCTAGCATAAGTAAGTAGGCTTTAGCCTAGGGTTTTTTTTATTTTTACAAATTAGGAAACGAACATTTTTGAATAAGCTCGGGTCTGGGTCGACTTCCTTAGTAGTTATTCGTTGTCTAACCCTCATAATAATAGATTACATACATAATGGTGTTTCTCTGGCACATTTTTATTTTAATTTTTAAGTATAAGTTTGAGTTTCTGAGGTTTTGCGCTATTTACCTACTTAAATAAGTATTGTTATGATTAATATGTGCATACTTTGTATAACATAATGTAGTAAAAGCTCTGTGGATTAAAATGCTTTTAAAAACCATCATGTTGACTTCCAAAAACCTTCATGACGCCATGCGGCGTCATACGCCATTCGTAAAATAAATTAAGTTTGGTAACAAAAGGTTTGCAACATCTGAAGTTTTTAAATTGCCATTAAATCATAAAACGGTTCATACAGGCTTAATGTACGTGACAAATAATGGCAATTCTGTTAATTAGAACTCTCTAAATAGCCATTCCATAGAATAACAGACGAATTCTTTAAGACGCCTTATGGCGTCAAACGCCATTCGGAAAAGTTACAAATGACGCCATAAGGCGTCATCCGCAATGAATCGGTTAACCTACACTAGGCTTAGAATTTAAGCAGTCTCGTACCCACCCAGAAGATACTGTTCAACACACTAGTCAGAAGTAACATAGAATATACCTACAAGTTTGGTATCCACACCACACTCTCAGCTGTTAGAGATAATCGAGCATGCGTTTACAAAGCCCCTTACTCAAATTGAACTCTGAATCATGATTTCTTAAGTATAGAAGTGTCAATGCTGTGAATAAAACAAAAATATTTAATGAATAAACTTTATTTCTACAATAAAAGGATATAGACTGAACCGCGCTCATATGTAACAAAACATTCAACAATATACTTACTTTGGAACCAAATAGGTAAACACTTTGGGTACCTTAACATGTCTAACTAACGAATAGCCTAGACCAGTGTTTCTCAAACAACACAAAATTTTTCCCTATACCCTTACAAAAAATATATTCTTTATCAATTGCTGACCAATCGACTCCGTTATTTTGTCGTCTTTAATTGTGAATTATAATGTTTGCATCCATTTCACAAAGAGACACAAAGAGCTTAAAATTATAAATATGTATATTCAATACCTGCTTCAATTAACCGTTCGTAATAGAATATCGTTACTTTTAAATAATTTATCCAGATCTCTCAGCACCATATTTGTAAAAAACTGATTCTACATGTTTCATTGTTTTTGTAGAAATTGTTTTTTGTAAATATAAAGCTCTCTTTTTATATATTTTTGAACCTAACATAAATCTACTTTATATAGAATTTTTCATGTGATAAATATCCCGTCAGAATATACTGGCCCCCATTTCATTATGCCTTAACGCTAATATCAATCTACAGGTAGGTAAGGCTACATATCGACAAGGCAAAATATATGTTTCATAAGAACATCAATATTTTGTTAATTGTTAAGGACTTCTTTGTTTTATACTATACAAGCCTTCGGCACTTGCCTCATCTAAAGCCACGTAGCTCATCGCTTCTAGAAAACATAACAATTAATAAAACTTTACACAAAAATAACAATTCGATTTAAAAGCTCTGTGAGAACATGTTTAAAACAAAAATGCAACAAATGTATCGTAAAAAGATAATTTAAATTTAAATTTTTGACATTTCGGAATGCCATTATTAGCCGGTTGTTTTAATATATTTATAATACATATTACTATACATAATATATCACTTATATATTACATATACAATATCTACAGCCTAGCTTCTATATTCTAAATACATTTGGTCTTTGGATGAGCGTTATAATATTACCTATTTATGGCTTGTGTCATCTTTTGTTACTTTAAAAAATATAAGTGCACTTCTCAAATTTAGTACTTGATCATTTCATTAAAACTCTAAAATCTAGACTAGACCTGCAAAGAAAGCTTCCACACCGTAAATCTTATCATAGAAGGAGTAAAATCACAGAAATCTCTTAAAATTCATCAATGTGAATAAACAAGAACAATAATTTGAGAAACACTGTTCCAAAAACAATAAATAATAAAGAGAAGACGACAATATGGTGTGTGACTTAACAAAAGCTTAGATAATTAGGTATAATTAACAAATTGCGATGTATACAAAACGAGATATTCATGAACATTTTTCATAAACCTCAGGTACTATAAGGACAGATTTTTCTTTAATTAAAATCTTCTAATACAGTGAACATTCAATGATTCATGTTTTTTACTTTTTTTCATTTATAAGTATAACACATTTATTAACACTGTAGATGAAAAATATTGCATGAAACGACAGCTAATTTTAATGTAGCAAAATTATTTCACTTATCGTTTAAATTAGTTAATGTATTTATTATCACAAAAGAAAAAAAAATGCGAGTTTAACTCACAATAAAATAACTTCAGCCGCGATCGGCCTCAAATAACTAGCGACTAAATAATTATCAATTTTGTTACTTTCACCAAATTCATTTCTCAAATATTAAAATCTACATTATAATTTTACGATTTTGCGCACATGACAACACCCCCCGTTCCGCTTATTCTTATATCATCTCAAAGGCACCACCAAAGTTATCCATACATTTAGTAAATTGTCCAACAGTGTCGCCATGTATAAAAATTGTATATAAAAGTGACCTCCAGTCACAGTAATACATACATTACAAAAATATACTATACAAATGATAATTTGCAAAATATGTTGTGATATGAAAAACAAAAATCACCTTAAAAATGCAATGCAGTCTATGCATGTGGTGTCTTAGTTCAGATTAAATATCTAGTAATAAGGCGATTTCAATCTAACTTTATACAAAATGAGATGAACAATAACACATTAAACAAAATTACTGCTTACGTTTGGCATTTCAATTGATGTGTTGTGATGAATAACGTGTTAGTATAATATTATCAATAAATTACTCTGATATTTTATTTTAACAAATCCTCATATACGAACGTAATAATATCATTAACATTATTATGGTTACGAATTTTAATCGATATTCTTAAAACATTAAATACATTATGCCTTGTGGTTATTCTGTGATGTTATGCACAACTATCACTTGTAAGTTCTTCTAATTCTAATAAAGCATCAAAGAATGAAGCAGCCTACGACCATCTCAACTCAACTATAATAGGTATACATATATCTCTATTTCGATATAAATAAACTCTATTACTACTATATAAAAACTACAATTAAGTGTACAATAATATTATTTTTTTTTATGCGTACATGTAAAAGTAGATCTATAATATATAAATATTATCTGATTATAAAGTAAATAATATTTGGAAAGGCTAGTTTTTATTGGTATTTCATACCGTGGAAGCGTTTTCAGCGCTAGCTTTGGCTGTCATGGTCTCCGATATGGCGGAGCCTTCGATCTTGGAGGTGTTGGCGGCCACCTCGGCCAGGGTCGCGAGAGCTAGCAGGTCCACGCTGTGCGGGGGCTGCTTGCAGATCTCCATGTTTTGGACCACTGTGCACGGCGCTTCGGTGGCGATCTTAATCTCGGGACTTATCTTATGCGCGTTGTCGTCCATACTTGTGTACATGCTCTTGAATTCGAACCGTGTGATGCTCACTTTACGCGGCTTACGCTTCTGGCTGCCTATCACAGTCTCGCGCCATCGCTCGGCCAACTCCCGCTTGTCGTCCGAATACGGCCGGGGAACTGAGTTCACTATATGCGACGACTCCAGAGCTTTCGGCTTGAGGCTCAGCGTTTTCTTTTTGCGCTTGTTCTCACGTTTCTTCTGTTGGAATTTCTCTAAGCTCAACGACGGTAGGGCTCTAATTTTAGCGTCTAAATCGAAGTCGGCAGCCTTGAATGTTTTGTTTGCATTATTGTCTGAATCGGGCGCTTCTATTGGTTCGGCCTTTTCGTGTTCGACGGGCATGTCGTTGATCTCGATAGTTCGCTCCACTTTGGTATCGTCGGCCACCATGGACTCCTCGCTGCGAGAGTTGCCTGACTCCCAGCTGCAAGACGCGGTGTACCCTTCATCTGGCATTTTGTCAGTGTGGTCTCGCTTCTGCCTCTTGTTAACTATCAACCCCCCTACGGCCATAAACTCCTGGTACCTCTTCCCCTTACACGATCGTCCAGATCTCGAATTCCTTTCGTCGTCTGACCAATTCCTTTGATAACCGTAGTCATCATCTTTAGAATATCTCTTATCAACTATTTGGTCTATCACATCCTGATTGGTGAATTGGTCATTCGGCATGTACTGATGATAGATACCTTTCTCCTCATCGAATTCCTCTTCGAATATCCTGGTGGTCTCTGTTAAGGCATTTTGCAGTTCGCGTATGCTTTCCTCTCGGGAAACTCCCTTTGCTTTGGCCCTTTCTAGTATGTTATGAGATCTGAATTCGTTTGGGGTTGAGATCGCATTAAATTTAAGACAGGGGGGTGAATAGTACGGGTTCGGAGTTTGAGTTTCAGTCTTAGTGGCTAGGAGGCTGCTCAGGCCTCCCATGTGGGCTTCGTCGGCCAGCTTACCTGGAGTGAACATCGAGAGTGGTTTCCTGTCATTTTCGTATACGTGATCGTGTGATTTCTTGTTGAGGTCGACTTTAGTGGAGTTGTTGTTGGTCTTCTCCACTTCTTCATGGAGTTCGCTGGTCGGCGATTCTATTTGCTTCTCATTGGGTTCCCTGGGCCTTGAAGACAGGGTGCGGAGCGGGGGTGCCGGCAACTTGTACCATTTGAAGTCCGGGTTGGCACTGAAGAAGGCGTCTTTGTACTGGAAACAACCAGAAATACGTTTGTTAAAACAATGGCTGACTAACCCTTATCTACAATACTCGGAAAGATGAAATAATGTAACTGTACAATGCTTGCTTAGTTTATATAATCATCACACTATAGGCATACAAGGAAACAAGAGAATAAATAATACTGTTGTCGTACTTTATGAAATCTTATTAATTTCAAAGGTGACATTTTCACAGAATGCATCAATTACCTACACATAATTACATATGAAAGTAAGCAATGCTTGTCATAAGTTTGTACGTAGACAATTTATGTTTGCATGTGTCATCATCACGAAATATGTATTTAATTTTGTCTTTTTAAATATCAACGTTGTGAGTTTTTATTGCACGTGAGTTTTATTTTATGCGAAATCTTGAAATTACCTGTTTAGCAAGACCTGTGTAGCAGGCTTTCTCTTCTTTGTCCAAGTTAGCCCACCACTCGCCAAGAATCTTTGTTATTGACCTGAAAGTAACGAAAAAGACTTGTTAAATATGGAAAGAAGGCGCTGCATCTTTCATATAGTCGTCTGTAGACTATAGAGGCCGTAGAGTTTGAAGTCATAAGCCACTTTTAGTTCGAAACTTGGTGGAAACCTGCACCTTCAGCAAAAGATTTTAAGTCAATGAATTCATATCTGTAGCTTAAGATCTTGATGCTGTAATGGATAGGCTCTCCACTATGTGGATTTCTGGTAATTAGACAAAAGCTTTGCAGAATACTGCCGGAGTATCAATATTGTCATACTATAATTTGGACATAAGCCTTTTATTGGCAGATGTGAACTAATTCTGGATCAGTGGCCGGGGTCTTCTAGAAAAGGGTAGACTAGAAAACTGAATATGTCCAGGATATTTACTACCTATGTTGTTTTATTTTGATAAGCTCCCGATATTTCGGCACTGTTGCATGCGCCATGATCACGGGTCATCACGGTAAATATCCCGGACATATTCAGTTTTCTAACAGTCTACCCTTTTCTAGACAACCCCGGCCACTGATCCAGAACTAGTTCACATCTGACAATTAAGCCTTTTAATTATAAGCCTTTATTTTTCCTAAATTAAGTATGACAATTTTGATACTCCGGCTACTGCCAGAATACTTTCTGCATGCTAGACTATTAGTCTAGCGAAGACAAATTATTACTGAGAACATAATCATATTAATAACATACCGATTTTCCAGATTAGGATATTTATCTCGGACGACACTGCGGTGACGTTTGCAGAAAATAAGGAATGCGTTCATAGGCCGCCGAGCGTGATGCGCCGGCTCCATGTCTCCGTCCTGCTCTTGCATCGTCGTCTATCTGGGGAGAGAGCGAGACGGACATATTACACAACGTGTTGCAATCGGAAGTGTTAATAACAAATGACAATGATCGGGTATGCACGATATATTGTGTGATTCATATTGGTCTAGTTATACCTACTTAGTATTGTGCTGCACGTATAGAGTAGTAATACCTAATTGGATATTTTTTACTGATAAGGTAAATAACCTAATGAGAAACCTATGTATCTTATTGCTGTAGTTCTCTGCTAGACACGAGTCTCTTAATCTGTATGTAGGAGGGATACTATAGCGTATCATAGACTATTGATACGCTATAGCTTAGCTACATATTTAACTTTAATAAATGTTAGACAATGTCATATTATATGCATTTGATTCCGGTCTAAGCGAAACATAAGCTTGATATGTTGACAAACCTATAGTAATGACAAATAATAAAAGCGAGAGTTGTATGTTATGTACATAAATAAATAAACACACAATGTCTATAAAACAACTATAACTACCTAGGTACATCGATTTTTTTCAAGGTTGGAAAAAGGCTAATTTATCTAGGGGTGAGAGCCATCCGCTACCCCTTAAATTCGGTGATAATGACGAGGCTACTCCAAGCCATCAGTTAGGAAAAAAAGGCATATTATATTTTAGTCAGTCTGGTCTAATAGATATTTTTGTAACAGATACCTAATCCCCAACCATTTGGTAATAACACGCATCAAATTCAGAAATACAAGTACCGAACCATGTCGCATCAAAAAGAAAGTTCATCATTGATCCTTCAACGAATCCGTTTCGCCATTCTTATCAGTTATCTGCAACACCAAGGCGATAGCAACACTTTCTTTGCCAAGTGCAACACGATCCGCGATAAGACGATAAGAAGGGTCGACGATCCGAATCTGTTATCACTAAACCCGCTTTGTTTTGCTACAAAATAACCTAAATAAATAGGCACTGTTCATTAACAGCCGTCGTTAACTAATCTGTACGAATACGAGTAACTGATATTTGAACCTAATTACGAAGGGTCAATTAGTAGCCATTCATAATAGTTTGAGATATCAATAATTATCATTGAAAGAGGACACAATGTGTTCTTAAAACACATTTAAAATGTTGAAACACAGAGACAAAGAAGCACCTTTAAACGAAATGGAGCAACGAAAGTACAATGATATTTATTGCAGGTTCAGTGTTAAAATTATACAAATCGTGTACGATAAGGAAAATACTCGGCTTATATTAAACCAGGTAAAAATGTATTCGGATACGTTGTTGTTTCATATGTAAGGCTGATAACGGAACTATTTATTAAACATAACCAAAAGTGTTATGCCAAATGGCAGGCAGAGTTCCCCTTATAATGGTAAGTAAATAATCGAGGTTTGCTATAAATATACATCTGCAATGCCTGTTAGAAGTTCTGGGTCAACTGAAGTCAGGAGTCATCCGCTGACTGCAACTTTAAGCGGCAAAAATTTAAGCGCCAGTTAATATCTAATAAAATGTTCAATGTAAATTTTTTATGTACCGCATTGCATGTATTTTTAGCTACATATATTAATATTCTGCAAATGTATTTATATGATAGAGCGTTATCTCTGAACTGTATTACAATGACTTGTAAAACAATCTAATCTGTGAAAGTTGCGGACACGCGAATATTGATAAGAATTCAAACAAGTATTGAAGAACTGTTTACTTATTTGAAGTTTGCATTAAGAATAAGTGTCATCATGTAATCAAACATAAAGAAGCAATAAGTAATATAAATTCAAACTTTACTATAAATCGCAAACTTATATATGGCCTGTGAAGTTTTGCTATTGGTAATGTTTGATTTCAATACATCATATTTAATAGAATAGATAACTTACAACCACCATTCCTAAGAACAATACCTGTCTATTGCGTGAAACCGAACTACAAACATTATATTTCACACATGTGTAAACATAGACCTCCTCACTCGTAAAGAAGTATTATTATTTGAAATAAAACTAATTTTACGGATGAAACTCGCGTGTATTGGTATTCTAAACATTATTATTGACTGTTACTGTTAATTGAGGAAATTTACTCAGTTAAGTATACACAATTCAACCTGACATAAGATTGAAGCTAAACATTTTGTGTTTGTTCCGTGTCTGGTTGTTTTTAAGTATATAATTTTAAATATCTATGTATGTATATCACCCATCATTCTGTATCTGGTAAAGTTCTGCTTGAGGTCAGATGGCCGTGTGAATGAATATTTAGGACACCTCTAGGTGTCCTATATATTTATTTATTTAATGATAATATGTAACAAGAAATACATAGCCCAAAGATGACACAAAGAAAACATAGCAACGCTTCCTCTTTACGCTACCGATAGTGTAGTTGATTTACAGCCAAGCTCTAGACTACCAGCGTTCATTGGCAAGGTTGTGGCATTGGAACGGCTGTCCTAGCATTATACTGCGCGAGACGAAACGGCGCAAACGACTCGCGAATATGCAAAAGCATACCTATTCTGCGCATGAAGTAACCTTCTCCGTCAAATAAGTTGACATTAAAAGACGGTGTCTTGTCATTGGTGTTAAAAACAAGCGTTTCAGAAAGATCAATGCACTTATTCAACTTAAATGTAAAATAAAATCTAAAGAAAATAACAAGGATGATAAAAAAATATTGGACACTTGAATATTATATGTAAAATGACAATAATAATAATAGAGTAATAAAATAAGTGAATGTCCCCGAAATTGGTACAACACACAATAGTGCCAGATCAAAATATCGGGACTGATAAATGCAATGTTACAAACTCGAAAAACAAGTTATGAAAACTAAAATGGCGAACGAAATTTGAATTATTATATTTAGACTCACGAATATGCAAAACATATTCTGTTGCTATGTGTAGCTGTCTGTAAAGCAGTAATTACGCTTTGAATTTTGTTAATGTTAAGTGATTTTTAAAAAGCAATTTATATTATAAACATTCGACATGTGAACATTTTTTTTGTTATTTATCTAGTTTCAAACACTCACATTTCAAAGTTCTGAAAATATTATATTTGTTGTTATTCGTAAGAAGTTAGTATATTATATTTTTCTTAATTTTTTGTGACACTCCTTGCCAAGCAGGACCTTAATTATCTCCACCAATAAACAAAACTTCTTAGGTATAGACGGATCTCTCATAATGGAAGTTCCTTGCACTAAATTTCTGGTGCGCTGCAGCGCTCAAAATGCGCTGAAGTTTAATATACTCGTACACTAACATAGAAACTATTGTTATTGATTTAGGTACAGTACAGTATACGTAAAGCCCAGAAACAAAAAATATCAGAACCTCGGTTTATGAATTAACCTCCATCACATTCCGTCATTCAACAAACGATCTTGAATTTCGAAATTGCCTAATAACAGAAATCATCATCATACACATAAAGTGACAAGAAGACTCTTG
The DNA here is from genome assembly GCA_039566165.1 of Maruca vitrata. Taxonomy (NCBI): domain Eukaryota; kingdom Metazoa; phylum Arthropoda; class Insecta; order Lepidoptera; family Crambidae; genus Maruca; species Maruca vitrata. The sequence continues at coordinate 6,362,776 of CM076926.1, forward strand.
TCTTGTCACTTGAGTTTGTTTCTTGATCCACACCGTCTTCAAATCCCGATTCCAGCAAAGGTCGCGTTCCATTTCCCATCAAATTCCAAAGCGTGACCTTGGCACAGTGTCCAAAGTGTGCCGAGGCTGGTCGGCCATCGGCCCGTGAAAGTGAAAACCGGGCGGGAGCCGCGGCGTGCGCGCACTGGCGCAGCGCTTTCGACCGCGCGCGGCCTTTTGACAGGTAACGTAAGGTTTTTTTTTTACTGACTAACCTGTAGCCTCGTCATCATCAACGGACTTGCGGGGGAGCGGATGTCTCTCACCCCTAAATGGTAACTAAGGTAACTTCCTTCGTTTGTTAACGGACCCTGAATTTGACGTGAATAGACGTTCCATTTTTGATTACGTGACCCGGTGTCCCCGTGAAATGTTAAGAGACCCCAATTAGGTTCACTACACTTGCTTAGAAAAATACTCGTAGTTTAAAACAACTTTGCGCACGGAAAAAGCGTTTGCCGTAGATGACCCGTGTTCTGGTAAAGAATCAAAATGGTTACATTACCTTTATAGGATATCCTAACGTGACCACCTGGAAACGTCACGGCGTTACCTATACCAGATTCTATAGAAACCATAGTTTCCGCATGTGATGTGTTTACCCACGCTCTACTTGAAACTGAAGATCTTTACTTTAAGTTTGAATAAATTTTGGAACACACAACACTGAAACTTTACCCGACTGCGCTACGTTTCAAGCGATAAGGACTCCAAGCGGGAAACGCTAGTAATGAACATAAGATTAAAAATGTGAAGTTTTACCACTTTTCACTAAGCTTAGTCACGAGATCCGGGATGAGATCCGAATAAACATGGACCATTTGCATTCAGAAAATTTTCGTGCGATTATTCAAGAATTGTGGTATCCAAAATATCTAGGGAATTTGCGATCATTAAAGAGACGCGAAAAATGAATTGCGTTAATTTTATTGTGACCAGTCGGTATGGCGAGATTAAAATTAGCAATCTGCAATCAGAAGGTAAAACGAACGTAAGACCAGTATATGGTTCTATTGAAATAGTAAATCAGATTACAAGTATTCAGACAACACATAGAACACCGGCTTACCATAATTTATTAGAACCTAAATCGCTAGGACAACTATTCAGATGTGTAATCTCAACACCTGTTTGCCCTTCATTATACCATATGCAAATACTTAGGTAGGTAATTAAAGCAATTATTTATGTCATTTGTACTAAGCAGTGATCTGAATCGACACTTATCATGGCATAATTAATTTAGATCTAATTATGTGTCTCAACACGACCAAAAACTAATACGATATGGTAATTTTTAGCATCATTATGGGTTTTATACTGCATCATTCCTGGACATTCTGATAGAAAATGGAGTATATCTAGTAGAACAAACGTGTAGGATATTTACATCTTTCAAGTAATTCTTAGGTGTCGATCATCAGTTTATTAGCAATGAGATATGTAAAGTTTTATATCCTCATGCAGCTTGCATTTTTGGGGAGAAGTGGCGTGCATTTGGGGAGGCCTATGTCCAGTAGTGTATAGAAATGGGCTGATGATGATCATGATGATGTAGTTTGCAGCTTTGAAGTTGGTCCTGACCATTGACAATGGGTTACTTGTAGACTATGTGAGAACGGGTTAGTTCAATGGACGGAGAAGCGTCCACTTATTTTTTTTTAAAAAAGACGTTTTCTTTTTTCTTCTAGCGCATACAATCTATGGTAGCAGTTTGATATGTTAAGCACATCCGCTTCAATGAATCGAAGGGAATGTGATCAAATTTGGGTCACGGTCAAACATCCAAATATCTAAACTCTGCATGTGCAGGTTTTCCTCAAGATATTTTCCTTTAAAGTTGTTAGCCTACCAGAGGATGCAACATCCATCAAATATTTATTATATTTCATGATTGATCTACATATTAGGTCATTGGGTTACGAGGATTTCAAGCAATAATATTTTGTCCCAAAGCCACTAGATGACAAGTTTCCTACTCAATCCTGCAACGGGTCCTTACATAACCTCTTCAAGAAATGGACTCTTAAGTCATTTAGCATTAAGGGTCCAATCACGCTAACCGGCCCGCATCGCAAAGGGCAGGAACTCTTCGAATCTTTAAACGAAATTCAGTCTTCTTCACAGGTTTTAAAGACTATTTTACTTTAGCTACAAATGAAGACACGTCTACTGTGGTGTCACTCTTGATACACGCGGTTTAACTATTATTTTTAACTTTGTAATATAGACTTCAAAGTCTAACGCATTGCAAGACATAGCATAATTTCTTCTTCTTAGTCGATCACTATTAGCAGAGTGGTCGTGATTATGGTCCTTCAGTGCTGACCACAGTCTTCGCGATTGCTCTCCACCAGTATCTGTATGTGGCACTGCGAGTACACTCTGTGATGAAGGAACCAGTCGTAGTTTTTATAAGATCGGTCCATCTAGTTAGGGACCAACCCCAGCATAATTTAGGAAAGAGTAATCCGGTCCTCTGTAAGGTTATGATTACAAGCCTTTTCCAAGCCATCGTAGTAGTCAATTAAATTTAAAAAATCGGCTAAAAATTGTAAGTAAGTCTAAACGATGCGATGTCGTCTGGTGTGGTTAGGCCCTAAGGCTTTAACACCCGCATTACCTTTATTTGTGCAAGCTCTCTGAATATGTATGACGTATTACAGAACGGTTAGACGTTCCATGAATTTCGTATTAACTTGTCAGTTATATATGGTCGGTATTTCGGCAACATGGTAAAATGGTATGCATAACTGGAATGTTGAATGTAGGGTTCGACAATAGTCTTTGTGAAAGTACCTACCTAAAGAGATATTTGCTACTTTTGCTTACTTATTTTGATTATCATTAATCTGTCCTGTTCCGTGTATTTTCTTTTACCGAATGTATTGTTCCCAAAATGCAATAAAATATATGCATCAAATTAGAAGTAATGAGTATTCTAATCACTGATTTCCCATCTCAACTTACACGCCCTTTTCGTACACATCTGTCTATTTAAACATATATAATAATTTTACTGATTAACTATAGCATTGTTCGAAATGTCAGGATCGAAATTCCAGTCCAATTACGTAGTAGGTACATACAACATCATAATAAACTCTACATTTATCTATAGAATAGTGTTATGTCCAATGAAGTGCTACGAAATAGCTAAACAATGCCATTTGATATCGATTGAATCAGTGTCACAAGTCCATTAGGAAAATCTGCGTATATTTCATCCCTACACTTAACATAATGTCTTTTTCCGTTACATAGAACAGCTCGTAGCTTACTTACTCGTGTCGTATTTCATACAATATTGATTAGGGTTATTATGGCACAACTCTTGTCTGGCGTTTCGTAGCGGCGTGTGTGACAATAACGTTTACTGTTATGTAACTACCGTAATGTAACAGTGATCTGTAGGGGCATATACTTATATGCACTGGGCTTGTTATAAATATTGTGGATACTCCTTCAAGCATGTTAAGCATATTTTTATGCTGAATACTGGTTTACCAAAGCCAATCTGTCAACGTTGATCTAAAATGTTTATAAATACTATTCTCTAAACGTTAAACTTCATCCCTGTTTAATACCTGGGACAATAAATTAGAACAAGCATTTTTAGAGTATGGTGAAGAATGAAGATTTAGTAACAAAAGTTTTTAAGTTTTGGTGACGCGGCAACCCTCTATATTGACAAAAACAAGTAGCATAACCGGATGGTTATCTGGGAATTTGACGGGGAAGCCAAAAGCTTTGGAAAGCACCTGATTGTATATTAATACTGAGTTTCGAAAACTTCGGAATTATCGATATCGTTTTGTCGTATGTGTCTTTATAGTATGTGAAAGAACACATATATTTCTTTGTTCTTATACAAAAACCTTTAACTTCAACGGAGTTGTCAAAGCTTCGTAGCTAACAGGTACTGTGGCCAAGCCGATTGATTAGAAGATTTAAAAAAAACAACGTGTTACCGATCTCGCCTATATCGACCGATAGAGATCAGCCAACTGCGCAGGACATTTTAGTTCGGTGAGACTTCGCAATCCAAAATGGCCGATGAGAGATTAGGCGCTGAACTACCACTAACGTGCTTTCCGAGGCAAGGGCGAGCATCCGCCATTGTCCTAACTCCGGGCTTAGTAATTTATAACAGAAAATCTCTCGCAAATCTGGTCAAACCAGGGGCTTCAACCTGGGTGCTCTCGGTTTTTAAGCGGTGCTTAATACCAAAGGCCAACGGGGCAGTTAAAATTTACCTATGGTTATAAAGTTTATGTAAGGTATGTCCTAAGAAGATTGCTTTTTTTAGTACTACTACTTTATGTTGGTGAAGCCGAGGAGTGTAGAATGGGTGAAAGTAGGCGATAAGGCAATCAATAAGTTCCTTCATGTCGACTCAAAGTTTCTATTGAAACGGGAAATAGGTACAAATAAAAGAGTTCATAATCTAAAAGTAGAAGTTACTGTATCGTTATTTGGTAAAAATGTATGTACCTATTAAAGGCAAAGTAAACCCAATAGCTGGTAACTCGGATTTATCGGAAGTAAAGGTTTGTTTTACGATTGTGCTATCCAGTTGTCCATGTAAAGAAGATACGGTATTTTCTAAAAAAACAAAACCATGTAGTGAAATAAATATTATTTTAATTACAATTAAAGCAGAGCGTAAAAGTTATTGCTAATATTCATTCATTAATATTGTTTTTGCTGTAATTTTTCCTCTATTAAACTCTAAGTTCATATCTAAAATTGGACTAGTAACTAACTTTTATCGCTATAGAAACATTTGCTATATTATTTATTGTGGTACTGGTAAAAAAATGACTAAAGATTTGTCATTATTTATGTTTTATGAATAAACGTCATGATGAGTGGCTAGCTACGAGCTTATCTACTACGTTAGGCAAGTATGATGCATTTCATGTAACTGGACTAAAGAATACAATTGACAATTAAAGAAGACGATAAACACAAAATTCTTGTCTCCAACCTAATATACATTGGATTCACTTCCAAAACAGGTCATATGATATAAAAATGTAAACAAAAAAAAACCGCCTTCAAAAACCCGATTCACTAAAAATTACAAAATAATATAATACGAACATTAATCTGGGTATGAATTTGATATGTTGTTGAAGGCTGTGCCGTTTATATTTCATGCAGTTTTCCTCAAAAATTTAATTGGCACCGCCTTCAACAACATATCAAATTCATACCCAGATTAATGTTCGTATTATATTATTTTGTAATTTTTAGTGAGTCGGGTTTTTTGAAGGCGGTTTTTTTGTTTACAATTTTTTTTATCCTTTTTAGTGTTACATTTTTTTACACCCTATTAGTTCAGCTCACCTATAATTCTACTGATATTATAACTAGTAGTATCAATATGTACACAGATTTGAAAGAATTATCCCTTTACTCCCAACTATTAAGGAGTTGACCTTCCATCATCAGCTCAGCATCATAACATTATGATTGCCAGAAGCAAATGCCAATATAACTTCAGAAAATATGTAAAACGCGGTACATGTGCCTATAAAATTTGAGGGTTGCCCTCGATTTCTCCTGGATCCCATCATCAGATCCTAGACTGGTCAACCTAACAGTTTAGCTCTCCTGTAATGCTACTGATATTATAACTAGTAGTCTTAATATGTATACAGTATTGAAATAATTATTCTTTTACTCATAACTATTAAGGAGTTGACCTTCCATCATCAGCTCAGCATCATAAGATTATGATAGCCAGAAGCAAATGCCAATATGAATTCAGATAATATGCAAAACGCGGTACATGTCCCTATAAAATTTGAAGGTTGCCCTCGATTTCTCCTGGATCCCATCATCAGATCCGGGACTGGTGAAAATGGGACCACCTCGGAAGTGAACTCTATCCAACCAAAAAAAAATTTTTGAAATCCGTCTATAATTGACGAAATTATCGGTGAACATACATAAAAAAATATTATACATACAGACGAATTGAGAACCTCCTCCTTTTTTTGAAGTCGGTTAAAAATGTAATTCTGTTCCTGTACAAATATTGACATGCAAAATTGTAGATAAGGTCTTGTGACTAAAACGTTTAAAATGCGAATCAATTGGTAGGCTCTCAATAAATTAACATACAAATTGAAAAAAAGTAAAAAAAAACATGATTCGAGTAAGTAATTTAAAAAATAATGGAATTACTTAAGATGTTAAGGTTATAAATATAGTAATGTTGCTTGTTAAACAGCGTGACTATCGATAACAATAATACTCGAGTAACAAGCAACATTTCATTTGCGGATTTCAATGAAAATAACATGAATTTGAGTGGGAGCACTGTGTATCTGTGATTTGACAAAAGCAACTTATTTGAATCGACTGTTCGATTTTAGTGGTGAGATTCATCCGCTCCCCCGCAAGTCCGGTGATAATGATGAGGCTACTCCAAGCCATCATCGTGTGTAAGTTAGAAAAAAAGGACCGTTCGTCTTCATTTACGTCCTCTAATTAAGTGTACTAAAAGTACATATTAATCATCAAAAAAGTTTCATGAATAACTCGCTTCTGTTTTTAGAAAAAAAAAGAGGCGAGGTGTAACAATATTCAAAGCTAAAGTCATTAGACTTCCAAATTCTCTGTATCTCTAAAACACAGGTCGCGTATGTGCTATCAATTTGGCCAGAGCCTGCGTGTAATCATAATCCAATCACCCTAGGTCTCCTGCGCTTTTAGATTGCAACGGCCGCATTGTAATTACTAGGTAACCTGAATCTAGGAGCAGGGTCAAACAGGAAATGCCTTGCAATAGTAAAACAGTACACGATGCACCAAAATATATGAGACTGTGTGGGCAAAAGCTCGAGTAAACACAGTACTTCATGACAAGTTTTATGAGAAAAGATAATTTTAGTTTTCACAAATGTTGGAGAAATAATAAAAGTAGTGAAGAAAAACATCGTGAGGAAACCTGCACACCTACGAAGAAATTCTTAGGTTGTGTAGTCAACCAACCAGCATTTGGCCAGGGTGGTTGACTAATGCCTTATCGCCCTAGTTTAGGGTTGGCCCGTGCCCCAGCAGTGGAGTCGTATGTGGGCTAATGACGAATTAAAAAGTGAGACAGACTGACAAATAGGTAATTTTATGGGTTCTTTGTGATGAGTGCAACGAGTTAAGAAAATACGGATTAGAATAATCGTATTTTTGTATTTTTTTTTATATAAACCCTTTGATGATGAAAATCAAAGTGTCAACCAGGTGAATGAAGCGCTTCGCATGCTTCTAGTAATTACCTACTTCCGAATACTTCAAGCTCAATCGCTTAATTTGCTACAAGCCTCAAGTTCAAACATTTTGGACTACGGATATTTCTAGTTGGTAATGCATATGGTCCACAGTAGGTTGCATTTGATACGTAGCATAGAACTCGCACGTTTTTATTTACGTTATTATATTTCGCTAATCAAGGCCGCAGCCGAAGCACGCACCGTCAATTTAACACTACTCTTCTACCGATGTACAAGGTCAAAGATCATCTTGCTCGCGTTTCGTTTAGAAGGCTTGTGTTACCAATTTGCTATGCTTTGTTTTTGGGGTTTCCATAGCTTGTTTCAAATTAGCACAAGGGAATCCCTAAGGAAGGATGACGCAGAGTTAGTCCTGCGCAAACTGCGCAAGCATAGGTAAATAGCAGCAAATTAGGCGTAATAATATCTTTGTATTTGACATTAAAGCTTATGCCTATTCACATAATAAGGGCTTTAGCGTAAAGTACACAACCTTAGCTGTAACTCTCTCCTTTACTCACTTCTAGGAAGATTTCAGCAAAAACCCATATCTGAGTCTGATCTAAGATACATCAGGGGATTTTTATTCTGCCAGTAGGTTGTTAGAAAAAAGGCTAAGGCTAAATTGATAGAGTAAGAAACGTAAAGCGTTTTACTTCATAAAAAAAAATAGATTTGTAAAATTTTAATGATTTATACAAAACTTTATAAAAAAGCAGTCTACATAATTTTCCATTTCCTTCCCAGTCCATACTATTTCCAATATTTCACAGTTAGCCAGCAGTTTTCAAGAGAAGTGTCAGAAGTTTCATTTCCAGGAATTTGCATCCTGTCACCGAGGCTTGCGATCAAAGCCGTGCGAGTAATAATGAAGTTACAATGGACACTAATAGGTCACATGAAAGGCTGTCCCGTAAAGGCTTTAGTCTAGAATACAAACTGGGTCAAGCTTTGAAACTTAGTAAATAAGGTATTCTATGGTCAAGTAAAGAAAACAAATTGGTAAATAGGATTTCTTAGCATACATGTCGTACATTATTTTCCTTTTTACATATTAAGTTAACCGATTGTGTTTAATTTTTTTTTATATTTTAGAGATAGAAAATCATTTACTAAAATTTGTGTAATTTTGACTAAGGAAGTCAATTTAACTTTCAATAGACTAACGAATTCGCTACCTACATTCATGATTTTTTTATTTTGTTACCAGATTGGTCGAAGCAAAGAAAACGGGATGGAGATTCGCCGTCGACATGGGTTTGGTCTGCGTATGTGGTTTATCACCACACACTATGTCTTATATGATGTCTTATCCCGTATGTCCGGTAACCTGCACACCGAGTGATCTAATAGAGCTATGTAACAGTACTTATAGACGAAGCAATTTGTGTGGCTCAGTATTACGCCAAACACCTTGATTAAACATGAATTTGTCGTTGAGCCGAAAAGAAGAAGCATTTATTCATTTGAGCATTTTGTTGCCCAAAATATAAGTAATAGCTGTTTCACGCGGTTTCACCCGCGTCCCGAGGGAACTACTTCCCGTACCGGGATAAAATATAGCCTATGTTACTTCTGAATAATGCAGCTTTCTAATGGTGTAAAAATTATTGCAATCGGTCCAGTAGTTTTTGAGTTTATTCATTACAAACATACAAAAATACAAATATTTCCTCTTTATAATATTAGTGTAGATATTTTGGCATAACATTGTAGGTTATTCATTTAGAAGTCGACATTCATACACTGTTTACTGTAGGTACATTTCTCTTATTGGGAAAGTTACAACATGTCCACGAAATAGCTCAAACGGAGAGTAAATAAATTCGAGGAAAGTATAATGGGCAGGACACACGTGTATTATGATACATTGTAACAAATTCGTCTTTGTTTTCTAAGAATCACAATGGGGAGAGTAAGAATGAGACACCAAGAATAAGATGTAAACAACATGAAAACATTATTAATATGACGAGTATACGTAGAATAATTTTCCATGCTCAAAATTATTATACAGAATACTGGGACTATAACGAAATATACAACACAATGTATGTTCACCGATATTTTCGTCAATTATAGACGGATTTCAAAAATTTTTTTTTGGTTGGATAGAGTTCACTTCCGAGGTGGTCCCATTTTCACCAGTCTTGGATCTGATGATGGGATCCTGGAGAAATCGAGGGCAACCTTCAAATTTTATAGGGACATGTACCGCGTTTTGCATATTATCTGAAGTCATATTGGCATTTGCTTCTGGCTATCATAATTTTATGATGCTGAGCTGATGATGGAAGGTCAACTCCTTAATAGTTATGAGTAAAAGAATAATTATTTTAATACTGTATACATATTAAGACTACTAGTTATAATATCACTAGCATTACAGGTGAGCTAAACTATTAGGTTGACCAGTCTAGGATCTGATGATGGGATTCAGGAGAAATCGAGGGCAACCCTCAAATTTTATAGGCACATGTACCGCGTTTTACATATTTTCTGAAGTTATATTGGCATTTGCTTCTGGCAATCATAATGTTATGATGCTGAGCTGATGATGGAAGGTCAACTCCTTAATAGTTGGGAGTAAAGGGATTATTCTTTCAAATCTGTGTACATATTGATACTACTGGTTATAATATCAGTAGAATTATAGGTGAGCTTAACTAATAGGGTGTAAAAAAATTACCACTAAAAAGGATGAAAAAAAATTGTAAACAAAAAAAAACCGCCTTCAAAAACACGACTCACTAAAAATTACAAAATAATATAATACGAACATTAATCTGGGTATGAATTTGATATGTTGTTGAAGGCGGTGCCGTTTATATTTCACGCAGTTTTCCTCAAAAATTTAATTGGCACCGCCTTCAACAACATATCAAATTCATACCCAGATTAATGTTCGTATTATATTATTTTGTATTTTTTAGTGAGTTTTGAAAGCGGTTTTTTTTTTTGTTTACAAGTTTTCTTACATATCATTCAAGTAATCGGCAGTAAGACGAAGTTATCGATTGATAATAACATTTCATCCCATGTGACGATTGTAACTAACGTCTGAAACCAGATTGTCTACTCCAACTCATCTCAAAGTAAATGTTCCAATTATCCGACGTCACGCAGAGTTTTTCAAGCGCAAACGATAAAGCATTAATTGCGATGCGATAAAACTATTTCCACCACAGTAATATTGAGTACCGTTCGGTTTTTATTTCAAACGCTCTGCGCCAATAATCGAGTTTCAAACACTTTCGGCTTCATCAATTCGACACGTATAATATTTCCTTCCGCAAGTGTACCACTTATCAGCTATCGCAGGAAACTGGTTGCTAACAGCTCATACTGATTACCAACTAACTATTATTAAATAACGTTTGCAGCTGGCGGCACATTTTATTGAATAGGTATTCTTAGGATAGATAAGGTTTTGTAACATATAAGGATTTAGGACATTCGCGTTCCTTTAGATTTAATATTTATTGCCTACTTATTTTAAATTATTGATATTATTCAATTCTATGGGTCGTCACAAAATAAAAAAGAACCTAGCAAATTCAAAGCTACTATACAATATATATTTATCACACTTATTTTATAAGACATCAGGATGAACTCACTCCTGATGGATGGTAAGGGGCTGTGAGGTCCTATACGAGTCAGACATATCTGTCTGACAGACAGACCCTTTTTATTCAACACTAGCTGCCCCGACAGACTTCGTCCTGTCAAAAAATGTGAAAAAGAAAAGGGGTGTTTTTAGGGTTTTCCCGGCAATTATTCGATTTTTTCTCGCCGTAAGAACCATTTCACGACTTCAACGAACATTTAAAAACATTTAAAATTGGCCAAATTGATTCAGGCGTTGTTGAGTTATGCGCTTACCAACACATTTTGCGATTCGTTTTTATATTATAGATTACTAGTGTTAGTTCTGGAATTGACGAAGAAATTCAAACCCGTTATAGGAGACGAAGACGGGCCCGTCAGTTCACTCGCGACCATGATTAGTGTAACCCAGTAAATCGTCGGGCAGTAAATAGCTATGTATTTGCTAGTGTTTATCGTGTGAAGACCCATATTAAATAATATTAAAGAAATGCTTTTAGACTCCGAGAGTTTTGAGGATTTCGAGGTATAGAGGCCAACGGAGAAACCAAGAAAAAGAGTTGATGAAAAGAAAGAATATGGATGGATTATTGATGAAACACCGTGAAACAATTGAAATTTCATTTCATTCATATTTTGACAACATGTATTTTTTAAATCAGTGGCGAATAATAATGGAAATGTTCATGAAAAGATGCACGAAAATTAATAAGTCTTTAAGCATACCTTGTTACCTTTAGATAACCTTGACCTTCAGTTGTGTTTCTAATAATTCCAATTTCTAGTTAAGTAAAGTATAAGTACTTTTTCTATGCAGAACTACTGTTGTACCGCTGCCGTATTTCGGTTTTATTTTTGTGTCATGGATTTTAAAAGAGCGTTATTAAATCGAATTGTTATGTGAGAACCAAATTCAATTTTATTACAAGAAACTTGAAGACTGATTTAATTATATTACATGAGACATGACAACTTATGTACAGAAAAACATAATCATTCAATATCATACACATAACATTAAATAAACAGGAATATCGAAGAATACCGTGTCTAATCGGAAAAATGACAACTTTATCCGATAACTTATTGACCTGGGAAAAGCCGTTTGTATGTATAGAACTTCGGGTAATCCCAGTCATAGACAATATTATTATTTAGATTTATACAAAACTGCGGATAGAATAAAGTATTGCCTAAGAAAACAAATTTATTTGTATTATATTTCTTCAACAAAGAAACATTTCTTGACACTGAAATTTCATATTACAAGGTTGGATGGCAACTAATTTTAGTAAACCACGACGTTCCTAAAATAACAGCAAACATTGACTCAACAACTTAAATTTGTACTGCAATTAATTAAAATCGAGTTAATGCTGTATTAGAAATGTTGTCAGATGGATATTAACTAAATTATACTGGTTTTTTACTAAAAAATACACGAGAATGTTTTCCGACCTAAATTTACATTTGTCGGTTTAAAACTGTTATTCTTATTCACATTTGGTTAAAGGTTGAAGACAATTTCAGAAGATAAGCTAAAATGGTGATTAACGAATGCAATCATTTAAGGTCAGTATCGATTGCCATCTTCTTGAAGACATAATTAATCTTAACCTTTCCTTCCAAAAAGCTCACTACTTAAGAAATACGTAAGAATACTTTGATGATGAAAATCCTGGTTCTGTTAAATATTTAAGTCTAAGCTGTCTAGAAACAGATGTACACCCAGTTCTGAAGAACTACCCAAAAAGTTCTACGCCTAGTACGATTGACCCCGACAAAACTCGGCCAAGGTCAAAGAGACGTCCTAAAGCCAGAGCTTAAACAGTAGGACAGTATCCAATAAGTTTGAAGGGATACAAACTTTTTGGAGCCTCTCAACAGCTGTGAAGGCTTTACCCCCAGCATTTCAAAGTGTACACGAAACAAACAATATTGTCAGATTTTCAATTGTTTAGTGTTCTGCTGTTGTTTTGTACCGATCAATCATCGGGATGATCTTGGCATGACCGCGATTTGATGGCAAGAACACCGTGACGCCAGTTGGCGTATTTGTAAAAACATGACGAGTTTCCGCGTCACCTCTACGCCCACTTTGCGTGTGAATACACTGGATGGTTGGATAATGAATCTTAATTTATCTAATCGGCGATGATCACATAATGACATAAAGAGCATGAAAACGTTATCATCATTGAACAATAATATGCTATGATTTCTGAATTGCAGTTACACCTTATTGTGACAGTCTGAGGTCATTTGTGAAGTTGAAAACATATCTTGAGGAATAATGTGGACAAGTGCTTGCAACTATACTTTTAAATTTATGAAAAACATATGAAAACACATCGTGAAAGCAAGATTTAATCATACGCTTTGGAAAATATGAAAAAAATCTGTAAAAGGTATAAATATTGGTCAGTTGTCACGTACAGTTTTAGATACAGGTAAATCACAAATGCACATCTGTGGAATTCCCGTTACAATAAAGTTTCATTGTAAATACCTAGGCGGTGCCTTCACCCTTGGTTTTGAATATTAAACGCCGATCGATTCATCTCAAGACTAAAGCTAAGTAGAGCATGTTATTCAATGTCGAAACAAGTTAACACGATACAATAAATTCAAATTGCATGGAGAACAATACGATTTACAAGTTTGTAATCTGCTTATAATAATTATTATTATTGAGGGTGGCACTGGGTATCGGAATTGTCAGAACAATTTTACAAAGATTCGGAAACTGTATTTGGTCAACTGTACTTATGTGGAAAGTGAACAATGAAGTCATATAAATTTGTCAATTTATTAAGAAATGTGTATTGAAACTTTGGCGTGTTCTAATTTACTTTAATGTTTTCCTAAGATTATTGACTTCTGGATAAGAGTTAGAAGAGTCACAGAAACAATTAATCATCTTAATCAAAATCCTGCAAAGAGGTAGTAATAGACCGTCTATTACATATCACTCAATAGGAAGAAAGATGAAATAACAGGAACTGTATGGAGCATAGTAACAGCAAGATAAATTGATACGACTCACAGGAAACTGATTTCATATGTCACTGTAGATTGCCACGAGAAAATGGCTTGAAGAGCAAACGCTGCCCTAGAAGAGCGAGGCTTTATTGAAAAGCCCAGTCAGATAATATTATGAAAGGAACAAAAAGTTCAATAGCTTTTACTGTATGGGGTACTTGTTCTTAGGCTATTGATTAAGACAAAAGTACATACGTAGATTGTTCTAGGTTAATGCTTACACATATTCTTTTGATTTCAGTTAGGAAACTGTAGTAAAAAGTAGTGTCCTGGTAATTATACCATATTATTCCTGGCATAAAAGACTCTACTTCGTGAATAATCATCCATTACAGTTACAGTACGTTAAGTACTTAAGTACAATTGAGTATTTAATTGAATATTGTATTTTTATACTATATTCATTTTAAATGTTTAATGCTCATTATTGCGATATCAGATCAATAAATTACCTATTCTTATATACCTAATTCTACAAGAGGTTGTAAACAGAATTCCATACATGTAAAATTCAATGATGATTACAATAAATTACCTTAGCAACAAAGATAATGAATTAACGAAGCCTTTAGCTACATACACTTCATTATTATTCAAAGTCAGCATTAAAATAGTACAAGATTTTCGTTAGCCTTGAACTGTAGTATTTCTGGTCTTCCATAAATTTCAATTACCTACAATCCTACATACATTAAGTGATGTTTGGGTAATACGTATTCAAGAAGGTGGTTGACCAATGATTGGTTAACCGCCTAATTGAATATTTCCTTTATTTTGCCGAGCTCAATTGGAATGGGGTCGACAATTTTCTCTCTTTCGTCGAGACGTGATGGAAAGCCTAAACAAAACAAGTTGCATTGTTGCCGAAGTGAGGCATCCGGCTATTTATAACTTGCTACCTTGCTAGTCAATTACTTAATACGCCATTTTGTGATCAGACTTTCCGCGCTGATGATAAATGACGAAATATTAATTAGTGACGCGGTACGTCTAGTTCTGTTGCCAACCCGATCGTCCGATGCAAAATTATGCATGATAAAATAATCGTAGAGAAATGTGAGAAATAATATTTTGAAGTTCATACTAATAATAATTCCAAGGTTGAATAACGATTTTTATGGAAAATCTACAATTAGAATTCACTAAGGGACAATACTGCGATACGAGTATGCGGTAATTCATACAATTTCCTCACGACGACCGGTCAATTTTGTATGCAATTTTGGCCCTAGTACCAAACGTGCAATATCTCTTATGATCAGAGTGCACACAGTACATTCTCATTATGGACCGGCGACCTTGCTAATTCGTTTTTATGTTTCAATTTGGCCTTTATTGCATCTAAGATAAAGGTGCAACATGACGCTGGACTTCTGTCTTTCAGGATAATAAGAAGCAGACGAAACACTTAAGAACATTGGTACTCCAACACTCCATCATGATTAGCTGGTTTCACCAAACTACGTAGATCGAGAATAAAATCGATTGTTTTTCTGCTTCGGCAAGCAGATAGTATAGAATTAACTTCAACGTAACGAAAGATACTGAAATATATTTTGAAACTGTTCCTCTTCCTAAATGAATTTCTTGCTTTTTTAAAACAAAACTTTACATTTGCATTCGTTTTACTTTATTGAGAGGACTACAAATAGGAAGTAACTATTCAAAGACCTCTCTGTGCGAAAGGAACTTAAAAGAACTAGAAATCCCTTTCATTGGGATTGGGATTTCTAGATTAAAAGAATAATTTGCTTTTCACAACTTTAAGAATATTAATTTAACCGTTATGTTATAATTTGTTTATTAATAGTATTAACTAGTATGCGCGTAAAAATCTACTATCAAACAACTTTTTGATATAATCGATGTGGTTCTATCCTGCTGGTACCTACATAGATAATGGAATGGAAGTTGTAACACGTACTCGGTCGTTGCATAATTGATTACAAATTGGGCTAGCCTTGTTTTGTAGGTTTAAGAAGAACTTAGCAGTTGGAAAAACAGTCTAAAGCCAATTTGACAGTACATTATTTTAACTTATTGGTTTTTATGAAAACGAAATTGTTTTTGTAGCAAAAATGGTTTTGTGTAAAAAAACTCCCAAGGTGAAAACGATTGGACTGTAGAGAAGTTTTATTCACAATTGTTTCGTTATTTGTTGTTAACTTAGTCGAATCTAAGCTGACATCGATTTTAATGAATGAGACACTATACCTGACAGACTATATTGTCGTCGGAGGCCACAACTCATTTTGGGACGATGTGTTAACCTAGGTACAGCACTGCAAGTCTTGTGTTTGTTTCAAATTTTAATACAGGTAGGTAGTTAATGCATTTAGAATATATCAATTATCTTGTTCTCTATCTATATCTATCAATCTATCAATTTCTGTAAGATTACATCTCTCGTTTGCAATAAGAATTCACAATCTTCAAGCTATTGTCACGTTTTAAAAATTTATGAATAGTTTTGCAGCCTTTGCTTGTTAGTTTCTTGTTTGAAAGAGTTTTTATAATAATAAATCTAATTATTTGTGCTTCTGCAACGCAACGCAAATGTGACGACCATAATAATAAAGAATTATGAGAATTAATATAATAATTACTGGTTTTTTGAGCGAATAATATGTGCATAATTATTTAAAAGATTTTTAATATTTTATTGGGTTAAATTTGGATCCTACTTTGTTTTTAATAAAAAATAGAATTACCAAATTAATGTTTCAGTATACGGCTGTATCTTTTCCTACTTAGGCGTCACTACCCAACTTCTTCGATTTCTCGAATTGGCAGCAAATTTGTCTTTGTAGGAAGCTTGAATGTTGGCGTTGTAATTTGGCTAGCAAAGCAGATTATGTGTTGACAGCACTTGCAGTTTGGGTTTGTCGGACCGGAATCGATTGTATGCCGTAACAAGCTATTGATGCAGAAAATTCGGGTCTCTAGACGATCTATGCACGATTCATAATCTGACGTTTACAGATAAAATGCGCAATATTCGTAAATGTGTACATTCATGATATTCAAGCTCTAAGCTTAACTTGCTTACCCGATTTGAATTTTGTGGACAGTCTTATCTAGGTCAAGGGAGAAGGAGAGAATTAACACAGAAATTATGGTTAGAAGGGTTGGGGTTGTCCATTAATCACGTGAGGCTTGAAAGGGGGGGGGAGGGGTTTGATAAAAATCACGAAAATAACACAAGTAGGGAGGGGGGTGTAGTAAGATATCACGTGTATTTATTTTTTCGTCAAACGCTCGATGTTCATATGATTACACTCTTCGTTTATTATTATTGTTATGGCATTAAAAAGAACTTGCAACCTGGTGTAGACATTTTTATTATGGTCCTTAATTTCAAAATAAAATAACATTTTATAACTCTATTTAAATTAAGATAATATTCAGAAAATTTTAGGATTCTTTGTAGGTACTAAAAATACACGTGATGTTGAGGAGGGGGAGGAGGGGTGGTCTTAAACATCACTACAAATCACCAATGGGGGAGGGGGGGGTTAAAAGATGCTAAAAAAAGATCACGTGATTAATGGGCAACCCCTTGCGGAAGTTCGTATGAGAATCGGCAACTGCTGATGAACCGAAAACCGGACGTTTTGTACCAAACGCGGCGATGGCCAGCAAACTAATGAAGCAGGTACTGGCAAATAACCTGACCTGGACTCACGTGAATTTCGCTCGGCGACTGTCATTCCGAATTTGTTGCAAATGGGATGAGCTTCTGAGAGCGTCGTGTTTTGTTTTCGGGCACGTAATAGATAGGATTATGCTAGGGCTTGAAATGGAACAGAATTGACAAGGCTGAAGTCTAATTGATGCTTTCGCATGGAAAAATAGGACACCTGGTGCCATGTGAAGTAAGGTAAGTAATGGTGATACGACACGCTAGTTTTTCTTTGGGGTTAAGAATTAGCTTAGCTAGTTATTGGGATATTTACTTATGTTCTTTTGATTTGATTATACAGTAGATGGTTGTCAAACTAATGATCATCATGATTGATTGATGATAATACTAACCAAGTAGTATGATGATATCAATATTAATCAAGTCAAGTAGTAGGTACCTATTAGAATTTGAATAAATAAAATCTTTTCAGTCACTCATCTACCTAACATTGTAGGTATTTGTGAATTTAATAGCTTTATTTTTACAGATAAAAAGACACAATGACATCTCTTTATTATCATCATTTGAGATTCCTGTTATTAATGAAATGATGATAGGTATAGGTATGACATTATGAGACAGACATTTATTTAAATAGCCTACATTTATTAATTTATCAATTAATGAAAACAAAAACTAATTAGTGAAGAACCTACCTGCACCCTACTTACTAAGTAGGTAGGGTCATTTCGCCTGTTCGCGTCCATTTAGTGGAGTTGGCAAGTTTGACGGCGATAATAAAAATGCCCCAGCACTCATTTCTATGACAAATTTGTGTAATGTATTCATTATATATTCTATTTTAGGATTAACATTCAGTTGTATTAGAAACATCTTGCGTTTTCTTTTTAAATAGATAAGTTTCAGAATTAGGCGTTTTACCCAGTTTGCGTCCAAAAAATCCAAATTGCGTCCACCCATGGACCATTTAGCGTCCAGTAGCATAGAAAAGGAATATAGGGGTGATATTTTTAAGAATTTGTAAAGAAAGATTGTATTTAAACAATTTTTTTATTTAAGAATATACCTAATTATTAAAAATCAACATTATCATTATTATATAATTTAAAATTCACTTTAAAAAATAAAAATAATTCTTCTCAACATTGGTTTAAGTAACTTAAAATTAGGTAGGTAAATAATGATTGCAACTTGAAGAATAAACAGTAATCAGTTCTGTTATTTTTTTACCCTCAAATCTTCTTCTGTATATGTTCTCTTTTCCTTCTTCTTTCTTTTCTCCGAAGAACACATCCTCAATGAATAAGAAAATAAAAATGAAAGAAATTACTCATATCAATTAAAATGTTAATTATAAACACATAGTCTTAATAAAAAAAATTTACATTAATATTAAACAGTATGTTTTAAATATTTTTTACAAGCAAGTATTTAACGAAAGTAGTGGACGCAATTTGGTTTATTATTAACTCCTATATAGACATAGTTTGCGTCCATTGCGGACGCAAAGTGGAAGTTTTGTAAAATTCGATGTAGCAATTCGCGTCCACCTTATTTTATTCGTTAAATATAAAAAACTTTAGCAAATTCATAATAAATATTATTCCTTTTTTCATCATTAAAGTGTAGAAATAGCTAAATGTCCTAAAATTCACACAAAACAATAAAAAACTTACCATCAAACACGCCGCTGCACACTATTTTTTTTCTAAAATCCAGCGCGTGCGCACGTCCTTGTAGATTAAATATTTTTTTAAACGGGATTGGTTGGACCCACAGAACTTTTGTCTATGTGTACGTGCCTCTTATACATTGAGGTATTAGCGGTAATGCCTTTTCATTTAATTGGTGTGTTAGTTTACTTATTTTCGAGGATTTTTAAAAGGAAATCGGCAAAATGGACGCGAATTGGGCGATGGACGCGAACAGGCGAAATGACCCTATGTAATTATAATACAGGAAGATAACACAACTACATGCCTGCTTATCTAGTAGTAAGTACATAAGTAATAGGTATAAAATTAATGATGTAGGTAGATAAAAAATAACAAACCAGTAGGTCAGTTCGCTAGCCTACCTTAAAAAAAACATTCAACATCAAGAAAATATTTGGTTGGGGAAATAATGTAATTTCAAAGTCTACACTAATATCTACCTATCTACGTCACAGTACTTCTGTAAGCACCTATACATATCTACTCAAGTGACTATAATAAGCGTTGAGATAATTTACTTATGTAGGTAATTATAGCTAAGTAGGTGTTACGTAGATATCTTCTGCTAGACACGAAAAACGGATAGGTAAAACATTAACAAGTTGGTAATTAAATTCTGTGTTTAACTGTGTCAGATAGCATGCGATACGTTCGCTCGGCCCAACTCGAAAGTTAGCGCTGGCATAAAAACTAAAAAAACTTGTTAACTATACATGTAGACTCGACTCAATACAGCGCGATAGGTCAGCCATTTTCAGATAGCCACTACATAAATATTACATGTTTATACTTTCAATGTTTCATACAGCACAATACTTTCTACGTGTCGAGAGCGTTCCATTTTTAGTCAAGTGCGCGTTGAACGTTTATTTAGTTGCCAGGCGGAATGTTTGCACTGATCACGACCTTCGGGGCGCTCATCATGAATGGGACGAAATTTAATGGTGATACTGCCTCAATGGACTCGGTACATCGGCTTTAGCGACGCGAGTTAGCTGCATAATTTTCAAGGGCATTATAAAACTTCTACACTCGTCACGTATGGTACGCTGACGAGGCCCCTACCCTGCGCTGTTTGCACACGATTCATGAATGAAACTCGCACTGACCAACAATGGAAAACTACTCATAATTAACACCAAATTCATAAAATACACTCAGAAATAAAAGAAAATACTTACGAACTCGTCAGTCGCGATACGTGTATAATAATCACATACATGACGTCATTTGACGCAACACAAACCCGAAAATATTGAGCAAAATGTATAGTAACCGCGTCAAAAACAACACTAACATAAAATATGCACAATACTTTATTAGATACAAACTTAGTTTTATGTCATTACGAGCGATTTAGGACATTTTACAATATTTATTTGTTGTCACCGAACTCCAGTTTTGACAAGATGGTCGCGCACCGACTGTTTTTGCTTTGCTTGTCAGCTGATACCAGAGAGACTGCTGTACTTGAAACGCACGAATAATATCGCTTTTCTCTTTCACACTAACGATTAAACTCGTAGTGCGCGAGCGAGACGCGTAACGTGACTCTCACATTTGATGACTTGAAACAAACAAACATAAATTCTTGTTGCATTGTGATTGCAGAGGAAAATTCGCAATAAAAATGCGCCTGCAGTAATGATGAATTGAAAATATTCAAAATAAAGGCGAGAAGAAGTTTCTATTTCACAATATCAGGTAATCGTTTATCAATTAGCTATATTGGGGCGTGACATTATTTTCTTGTTTACCATGCACGTAGCGCCATCTCTTATGTTTCTACAAAACTATAGCGACAAGCATACACTAACAGAAGTCGGTCGCTGGTAAATTTGAGCGTTAAATAAAAAAGCCTATATTTTGTTTTCAAACACAAACATATGTTAATCACTGGAGTGTTATTTTTTTATTGATAAGATATTTGGGATCAATAAAATTCATAACAAAACGGAATTCCTTTACCATAGACACAATATAGTACTTTTAATGAACAATTATTGTACTTAATTTGTGATAGATGGCGCTTTTTATGATAAGTGGTTCAAACGTGGAATCGGAAGGTCAAGGAAATTACCAACTATTGAGTTTGTTACTAAGGTTTATGGAATATGTACTGCGTGAATTAAATAAAAACTGTATAATGTCAGTTATCATCGATAAATAGTCAGTCAGTCAAGCCCTTGACTCCGACCGCGGTTAATCGTTTCTCGACTGTCCTCTTATAATTTTCTAGGAGTAGACTTCTTAGAGGTTTTAGGAATAAAAGTGTATGCTTAGGTGAAGTAGGTACGATACCTACTTTCGTATGGTAGTTCGAGATTAGATAAGATATTTAATTTGCCAAGTTTTTCTCAGGATTGCTGATTATAGGAACCTACCTACCTACTTACTTACTAACATTAAAATAGTAGGTAGGTAGGTAGATAAGTAGGTAGAAATAATATCAAGTGGTAAGCACTTAAATAAAACAATGCAGCTGTTTTCAAATATCCATTTATGTATTTCAACATCAAATTGTACAACATTTTACTTTTCTAATTAATAAACTACTTTACAATTTATTTACATTTTTTTTGGGTACAGTGTCTTTATTTTTTTTTATTTATCTTTGGCATCATATCTTAGGAATTAGGATGGAAATGTTAAAAGTAGGCGACATTACCTAGGACCAAGGTAGGCAGATATACCTACATAGAACCATAATAGAGGAGTTATTTTTATTAAAAGAATATTTAGGAAGCGTAAATAAGTTACTGAACTAAATGATAGGATAATGAAGGAAATTTTATACGTGGCACATAATGTATGAGCTAAGGTTCACACAGAAGGTCTATAGACACTGAGGCATTTTTTAAACGCGTGTGCGACGAAAAGAATCTAACGTAATAATTAATTTTATGAAATAGGAAGGGATATGGTTTCACCATAAAATAAAATGTCTTCTAGAAACATAACTATGAATATCTAAAGCTTACATGTGTAGGTATACTTATAGTATGTATAACAAATATAATTTTTAATACCAAGGAATTTCATTTCTACCTTGAACAAACATCGGTCTATGAAGCAATTTTATTATTCTACAATCATACCTAATATTATTATGGACACTACTTAATTCAGTATTATATTCTTATTATTATGCTCACAATAGTAATTTATGCTTATTCGATATTATTGCTGTACATTGAAAATGTTTAAGTAGATAATAAAATAGAAATCACAACCATTGGGGGCTTTCTTAAAGTAAAATGAAAATTCAGATATTTCAGATTATAGTTAGTGTCACTAGAATACCTATTTACTTGCACTTGTGATTGTATTTGTGGCTGATTTAGTAATTTGAGGCATCTATAGTACCTAGGTTTAACCTTAGTGAACATAAATAAAATAATATATCTTAAAGGTAGGTATTCAAGTATTTTGGGAAGAACTTAAGATTAAAGTTCGATTGATGTTTGAAATCGTGCATATATTTTTTTTGACTCAATTTTATCTAATTAAAAAGTAATATCTAATTAAATAATAATATCCGACAGTGAAACAATTAAATAAGTAAATAATTCATTAAAATCTGAATACTAAGGGACTACCTACTTAAGTAATGATTCACTTTGAATATTGACTAATTGAAATAAATATTAGCCCGTTCGGGAATTTTCTCTCAATTTGATCTTACAGCAAATGAGACTACAACACTCAAAATGACTGTACAATCTTTTACAATTACAAAGGGCTTATTATATTCATTATTCATAAATTCTAGTAATGATAGAGTCGGCGGGTTGAACGTTCTAAACCTAGCCAAAGTCATTACATTTTTAATATGTGATCGATCAACTTACTGATATTAAAAATTGCACTATGTAATTGTATGAAAACTCTTATTTAACATGGCAGATTCATTAAGATAAAAGTCGGTAACCATTTATACAGGGTGTCCCAAAAATAGTGTCAAGCGGAAGTCTTGACAATACTTTATTTTATTATTTGAGGATTTTTTAAAAATTCTCCATTTTAAAAAATAGTGCTTCACAATAAATTATTCGAGTGCAAGATTATCATAACAAAGATATTTTCAAATACTTTTCTTTTAGGTATTTCCAATGGTAATAAAACAATCAATCATTCTTTCTCGTTTGCAAGAATCTAATTCGAAAATACCTACTTTTATTTGACTTTGATAGATTTATACAATTTTATTACTTACTAAGTTATTATAGTTAATTGCAATTGATTAGTTAATATTTCGCCGTGAAATCGTCAGTTCTATGACATAATTTGAAGGTAGCGTTATCGCTATCTCAGCTAGAGGTTTGACAGTTACACCTCATAGAAAACGGAACATTTCCGGGATATTTACCATGTTTTATTTTAATGAGCTCCCGATATTTCGGTACTGGGTCACACGGACCTCGTGATCCTGGAAATATTCAGTTTTCTAATGGGTGTAACCATGAGGCTGCATACTGGATGCATGCGGTGGAGGTAGCAATAGCTCCATACATTTTGACCGTGTCGCGCGATCCCTTTGGACTAGCGTGGTCGCTACCGACACCAACACCACTACCGCCACAGCTACCGCCACAGCTACCGCCACCGCTTACATCCATTTTGCAGCCTGACAATAATATATTAGTTACACCTCTTAGCTGTAGACAACATAAAAGTCCAAAGGCTAGGTGCCACAATGGAGTATTTTCCGGAACGCCTTCCTGAACTCAGGGTTGAAGATGGTGTAGATGACCGGGTTGAGGAAGGAGTTGATGTAGCCGAGCCACGTGGTCAGTATGAAGGCTGTGACGGTTCCTGGCGAGTAGGGAAGGTCGAACTTCGTGCAGAGCGCGTCGAGGACTGAGCAGGTGAAGAAGGGCGCCCAGCAGAATAAGAAGACACCTGGAAATATAGACATGAAACTTTAAAATACGAGTTCGATTCAATGCCAACGCCGTGTGTATGAAATGGAGTATGTTACTATGTCAATAACCGTATATCAATTTCACAATGGGACATTATGTATTGGCACGTTGAATGTATTTGTAAAACTAATTTAAAAGACTTTAAATTCCGAAAAAAAAAATTTCAAACATAATGTTGTAGGTAGTATGACGTCATAGCACTACGTTGATTTTGTATGAAAATTGCAAACGGTCATAACTTCAAACATTTGTGAACGAATAACACATATCGATTCAGTTTATCGAAAACTTTAATGCTGCATGATAATTAAAATAAGACACAAAATACTGAAAAGATAGTTAAAAAATATTTGCATTTAAATAAAAATCTGTGTGGTAATTTTCCGTATGTAAAGTGTACAACTAAATAATCTTATTATCGTTGGAGTATTCGGTTGTTAAGTAATTACTTAATTAGCTTAAGTAAGTAATTATAGCGAATAGCTACTTGTGTGAAGGATAATCGTTTGTGGACTTTGTACAGTCCACTTGTGTAATTATTTGTAAGCAATGTAAGAATAATTCGTTGATAGGCTTGATTTAAAAAACAAAGTTACGAACTAAATTTCCTGCAACAGGATACTAAACGTTTCTTCACAAAATTTCGCTTTGTAGTCTATTTTAAACTGTTGCATGAAAAAAATCACTTGAATACTTAATACTGCTTATAGTTTTTTGATTTCAGTTGATGAGGGTTTTCTAGGTAGATTCTACGTAAGGTTTGTTTTAAGTTTTCAAGGGAGCGCATGAAGGGTACCGTACCAATTATGTATGGTCACGCTTATTGTATGGGTAACCCCTTAATATTTTATCTATTCTAATTTTTAGTATTTTTTAAGCTATACTTATGTAGAGGCTTTTGTTTTACGACATGTCAGCCCCATCGAACCTAATCTTAATTTACTTACATTTTTAGTTACTGCGGGGCGAGGGTAAGAGAGGGTTTTTTGTTATAGCGGCAACGGAAATACATAATTGTTAAAGTTTCAGCTTTCTAGCTATCACGGATTATGAGATACAGCTTGGAGACAGACAGACGGACAGACAGACGGAGAGACGGACGGCGGAGGCTTAGTAAAAGGGGACCGTTTTAACCTGCTAGGTACGGAATCCTAAAAAGAAGAACAAAATGTTCTGAACATACCTAAAACAATAGCAAGCGTTTGTGTGGCCTTCTTCTCTTTCTTGGCGAAGGACTTGGCTCTCAGTTTGCCGGCCCTGTTCGCTCTGAAGATGGTGAACCTCGCAGCAGACGCTGCACTCCTGAACCTTCGACGAGGCGTGGATATGATGGAGCTGCTGCCGATGCGACTGAGCTTCTTTCTGTTGAGGAAATAGAAGAAATATCATTGGAAGAGATCATTCAGTTCGGGTAGTACGGTGGAACGATTTGGCTGCACACGTCCGACTTTGTGTAGGAGCGTTTTGAATTTGTATGAAATATTCCACCGTCTTTTTGAAGGATGTGTGGGTTCATCAACATCGTCAACCCATATACGCCCTCACTGCTGGGGCACGGGCTTACCCTAAACTAGGGTGAAAAGGCCTTATCTTATCGCGGGGTCCGTATAACCGTTCCACTTCGACCCTCAGGGATCTTTTGTGATTCCCCTACCTCTATACACCTACTCCTGAAGATCAAATGCATTAATGCAATAACGTCCTTGTGTCTGAGGTGCCTGTATTCTTCTGGTTTCGGATAAGCCGTTCCCAGAAGTCTGAACCTGTGTCTGGCCCAACGACTTCATACCCAATAGACACCTAATAAAGGACGAGCTTTTTCAGACAACACATTAGATAAATAGATCTTATGTTAAACTACGCCCACTGATGCTTTGTCAGTAACGACCAGATCTGAGACCCGTGAACATCTCTGCGCTCGCTTACAGAAAAAATTAAAAACCTTGTTGCCATGGCTCATTGTAGCATAAGATGGTATGGAAAAGATAGCAAGAGCTCAAATTTTAAAATTGATGGCATTTCGTTTCACCTGTTAGTGTTTTTAATCAATTAAAACTAATATTTTTTGACCGGAGCATCTCATGGCCTCCGGTCGGTCGGCGTCATCAACCGCCCATCTCTTTCTTTAACATGCAGTTTTATATCTTTTATCCTTAACGTTCTCCGTGTACGAGTGCTGTACCGTACCAAATACTCAGAATAGATCGATTTAGATTTTCAACTGGATAATTTTAAATTATATTTTCTGATATAAGAGTTGACTTAAACCCATTGGAAATCTCCATTAATGGGGATAAGTGAACTTTTGTCCACTAATCCCTATTGATGCCTCTGATGGGGGTTTGTGAAAAGTTTTGGATAAAGTTCACAAATAATTATTAATCAAACCGACATATTATACCCCGTGAAATTTGAGTGGTTGTTTTCCCGTGGCAGAAGGATTTGACTTTAGTAATACTATCGAAATATTCAACTTATTCCTTAAAAAAAAAATTTTTTTTTTCAAATTTTCAAAATAATATTTTTCCAACTCGAAAACGAGAGAAGATATCGTTATTTTATAAGATGTGACGTAATCAGGTACCGCTTGCCGCATGAAATCGATGCTTAAAGCTAAAGAAGCTCTACGCCCTAAGTAATAAAGCGGTTCGAATGTGTTTTCGAGTTTCAAATATACCTTTCGTAAAACTGGCATTTATTGATTTCAATAAAAAAGAACTGCACAGTGCACAAATCTATTGTGCTACTAAGATAGAATCATTTTACTGCGGAAAACTTCCACAAAAATTTCACGGTGTATGTATACCGCCTTTGTAAGCATCTACGTTTTTAACGTTGATATAATGTAAAAGAAATAAATCAATCATGTATTCCTAAATCAAATCCATTAAATGTAGGTAAATATAAATAACATGTCCAAGAAAAAGGTAATTATCTTTTATAATATTTTTTAAATTATGTTACGAACTGCATCAATTTATCAATCACCTTCCATCAAACAAAACTTATGTACCCCATCCCTTTGTTTTGTGGTGACTTTTTGCGACCAATTAGCATTTAGCATCCTCCCCCGCGCACCTCAGGTAGTTGACTGAAATTTTTGTATTGCGAATTGATAGACATTAGGTCATAGGTGTCTATTTGGGTATGAAGTCGATGGTCTGGCCAGTGAGTGACAGTCATATAAGATATGTTTCATGAAAAGGCCTTAGTCAATTTCTTCTTATTCCGCATAGCCTTAAAGCGATGCGGAACACCTGATCCAAAATCTGTTGTATCAGCATAGACAGCCCAAGTACATCTGTACTTGGACTGCATAGATCTCTGTGTCAAGTTATTTTTTTGGGAATGTTTTACGTAATGATGTTGCATTACTGTTGGATGTCTATATTATAGGCTAATGCATAAATTTTAACAATAATTTTAAAACTTTACTTTGATTAACTTGTTTTTCATAATATAGAAATTAATAAAAGGCAACGTTAAAAAGCTTATTAATGTTCGGTTATTTATTGTCAAGTCTCACATATTCTTTTATTCGGGAAACAAAATAAGATAACAGTAATTGAAATCAAAAGTAGTTATCTTCATTAAAACTCTAATAACAGAAGTTTACAACCTAGACACAAACTCTTCCTACGACTCTATACTTACTGAAAACAATCACTATGTAAGTTCCTAATGAGAATTGACTTCGCATTAGTTCTATGTCTACATGAGTTCCTGGTACCGATGTATTAGTTTCTCAGTTGGGACCAAACTTAGCAAGGAACTAGAATCTGGATCCCAAATATTTGTACCTACTTTTCGGAAGTGCAGTCATGGATTAATTATATGGATTTCTGAGTACGTGAATCCAAGGATTGTAGTTTAGTTAGTTATGAAACTGGACTTTGCATTCATAAAGTTGTTTTGTCATCTACCAATAATATGACTGAGGAATGTTATTCTAGGAATTCCAGATGAATAGAAGATTTCCTTTTCATTCGAGTACTTATGGTATGTAAGCAATCTTTATTGTCTCTCAATGGTGATCATAATAATCAGTATTAAGCTTTTCCTCTCAGAATTGTTGGCGAACAAGATAATAAGAAGCCAAACGTATTTTGAGAATACATTATCGAACGTACATTGATCTGACCCCTTAGTAAGTAGCTTAAGCATTTGTATTACGGATATCAGAATCAACAGTGGGCACACAAATAAACTATTTAATAACACACCCAGACACGGAACAAACGCCGATGCTCGTCACACAAATATATGTCCCATATATACTGACTCTGGGTCACTAACCACTTTTCCACCGAGCCAGTCAAATTCCGCCCGGATAACTAAATAATTTCACCAGCAAAATATCGTTGCTTATGCAAATATACGAAAGTGTTCAATATTCATAGTATTAAAACATCCATCATTAAAAATGATTTCACCGATGAAATACAGCCTCATTACTCTGAAAGAGATAAACAGATAGGAGCCGATAACGCTTGCCAAATCAACAGCGCTCGGTAATCACTCGGTATCGCGGATGGACCGGCCAATACCATTATTGGAGGCACATTTGGCAAAGTTGAAATGTTGATCTCTATCGGCCGAGCACTAAAACGATAATTTATTGATTGAGCGCTAATTTGACGACGAATCCATCCAAATTTCCTATGAGAATCTTGAATTTAAGCGTCGCATAGACAGTCAAATGTATGTGTCACCATTACTTAATTATGTCCCCGCAGTTAGGATAAGGGCCTACCCTAAACTAGGGCGAACAGGCCTTAGTCAACCACGCTGGCAACCTGCGGGTTGGTCCACTGCACAACCTTAGAAATTTTTCATAGGTGTGCAGGTTTTCCTCACGATGTTATCCTTCACCGTTAAAGCGTGGAATAGTGGTAAACTAACGGTTAAACTGATATAAATAAGTACCTAACTGATAAGCCTATAAAAACCCTACTTAATACAGGGCTAAGTTGTAAACATTAATAAAATATACTAACGGACCATCCACTTTATTAAAACAAGATTTGCGTCTTCGGAAGACTAACGTCGCGATATCTCTCCGCGACACATGTTGAGTAATGTTGCCTTTTCAGTTACCATTTCAAATTAATGTTTCTTGTTTATTTTTTTAAATTAATTTTGTGTCTATGCAATTTGTATTGGTAACTGAATAAAATATTTTGCTTTCTTTTCATTCTTTCACGAACCCATTAACCAAATAATAATATAATAATACCTACATGATTTAGGTAGTTACTAATATGAGTAAAAAAATAGAAGACGCTCAAAATAAATCACGTGTATTCGCAATTTTAAAGCAAGTGTAATAAACACCTGTAGATTACAACCATTTCGTAATTGTCTCAGTAGGTAGAACATAACGCGAACGGGTATTATTAACACAATTTACCATTTTAATATTATCTGACATATAACCATTTTTAACACACAACTGAGAGTGACGGTAAGCAATAAAGCGCACGCACAACTTACTTGCAAATAAGCATCAGAGTCAAAACGTAATTTCGCAATTCATTTGCATTTATATTTGGTTTTAAATAAATTAACATAACGATGACTCTGATGAGTCTCCCGGTAATTAATTGGCCTTTGTTATGCGATATACCATTGTTAATGGCCTGTGCATAAAATAATTATTAAAAAAATATTTGCGACATCTTATCTTTGGTGTTTTAATGCTAATAAAATATTTGAATTATAATTATCTTTGTTTTGAAGAACAATCACACTGGTTTCATTTTATCTTATACGAGTATTGTTATTTAAATGACATTTTTAAAAAAAGTCGTCTTCTCTGTCCCTATATCCCGATGTATGATTAAAACTTTAAAACTACGCAGCGGATTTTGATGTGGTTTTCTTTAACATATTTATTTTTGTTGTCATTAAATGAACGTTTTCTTTCTTTCTAATAGCTAGAGGGATGCAAGAGGAAGTTATAATTGAAGGTTTTTTTCCAATGTTTTTAAAAGTCCAATGAATTCCATTATATTTTTAGGGCGAGTATATTTTTGCAACAACTTCACGCCAAATAATATTTCAAATTCCCGCATCCGGAAGTGAATAGGATTGGCCGGAAATGCATTTCCAAAAGTGCTACCAAGAGTGTGCAAGCTTGGTGAAATTGCTAAGAACGATTTCCGTTCGAATAGATATTAAATTTGAGATCCCATAAGAATTTGTAACTCTATATTGAAAAGTTTTCCTTTGCCGTTCTTACTCTTTCTGTTGTCAGGCTTGGTTTTCTGTTAGGAACGAAGTAGGTCTTAAAATTATATTGTAGTTAGTTTAATACATAGTTATTCATTACTCATTCAGAACTTTGAAGAAACAGATTTCTTTGTGATTTTTCATCACATTACCTAGTTTGACCTTTTACAGAACTTTTAAAATATACAAAGAGAAGAATTTTAGTAAAAAGAAACCTAGTAGATAACCGAACCAACTACTTCTATGTAGATTTGATTCCAACTCGAGCCCTTTTCCATTTCTCTTTATTATTGTAGGAGACGGGGGATCCAGTACACGTAATGATATACACCTCATTACGTGTACTGGATCCCCCGTCAGCCCCCCATTAGTGGGGAGCCTGTAGGGTTTTGGGCAACGCCGGTGGCGTCGTGGCAGTAGAAGACTAGGTCAGAGTCCCATGACGCCACCATAAGGCGATGAGGTACACCGCGGTGTTTTAGTCGGTAAGCCCCCTGGGCATTGCACCCCGCCCAGGAGCCGCGGCTGGCATTGCCGCTGGGGAGTCCGACACACCACTGGGAGAGAACCCCCTCTCACAGTGACGGTGCGAAAAGCATTTCACCGCGTTAAAAAAAAGGTGTATATCATTATAATTTTTATATTGAAAACTTGATAGACTTATACGAGCCCATGTGATTTTCTTGAATCTTATATTTATCCTTTTTTTCACCTTTCTTTATGGTAAGGTAAAAGTTGTGGAGTATCTCCTCCAAAGTTAATGCTCAAGACAGTTTTATTACCCACCTACCTAAGGGGATTGATTTTATAAAACCTTTTTATTGCTGTACAGGAACATAAAGACTCGGATAAAACTTTACGCCTTTCGATCTACACCACTACACCTATACCGATATTCAGTACCACTTTCAGAAACAAATTTAAACATAATATGTTATGTACTCTGTCGATAAAGTTTATGTATCTACGTACTTGATATACTTATTTCATCGTACTTGCGAGTAAACTCGGATATGTCTAATCTCAGGTTAAAACAATTTATTTTGAAATGCACCTAAGGTGATTGTGATGCGGTTCGGACAAATATTTAAAGTAGGGGGCACGTGTCTGGTTTTTGGTGGTTATTATAATTAGTAGTCTAGGCAATATGAACACAAAAATTAGTCCGGTCAATTTAGACATTCGAAGTTACATAAATTCCCACCAAGCTGAAAATCGGTAAGATTGCTTAAAATATCATTAAAAACAAAATTTGAAAGTTCCCCATCTTTCCCCTGTAAGGAAAAAATGTTATTCAAGGTCAAAGGTAAAAAGTATGAGTTTTTCGCGATTTTTAGCAAAACGGTAAGTTTTATCATAAAAATATATAGAACAAAATTACTTATCATCTAATTATCTATAAAAATTGTCTTTACACTTTGTTCCTAAGATTCACCATTTCAGAGATACAGCGATGCACAAAGTTGAAATGTTGTATTTTCAAATGCTTCCAGGCCCCCGTGCTATTGTGCTAGACAGATAAAATTTTTACGAATGATGGATTTCAGTTGCCTCTATTATCGCTAATACTAAATACAACATAAAACCATCACTTAAAGTGGCTCTCATACTAACGCTTTTTTTTATTTGCACGCACTTGGACGGTTTTTATCGTGGTTACCCTAGTAAACCTATTCCACATTAACGTGGAGACCATGGCTTAACGTGGTTACCACGTTAAAAACCGGCCAAGTGCGAGCAAATAAAAAAAAGCTTTCGTAGAGAAAAGAAAAAGAGCCCACCTTGAGTGATAGTTTAATGTTGTATTTAGTATTAGATGTTATAGAGCCAACTGAAATACATCATTGGTGAAAATTTTAACTGTCTAGCACAATCGCACGGGGGCCTGGCAGCATTTGAAAATACAACTTTTTCAACTTTGTGCATCGCTTTATCTCTGAAATGGTGAATCTTAGGAATAAAGTGTAAGACAATTTTTATAGATTATTAGGTGATAAGTAATTTTGTCATACATACTTTTATGATAAAACTTACCGTTTCGCTCAAAAGTGCATAAAACTGATATTTGTGACATTTGACCATGAATATTTTTTTTTGCACACGTCGGATCGATGGGGACTTTTGATATATCATTTGTAATGACGTATTCAAGGCCTGCACAAAAATCCAGCTTGTTGGGAATTAATGCAACCTTACCCTTAATTTAGATGCTAATTTGACTGGACTAAATATTATTGAGGAATTTATTCATAAGAAATCTATGACTAGTTGTAACGTTGGTATGATAAACCTTGAAAAACTCGTAATCCCTACTTTTTACCTAATATTATAAATGAGAAACTAACTCAGTCTGTGCCGCGCTTCAATGTCGTAACTTTGGGCTAGGTTAGGTCTAGGTAACCTAGTTACCTAGCCCAAAAGTGTAAGCGAATAATGTCTTAAACTATAAACTACTCCACAGGGACGAAGTCGTGGGCGGAAAGCTAGTCCATTCTATAATTTTGTTCACACCGATGAGCGTATTAAATGAATTGGTAACGGAGTCGAGATCGTTAGTAATCTATATATTTTCCTCTCCAGCGTATTAAATAAACTTAGGTCGGTGTCATATTGTGTTATGAGCCTTTGAAAAAATACACTCCACTTTTCCGCTTTGTTCTACCAGGACAAATGTATAAGGTCCCACATGTTGCTTGAATTGTGAATTTCGCATACTTTTAACTCGAAATGTTTTGAGCCCGCGGGAAACGAAAATGAATTTACACTTTTGCACTAAACAGACTGGGCAGGGAGCCAGCTAAGCTGTTGCCATGGGAATTACTACTTATGGGGTACATTTTTAAAGTGACCGTGTAAAATACCTTACGGGTCATTATGGATATTGAAGTTAGGTAGTTGCGAATTATTCTTAGTTGGGTTTTTAACGGGTAACTTAATATTGAAATACGTTATTTAATCGCGGTTCGAAAACTATTGTGAAAATGTGTGATATATTTATTGTTGGATTTGTGACTCAAGACGGTAAGTTATTCGGTGAATTCGAGAAAGAATAAAACCAGGTGCCACGTCACTGCTGCCAGACAACATGAGGGTGTCCCGGTGTATTTAGATTTATTTATTTCATCATCATCAGTCCATATACGTCCCCACTGCTGGATGCAGTAGGTTAGGGTAGGCCCGTGCCGCACGGGCGATAGGGCGATAGGGCGATCAGGCCTTAGTCAACCACGCTAGTCAAGTGCGGGTTGGTCGTCTACAAATTTTTAGAATTTCTTCGTAGGTCCTCACGATAGTATCACCGTTAAAGCGTAGAAAAAGTACATATAAATTTAAAATTTAAAAACACAGTGGTACGTGGCGTGGCGGGGTTTGAAACTCTCGCATGGCTGCAACGGCCTTAACCATTTTTTTTTAAATTTATTTCTTTATTTAATTTGATTTAAATAAAGTACCTGCAACTAGGTATTATCAAAACAAAAGTAATTTTCAAAACTTACTTCAACTCCGGCTTCTTGGGCGGTTCAGTCTTATCTTCTTCTTTCTTCTGCTCCTTCTTAGAAGGAGAAAGAGGCGGCGTTACGTGCTCCTTATTCTCACAGTGTTCAGCGCCATCTATGTTCGAAGGCGCGTAACCCGAGTCGTTATTAGTGTTCGGGTCCATCATAGGAATAGGCGAGGCCAAATTCGCCATTATCCTGCGAAGCAAACGTTTTAATCTAAGTTTTTATTCAGCATTCGGGTGATACAAAGTGACAAACAAGTTTGCTCATTACAACTCCGGCAATAAGTCTCGACTCCACTTGCTTAGCATTGTGCTTCTGAGACAAACTTAAAAGTTTAGTTTCATCGCGATAGAAAGGTCTAGAGAACTTTAATGGGACATTTAATTTAAAGACTATTAAACTTATTATCACTTTAACCATCTGTTTATAAATTTGGAAAAGGGAATTGCTAAAGTAAATACATGTATGTTTAAACAAGTTAATTGTGTTCTAGCAGGTTTCATTCTTTATACTAAATAATTTTGGCTTTAAAAACGTGAGATTAGTTTCTAGCTTCATAACGTTTCATTAAACAACAATTCAGTACGTATTTGTATTAATCATTAAGTAATAAAAACAAAGTTGAAACGGATCTAAATGATCTTCTTTTGTGTGATGATTGACTTATATAATTTAAATTTTAACATCTATGATGAAAAAACAGTTCTAAAAATACAACTCGAATAGCTAAAAAGTACCAATCGATCCGTTCAAACCTCTAAAATCCTTCTGAACCTACAGCACACACAGCACTCACAGATTCCGTCCGAACTCACAACACACAGTACTCACAGGCCGGTCTCTTCAACCACAGCTGCGAGCATGAACCGTGCCGATCTAGTGTTGGCCAACTCCTCAGCATACGCGCCCATCTCCGTTCTAAAACTGAAACAAACACCCGACGAAGTTATAAGGCTTTGGCAAGAGGCTTCGCCTATTTATTTGCGCGAGTAGCACTGCACGTGCTTGAGTGACAAACCTGGCTGCTATTGTTCTTGAGCCTAACCTATGGTGCTGTTTAAAAGAGGTTGAAAAAGTATTGAAAACGGAAAATACAATTGCTCCTCTGTTGACCGGGGATTTAAACACCCGTCCTTCCAGGAATCGCGCCCAGATGTGCGAACCATTACACTAACAGACATCTTATTGAAGCCCTCGAATTATTCGCGCATATTACCTGTTAGCCATAGGCGGCGCCAGAAGTTTTCAAATTGGTTCGACAGTTCAAAACCCGCCACGTACCTCAGTGTTTTAAAATTTTAAATTCATATATACGATTATTCGACTCTGTAAACGGTGAAGGAAAACATTTTGAGAAAACCTACGGAAAAATTCTAAGGTTGTGTAGTCGACCAACCCGCACTTTGCCAGAGTGGTCTACTAAGGCCTTACCGCCCTAGTTTAGAGTAGACCTGTGCCCCAGCAGTGGGACGTATATGGGCCGATGATGAGGATATTTATCAGCGACCTGTGGTTACGATAAGGCTAAACAAATAATAACTGGTGAACATATAATCTGGTATTATTCACACATAACTCACATGTCAATTATTATTGTATACCTTCGTTGTCGGGGAAGTTAGAAAGTCTCTAACTTTAAAAGCTTGTCTTGCACGGGATATACCTACTGTCGATAGTCCGGAAGTTTGGAACACCTGAGCTTTGCAATCTCATGGCTTGCAAACGTACCTAAGTTTGTTAGGTATTGATTTATCGGTATACTAGTTTGCCGTTCTGGCTTCACACGAGTGTAGGTAAAATAAGACTGAGCGTTGTTAACAAAAAGGAAAAACATTGTGGTATTCATGTAGGGATACCTCTTACTACTTGCTATTGTCGAAATCTGATTGTTCTGTGTTGAAAATTCAATATAATTTTATTAGAAAGGTAGGAAAACTTTTCATTTTGTAGCTACCGTCATTATGTCGCGGTAGTCATATCGAACTGTCAGTGTTACCATGTACATAAATAATAGAAAAAAACATTGACCACCACAACCAATCTGGCAAGAGTGTATTAACTTAGCAAAATATTCGATAACAGCGAATAGCAGTACCTCTTAAAGGTCTTTGCATTTTTTACCCGACTACTGAAAACGAAGAGTGATTGTAAAAAGCAGAAAATACGTCTGCCGAAGAAAGAAGGCTAATAAAACAAAGTAGGTAGAATATCTCCCTTACTTCTCATCGTCTTCATCTTCATTGCTCCCCGACGCAGTGTTAGTAGGTTGGTCCTGGAAGGATCCGTCCAGCCGCTGCGTCTGCGCAATATTCTCTATCACTACCGCCGCGGTTCCACTTGATACAGCTGAGCCGAGAGCAGACGACGTCTTCTTGGCTATCCGCTGCTTCTTCGCTCTTTGTCTTATCGCCTGTAAAAGAGAGGAAAGGAAGATACTATATTTTCATTTTACTCAGCCTATACTGTCTCATTACTGGGCAAAGGCAAATAAATAAATAAATATAAGGGGCATCTCCATACACAGCCACCTGACCCCAAACTAAGCAGAGCTTGTACTATTGGTGGTCAGAGACTGATATACATAAATTGTAAAGATATTTATAAATACATAACAAATACATACACACTCAGACACGGAACAAACACCGATGTTCATCACACAAATACTAGTCCCGAGTGGGAATCGAACTCACAACTTTCGGAACTGTAGCTAAGGGTCACTAACCATTGTAAAAAAATGTGTTCAAATCGCATGGCTGTCTTTTCTAATCACCAGTACCATGAGTTTAAAACTTAGGCACTCGATATCGCCTACGTAAATATGTCTATGAAAAACTTGTACAGCGCCGCTAGTGGTTACGCGAAGAACTAAAATCGGCCGTATAAAAAAAACAACTCGATAGGTTTTTAACGTAAGTAAGTTTTCGATAGCCAACTCATGTTGGTGTCTATTTTTATTATCTCCTGGTAAATGAAACCGTAAATAGAAATAAACCGTTGTTTGTTGCCATTAAGACTTGCTTAAGAGCTTTGTAGGTTGTTTCAATACCTGGTAAAGGAACGAAATGGCAATACAATCAAAGAACTCAAGTCAATTGCTTTTCGTTGTTTTTTCACTATATCTGATTGCCTGAAAAAGCAAGATAGAGATACAATCAATGTAATTGAATCGGTATCAGGTGTTTTCAAGGGTGATTTTAAAATAAAACAAATTAAATCCCATTTAACGTTGCTTTATTACTTGCCTGAGGAAAGAAGGTATAAAGGTAAGATTAAAATATTAGGGTAAATGTCTGCATCATATTAAATTTATTTACTTAACAAATACATCTTCTGCGGACTTGCGTGAGAGCCACCGGCTCCCCCGCAAGTCTGGTGATATGACGAGGCTACTTCAAGCTATCGTATGACAGATAAAAAAAAACATCTTCTAGTCTTTACAAGCCACACAAACACGTACGTGTTGTGCCTACGTTGGCATATGTGTATAAATTCATAACGCATTAAAGACAATGTAGGTAAGTACAATTAAATGTTAATAAGTTTACAGAAACTCAAATCTAATAAGGTTGCGTGGCAGAAGTGAATAATTGGTAGAGTTAGGAATAAAAAAAACACTCTTAGATATAAAGTTGCTTTATCTAGACACGCGGTAGCGTGTCAAAGAAAAGTTCAGACAAGGAACAAGCTTGCCAGCGCCAAGTATACCATTACACCGAACCACTTGGTGCCACTTTTGTCCCTTCTATAACTCAAAAAGTATTGACAATAAACAATATACTTCAATTCTGATAAAAATTGGCGAAGTCAAGTCTAACCTACTTTAAGAATTTTTTTTTAAATAACTGCAATTGTCATTAAAATGATATCTAACTGCACTCATTTCGATATCATTATTTGTTCAGCGAAACTCACAGCCATGCATCATTATTGTATTGAACTTGGCTCTCCATTTTTTTTAACATTCATGTTTTTGATAGGGTATCTTTCACACTGACCCTACTGGCTAAGAAACCAGTTTTCTTGTGACCATTCAGTATCCATATTGTCCATTGTGAAAACGACTGATTAAGATAGTTCCGCTGCAAATCCTACACCACACAGGAAGGATTTCTAGACAAAGAGGTTTTAGCTTTGTAGCTTCAAAGTAGTTGAGATCGAAACGCTGGTTCATTAAGAGTTGCAAGTTTGTATGAAAGTTTGCACAAGTTTCTTTAGTCTTGCTAAAAATGACTGCGATGGATCGATATTGTACGTACCAAGTTGAGATGATATTTCCATTAAATGGCCTGTAAATTTGCGTAATCATGATCACCGTGCGAAACTTCAAGGTCCTAAATGATTATAATGTTTGAGCTTTAATTCCAAATGATTATTTCTTCCATTTGTAGAATTATTATTACCTACTAAGTTTTAGAAATACAGCGTTTGTTGTTTTACTAACTAGTTACTTATAAAACAATTATAGAAGCAATAAAGTATTGAGTATAAAAAGTTGGATAGTTCTTTAAAAGGTGATCGATTCAATCATGTATTAAGATAAAGATATCAGAGGCAATTTGTTCTGACTAGTCGACAATTGAGTTCAATCAACATTTATTGTATCTTGTGTAAGATTGAGACAATTGTGATAGTGCACACTTACATTGTAAATTATGCGTGTGACTACATCAAAGCGGACAAGAAAAAAGAAAGAAATGCTCATTGTCTTTAATTGGCGGATATATAAAAACAGCAATTATTCTCTCAGATTTATTTTGGCGGGTATGATATAAAAGAAAAAACTCTTAAATCATTTCCATTATCACATTGTTTGCGTTAAATTTAGGTAATACTTACTATAGAACTCGCAAAATAGTGTTGTAAATTGATTTTTAACATTGCTTTACCGTCTATTTTTATTTGCGCCAGTACTACACATTTGAAATAAACCTATTTTTTTTACACGGATAAGACTCTTACCCGTGACCACGAGCGCTGTAAAGAGCTCGAAACGTCCGAGCTCTAAAGAATGTTTAGAATACCAATACGAGCGATTAATCCGTAAAATAAGTTTTATTTTAAATTGCTTTACCGGTTTATAAATTACGTGACGATACAAACATAATGTAGATAATTCAGCGCTTTTCATACGAAGAAATATCGAATTCGGTGATGAATTTTCTATTTGAATCGGAAAAAATACTGCTATCAAATTCAGGTGTCTCAAAATACTTTCATAATGCGGTCTGTCTTTATTTGAACCCAGTAGGTGCTTCAATTTTATAGTCCTTTATGGCTCTTTTATACGGGTACGAAAGGTGACCCAGGCATCTTCATCGAATTTCAATTGATATTGGAAATTGCAAAGTTCTTCGTCTCATGAATCCAGGACTCATTGGTATTTTATGAACTGTCTACGACACTTTATGGAGTAGGCTCGTCGACTTTTAATATATCGTGTGTGACGTTCTAACAAAACGATATAATCAATTTTATTACGCAAAAGTTAGCTTATTGGATAAAAGTGTTATTGGTGAAAGCCTGCGTAGGCTCATACAATATTTTAATAAGGTCAGCAGCTAAGGTTATTGGTAAATATAACATCAGCATAATAGCGATAGATTATCGACACTTCTCAACTATAGTTAATTTAAGTATTTTGACAATCTCGTGTTACGAAAAGCCTTCGCTGAACCTTCACTACGAACGAATTAATAACTGACATAAAAATAACACGTTGAGTGCTAAAAGTCTCAATGCTGAGGCGGCGTCTCATAATAGCAGATAGAGGATCTAGATGCAGTTTAACGTGCGCTGCTTTCGTACGCATATACATTGATATGCTCAGGAGCTAAGGTTGTTTTAGAGACACAATATTGACATTCATCGATCAAAAATAGGTTTTGGTGCAACATTACAAATGTCGTGTACTAAAAGTGTCTGAACTAATCTCGACGAACTTAGTCTCCAGAATGAGCATCGAATGAAAGCAGACGAGGAAATTACTAAACCGTAACACGTTGAAAGAACTACTAACCTTAAAATTTCTATTTCATATGCTAAAAGTCTCTTAGCTGCGCAATGAACAATATCTGAGAAAACATCTGCTGTTAGCACACATAAAGATCAACTGACCTTAAAAATATTATAGTACAGGAACATCATGATGATGCAGGGTATGTAGAAGGAGCCGAAAGAGTAATAAAACACGTAGTTGGTGTTGTTGAAGAGCAGTGAACAATATCTGAGGAAACATCTGCTGCTATCACAGTTAAAAACAATCGAAGATTAACTGACCTTAAAAATATTATAGTACAGGAACATCATGATGATGCAGGGGATGTAGAAGGAGCCGAGCGAGGAGTAGATGACGTAGTCGGTGTTGTTGAAGAGGCACTGGTCCGCGCGCCGGTCGGGCGTGTTGTTCAGACCAAGCACGATGGGCGAGCCGATGGCGCCGGAGACGAGCCACGCCACGCCGATCATCAGCCACATAATAACATCAGCAAGGAAAAGCAACACAATATGGACATTTCTCACCCAGAAATCTTGGGTTCCAGGGCAACATTACTCACCTCGAGTACCAAAAGTGTCTAAACTGATCTTGAGTAGGTAACTTAAAGTTTGTAAGATGAGCATTGGATGAAAGCAGATGAGCACACTACTGAACCGAAACGTGATGAATAAACAACTAACCTTGAAAATCACACTTTGTACAGTACTTAAACTCTCTAATCCGAGCAGCGGATAGCAACTGAGACAACAGCTGATTTTGTTACTGACCTTAAAAATATTATAGTACAGGAACATCATGATGATGCAGGGTATGTAGAAGGAGCCGAGCGAGGAGTAGATGACGTAGGTGTTGTTGAAGAGGCACTGGGCCGCGCGTCGGTCGGGCGTGTTGTTCAGACCGAGCACGATGGGCGAGCCGATGGCGCCAGAGACTAGCCACACCAGACCGATAATCAGCCACATAATAACATCAGCAAGGAAAAGCAACACAATATGGACATTTCTCAACCAGAAATCTTGGGTTCCAGGGCAACATTACTCACCTCAAGTACCAAAAGTGTCTAAACTGATCTTGAGTAGGTAACTTAAAGTCTAAGATGAGCATTGGTTGAAAACAGATGACCACATTACTGAACCGAAACGTGATGAATAAACAACTAACCTTGAAAATTACACTAACAGTGCTAAATTCTCCAATCCGAGCAGCGGATGGCAACTGAGGCAACAACTGTTGTTACTGACCTTAAAAATATTATAGTACAGGAACATCATAAAGATGCAGAGTATTTAGAAGGAGCCGCGTGAGGAGTAAATCACGTAGTCGGTGTTGTTGAATAGGCACTGGTCCGCGCGCCGGTCGGGCGTGTTGTTCAGACCGAGCACGATGGGCGAGCCGATGGCGCCGGACACGAGCCACGCCACGCCGATCATCAGCCACACGCGCCCGCTGCTTTTGTGCTTCGCGTACTTTATTGGTTGTGTCACTGCTATGTACCTGGGGACAATGGGTGACACTGTAGCGGAAGTTTATGATAATAAAACTTTAAAAATAACTATACTAGAATCCATAATTCGACGGAATAGTTTGACAGATAGAGTGTTGCTATGTGTGGGAAAAATAAAATAGTGATGAGGTTAATGGTAATATTTAATTATCGACAAAATAATCCGGTCTAAGTATAAAATCGTTGATTAATTATCTAACAACACCGCTCAATTCATTTGAATGAACATTACAGGAGAGTGAAAAAAACCTGCATAATTTTATTAATTCAAAGAGTTTTTGTATAAAAATGTTGAAATTTTAGCCCCGAATGGTGGAATAGCGCAAGATCGAAATTTTAGTTTTATGCATGTGGCTATGATGTTCCAAAAGTGAAAACCGCCAAAAAATCTACTTAAGCGGTTTTATAAGATAATCGACGAAATCATAATTAATTATTATGTTAGTGTTCTTGTACATGGCTAACGCATTCCTACCACTTTTCTTGGGTAATAATTTTAAGTGTGTCCAGAAATAACTGTTTAACTTCCACCGTTTTAAATTTTTCGTTGTGTCATGCCCATCGCCTATTTACGATATGGAGCTTGCACTTCAAAGTCTTAATTATTACATTCCCGTTTTAATAATGAAACTCGAAAAAAATAAATCGATTTTTTGTTCGGATCGAATCGGATCACAAAGTATCGACGCAAACAACACTAGGATGAACCTGGCAACATAATGCGTTTTGAGTTGTCAAACCGCTCCGTCGAATTACGGATTCTAGTTATAGCTGAAATGACAGATGTTGTCACACAGCAGCGACATTTGCCGGGTTGGTTTGAGAATCTAAACCATTCATTGGGTTTTGGTTAGCGCTGTGAATAGTTTAGATTCACAAATCAACTTCTAGCTGTTTTAATGGAGATCAGTGACATACACTATAATTTATCTGTATAAAAATAATAAATATCTTACAAAATCATATACACTGTTTTGATTTCGATGTGAGTAACATAAGCACTTGTGTTGCGGCTTAATATGAGTTAAAAATAAAGTAACTATCATTTTCAGTTTGAGTATTGAGTTCGAAAATTCCACAGCTCTGGTACATAGCTTATGGCTTAGTGAAGCTTAGAGTAAAATGCACGTCTGAACGCAATCAAGCAAGCCGTTGAGAGTTTTCTCACACGGGCGTTCCGTTTATTTCATTAATATCAATAATCTTTATGAGCCCTTATGAGAGAATTCAGAGGCAGCAAGTTTTAGTAATAATGTCTGTTTGTTGC
Source organism: Maruca vitrata (assembly GCA_039566165.1). NCBI lineage: Eukaryota > Metazoa > Arthropoda > Insecta > Lepidoptera > Crambidae > Maruca > Maruca vitrata. The sequence continues at coordinate 6,405,535 of CM076926.1, forward strand.
CAACTGTTACTTTTTGCAAGTCCATCCTTGAAACTTTGATGCATGTGAGTGAAAAGTTTTTTTCAGGTAATGTATTTAGGTCTAGGTAATGTATTTTAGATGAAGTCCAGTGAAGAATACTTTGAGTATATTGGCAAAATATCCGTCTAGGCTTAGTGTGTTCAAAAGTTGTTAAGTAAAATACTTAACTTATGTGATGATAATGTATAGTGTTGAAATTGAATATGAAAATATTATCTGCGGTTCCAAGAGTCGTGGGTTTGATTCCCACACCGGAGAAATATTTGTGTGACGAACTTTGGTATTTGTTCCGAGTCTGGGTGTGTTATTACATATATCTGTAACACAAGTGCTTAAGCTACTTACCACGGGATCAGATCAATGTGAAGACTTTTAACGGGTAAAACATTAGGACAAAATAAGGATAAGTTTCAAATTGTTTTGTTTAGTTTTAGCCCTCATAATTATTGCATTACCCAATTACAAGGGTAACTAAGTATTAAGATCCTGTTTTAACATCAACACCCGTAACAACACTTAGTTCGCAATAAAAACTTTGACTTTGACTTACTTCGTTTTAGCGCAGTCAGTTGAAAAGTAGGCATTCTCAGGGTTTTGAATATATCAGTACCAAATTTCATTTACATCGGTTCAGTATTCTAGGCATGAAAGTGTAACAGACAGACACACAGACTGAGTTACTTTCGCATTTATAATATTAGTTAGGATTTATTATCAAGTTGAAGTAAGTACTTGAAAATGTACGTTTCACTTCACACGAAACAAACTTTTGTGGTACGTATAAACCTTTGTAAGTAGACTTATTCTTTACTCATTCACGTCAACAAATTAATACAACATAATAAACAGTTTGAGTGCGATTTTTACCTCAAGAAACACGTAAAATGTATCACACGACTGATTAGAGCAGCTAATGAGGTGTTCACTGAGGGCGGTATTCGTGAGAATACCAGGCTATCATTCACGCGTCGATGCGCACGCCCTAAAGGCAGGGTTATACGTGCATGAAGAGCAATAGTCTACTGAACAGCGATATAATGGTGATTCTGATTTAGGTGATATGTGACGAAGTGTTCTTTCGTGCGTAAACTTAATAACTCTAGCGCAGTCAGTGAAATATTTCAGCGTAATGAGTTCATAGTATTGTCTATTATTTGCGCGAGCACTACATATATGTATAAACTAATTTTACGGATTAAACTCGCGTGTATTGTTATTCTAATAATATTTAGAGATCCGTAGTTTCGAGCTCTTTACAGCGCTCGAAACGTAACAGCCCTCGAAACAGATGTAATGAGTTCATTCATGCTTCGTACGTTAACATTCGGCATTTAAGCAGGCTTTTTGGGTGAGTGCGTCAGGTTATATTGTACCTGTCGACCTCTTACATATGTGGAACTCACTACCGCTTACCATCTGAGGGCCTACCATAAGTTGGCTATCGAAAACTTACGTACGTTAAAAATCTATCGAGTTGTTTTTTTCATATGGCCGATTGTAGTTCTTCGCGTAACCACCTGGCGGCGCTGTACATGTTTTTCATAGACATATTTACGTAGTCGATATCGAGCGCGTAAGTTTTAAACTCATGGTAGCCCCACAGATGGAGTGAGGTCATCTTGTTAGACTAATATCTGAACTAGATGTAGGACTTATTTATAAATAGGATTTTGGCTGTCTGCATGCTCTGAAATCAATATACCAATGTATACGTAACAACTTGGCACAAGGATATTGCAACAGAGAAGACGGATGATCTAACATGGCGATGAAAGTTCAGGCACAGGATTATCGGCTTAACGTGCTTCCCGAGGCACGATAGTCATCGCCTGCCAACTTCCTGACACCGGATTCAACCTTCTTATTATGTTATTGCACACATATTAACGACCGGCTCGGTGGAACGGTGGGTAGTGGCGCTGCCTACGGATCCAAGAGTCTCTTGGCTTCGATTCCCACTCGGAGCAAATATTCGTGTGACAAACATCAGTATTCGTTTCGTGCCTGGGTGTGTTATCAAATATATTTGAGTACCTATATTTGATACCAGAATTAATATTCATAACTCGTATTATTCGTAACACAAGAGCATAAGCAACTTAATTCGGAATCAGAACAATGTATGTGATGTTGTGTGATATTTATAAGCGTATATATTTATAACATAATATTAATTAGATACTATTATTACAAAAATGGCTAAAGTACCATGTAAGGCTACACATTTTTTTGTAACTTTTTGCCTTGCTGGTCTATTATCGGTGGCAAACGCTGCGTAGTAGGACCAAGAGGCCCCGATTGAGTCCGGGGTCGGGCAACATGTATATGAGTTTTTCTGTAAAGTTAGGAAGTTAGCCGGTGGTCCTGCTCCCAGTCATGTCGAGTTGCTGGCTCACCGAAGAATCAAAATGCACTTGTGTTTGCGCGCATGCTTGTGCACTATAATATGTCCTGCAAACTTGGCTGGTCTCAATTGTTATCGGCCGCCTTGGCAAATACGGTTCGACGCCTTATATGTAACTTAGACTTAGATCTCGATATCGATATCCATAACCGGCTAAAACTGTACTAACCTATCCACAGATATGGCGACTAGATTGAATATGCTGGACGTGGAACAGGTGACGTCCATCGCGATGTAGCAGTCGCAGACCACCGGTGGCAACCCCCACAGGTCATTGAACTGTGAACAGATGAAGACAATGTTAATACAGCTGTTTTACAGAATACACTTCACGTAAGTAGGTACAGCTGTTGAGCGCAAGGTAAAAATAATAAGGTTAGGTTAACGGTCACACGTGTAGAATGTTATTGTTACAGGTAAAAGATACAAGAAATGGAAAGGTATAAGAAAAGCAGAGTTCATTCGGAACACCTTAAATCTATATTTTTGACAGAAGGAGTTCGTTTTTTCTGCAAATATGTGCAGAGGCCTATGTCCAGCAGTGGACGGAAGTGGGCTGATGATGATGATGATGATGTTGTGCATGTGCATTTTGAATTTAGTGCAAGATAAATAATGTAAAATAGAACATAATACAATAATTATTTGCAATATGTTGTTACAATACTAGGTACAAAAAACATTACTTTAAATTTACAAACCAATGTATATATGTTACGGTTAATGTGAGCAATCGGTAATTATCTATAATCACCGGTAATTGTAGATAATTACCGACGCACATGGTTAATGTAGTGAATTATTCAAATTTACCGGTAATTATATAAAACTCCCGCGCGCCTGATGTAAATGTTGACAAAAATCACAATTACTCTTCAATTCCAAATGTCACAAATCTCAAACCTGCAAAAATATCCTTATATTAACGAGAAAGTTTCACTGATAATTGCCTGCAATTTTTTTAATTTTATTTTTCTTAATTTTTATAAGATTATATTTTTTTTAAAACCAAACATGAAGTTTGGTTTCTAGATACTTGAGTTTATTTTTATAACTAGTTGCGCCAGCGAATTTGTTAGCGTGGACTACAGGATTTTACATACAAAAGTTTTTTCCCAGTGACTACCGATTCCGTAAGAATTTTGCACCTGCATGCCAAATTTCAATCATCTATCTTACGCGGTTTAGATGTTTTCATACAAAAGTTTTTTCCCGTAAACTCCCGTTTCCGAGGGAATTTTGCAATATCCTGTTGCAATTAAGCTTTAAGTTTAATGAGGTACCAGCATGCCAAATTTCAAGCATCAAACTTAAGCAGTTCTAATATTTTCCCGCTAATTCCTGTTTCCTGTTAGAATTTTCGGGTTAAAATTTAGAATTCTATTCTTAGTGCACCTTTACAGTATCTGTTCTACGTCCCTTCCAAATTTTAAGTGCCACAGTTTAAAATTGTCGGAGTTTCATACAAACTTACCCCCATATTTTATTTGTTAATTTAATGAGAATATATTTTATGTTTTACTTAACCGAACTGAAGGTTTGATCTCTTGATATTTGAGGAATATTTATGTTTGTCCGATGTTTGTAAACAAATTTTATTATAATTAGGACTAGAATGAAATTGTTTTTATTCTAATAACCATTGATTCAGAAGTTTAAATAAATAAATGAATATTTGGGACACTTCACATAAGCACAGCTTGTACTATTGGCAACATACATATTTATTTATAAAAACATAATCACATCTAGACACGGAACAAACACCGATGTTCATCACACAAATATTTGTCCCGAGTGGGAATCGAACCCAGGACTCTTGGAACCGCCAGCCAGGGTCACTAACAAAACCATTGTTTCACCGAGCCAATCAAGTCAGTTTGATTTTATTATTAACCACATTTACACAAAGGGTATGGTAATTTTATATAACTACCGGTAAATGTGATTAATTCGATAGTTTTTACCACCTTTACCACGAGCACTGTTAATTATGCATAGTTACCGGTAATTATACATAATAACCGCACTATCCACATTAACCGTAACATATACGTTAGTAAATAAAGTAATATAAATCTACTAATTTGCATTAAAAAAACAATCTAAATATGTCTTGTCTATTGTTAGGATTTAGCTTCTAACTTCTTTTTAACTAGGTTTAACCTTACAATACAACTGTTTTCAAAATCAATTGTTCTAATAGCCATTTTCTATTTGATGAAAATTGGCAATGGATGAAAATTTACATTAAATTGAAGCACCGAAGCCGCAAAACGAACAATTTGCCACTAATGAAATAGTTTATTTGATAATATTCGTCACGCCGAAAATATGGAACCAATTCTGTACCCTCCGTGAACAGTGATATAAGTCGACTTATATCACTTATCGTTTTATTGCATCATTGTAGACAGAAAAATATGGGCTATTTTTCTGTCCAATCGGCGTAGTTCTAGCCCTAATAGAACGGGAAATACGTTTTGTGACTCTTGATACAATTGTCTTTTTGGGATACTTTCAATGGTTTCATAAATGTATAGTGATTTAACTTAACTTATATTAAAATACATTTATTTTTTTTTATTTTACAAAAGTGTATAATAATATAACTAGCATGTAGACCTGTTGTCACTAAAATATTTTAAATTCAATTAGGTGTATAATAATATAATTTAAGATGTATTGGTAGACACAAAGGTCTTGTGATTGATACGATTTGTGAAAATTGATATAACTGCTATCGTATCATTTGACACCTATCACAAATTCACAAATATTCGTGTATTTTGATACTATTTCAAGTATATCAAAATTTATATTTATTTTTTACAATTTCAAATTCGTGTAAAGTAATACAACTTAAGTTAAAGCAAAATTATATAGCCAAACGCGACCGTACAAAATACTTCCACATTGTGTAAAATGATACAAGTAGAAATCCTGCCCTACCCAAATCTTTCTATCTTTGTCTAATAAGGCGTGATAGTAGTGCATCCTTTGTCTGAGAAGGATTTCTGAATCTCCATTTTTTATAGATTACTGCAAAAGCAGGAGCTTTCTTTTTATTTTGAAAAACTTAGTAAAAGGAAGATGAAGAAGAGAAGAAACAGACAGAAAAAATGATACAATCACATAAGTTGATGCAGAAAAGAGTACAAGAGATATTGAAAATTGCTCTGGAAAGAAGGCTGTATTATCTCACTGACTGATTGTATTATCTGACTGAAAAACAAGTTTTTGATGAACTGCAACCATACATGGGTTTTTAAATATATAGAAAGTGTACGAGGCATAAAGAAAAATAATGAAATACATATAGATGAAAAAAAGGATAGTCTGATTTTATATACATAATCATAAAAGGGAAGATGATATATAATGAAGATGGAAATAAAAAAAAGAAAAATGCAAATACAGATGATATATAGATAGATATAGATGATATAAACCGTCTTAATATCGAATCGCAACATGCAAATGAAGCAAATTTTGAAGTTAACTCAAAAAAAAATAAGTCAAGCAAAACGCTATTACATCACAGAATAAGATCATATTAGTATTACAGACAAAAAATCCAATCAAATAACTTTTTGAGAATAATGTTATGAAAACGTCTGAGGAAGAAAGGGTCACAAATACGACAAACGCTGATTTGGAAGTAAATATGGTCCTTACATATGAAATTGGCGTTTTTGTATGTTAGGAACAAAAAGTCGAATATTTTTACACAGCCAGCCTAGGTTGTTTAGCCGCAAGCTTTTCCATCATGGTTTGAAATTGCTTACAGTAGACATCAGCCGTAGTCCAGCCAGATTTGAGAAAACTGTAATGAACAATGGCGGCACTGGTCAACCAAACGCTTAGGGTTAAATTTCTTTTGGGGTAGGATTTGGCTCGCTGGCCAGGATCCTACCATTGCGCTGAGCGCTTCCAATTGTCATAAAGAATCTGTTTTTTATCACAGGTAATGATTCGGTTTAAAATACAATCATTATTGTACCCGTTCAGTAATGTAACGCAGTAGTCGACACGCGTTTGCCGTTTTGCTTCAGTCAATTCGTGAAGTACTCAACTTTCAAGATTATTAATCTTCCTAATTTGCTTCAAGTGAATTAAAACCTGTAACATGTTAATGTGATACGCAATAAATAATTTGATTTGATTTGATCACTAATATTGCAGCCTGCAGCTAACTCGGACGTGGTTTACGATGGATCTGCTTTCACGATAGCCTTCAATTCTTCATTATCAACTTGGGGTTTGTTCTGCAGGTCGAAATTTTCAGAAAGAAAATGTTGGAACCAAAAACGAAATGTGTTTTCTTTTGCAACACGACCACCATACACATTATTCACCCTTCGATTCATTTCCGAAGCACTAGTGCCACGAAAGAACTCTTACTCGTAAATAATCCGATATTTTAATTTTTCCATCTTGTAAATGAATCACGCAAGCAAAAAAAAAAACAGAAGAAAAGAAACTAAATAAATGAAGGTCATCAAAGCTCCAATACAAGATTATAGCTGTACAAGTTTAAATTTGAAATTCCTTACCAAAGTGGAGAAAATATAGCTAAAGTGGCCAGTACGAAAAACGCCAATTTCATATTTAAGAACCTAATATTAACTGCGATATATTCTAATATTTGAGAGTCTACATTAGTCTAGAACAAAAGGAAAATAACAATGCGAATGACTTAGAATTAATACAAAAGTTCCACAGAAAATAAAATAATGATGAATAAGATGAAACAGATATAGAATGGAAGATAAGATCAATTTAGAAACTGAAACTAAACAAATTTTACTAACATGCAGTTGGAGGATGCAAAGGAAATAAATACTATTGAGATAATAAATAAAAAGAAACGATAAGAACAAAACAAAAACCATTAAATGCTGAACTAAATATTATTAACGAAAAACCTATAACAATGGGAAGAATAAAAAAAATAAACAATAAGAACGAAACAGGAAGACCATTAATGCTGAACTAAATATTATTAACGAAAACCCATAATAATAGGAAGCAATTTATCTGATGCACCAAATACGTATCTACAAAATTTTGTAGTTATATTACTATACACGTATATTTATGCGATATAAGTTAACATGAATCATTATACACATCTTTATTTGCATATAAATGCGGTGTATTTTAATATAAGTAATTTCAAACACATATTTTTTGATAAAAGATATGGGTACTGCAACCAGGACCTTTCAATTAAAATCTTTTGTTCAGGACTTTTTCTGTTTCATTCTTTCTACTACTTTTAACTAAGTAATAAAATAATATGTATCATTAAACACATTTGCGTTACAAATTGTGTATAATGATGTAAATTAACTTGTAACATTTTACACAATTCACAGGTTTTGTGGTCATTGATACAAATTATAGTTTATAATTTTTTTAAAAATATATAAACAAATTAATAAGAAAAAAAACATATTTTCAGATACTTCTTTTTATAATATAATAAAAATGCTTTTATTAGAAACGCTACGTTTAATAAGGAGACGACAGTAATTTTTCAAAATTTCTAAAACTTTGAAGTCGATTTTCTCAAAACTTGATTTTTTGACTTATATCACTCTTCACGGAGGGTACAGAATTATTGTGATTGATAAAAGCTACGCAAGTAAAATAAATTATTATCATTACCGTATTAAAACTTTGTGGTGTTGATGCATGAAAATGCGTGTCAAATGGGACAATCGGGCTTTGGCCTTTTTTATCTATTAAAGTTTGTCTAACATTTTATGCTAGGTTATACTTACATGACAGATATTTGCCATTGAAATTTTAAAAAATACTATGAAAGTAAATGTTGAACTATGTAACCAATTATTATTTTCACTGAAAAGAGGGGAGTGCGTTATCACAGTCAAAAGATCGGATTTCGAAAGAACTGTCTACTATGTAATAAAAACTCATTCCGTTGTAACTTAATTTATTATTCGTAAGAGTATTCAAACATCATAACTTCCGCCTGGGTGAACCGATTTGGATGTTTTTTGTTTTATTTGAAAGCTGGTGCTTCCCGTTATAGCCTTTAAACACATGTCATATTCGTACCCAGATAATTATTTGAATGTTCGTATTATAATATTTTGTAATTTTTAGTGTGTCGGGTTTTTGAAGGCGGTTTTTCTTTTTTTGTTAAAGTTTTGTTCTGTATGTTCGTTTTAAAGATTTAAAGATTTGGAATATAATTCATAATTCAAATGTACAGAGTGAACTTCTACTATCTAACCATCTCATTTTACTATACGGATGATGATTACATAATATTGTATTCATCGTCGACCCGCATTGCTCGACTCATTATTGGCAGCCTGATATGTACGTATATAATATTATTTTAAAGTTATATGAAAGTAAATAGTACTTGTATGCCTATTTGTATTTAACTGCTTTCTTGATCTATTAACTTCTATTCTATTAGTGGCAAGCCCTGTATAACGACGGCTAGGACCCTGGTTTGAGTCATAGGGATGGCTAAAATTTTGCGAGTTTCTGTAACGTATTCTTCGATTATTCGAAATTATTCGGAATCTATAACATGGCAGATATAAGCTGGCAACACGTTAAGCCTGTAGTCCGCTACATGATCTCTAAATGGTTATATTGGATTGCCGTATCGAACTATGATACAAGGAAAAGCAAAAAAACAATTTAGTAAAATAATGGTTTTAATAATTCTCAATAGATCATTAATAAAAATAGTCCATAAACGTTATGGCTATCATGTCTAAATTATAGTATAGGTCTGTAAAGAAGAAACCAAGCTGCGATAGCTATATTGACAAGAAATCGAATTTAAAGTTCTAAAATGACGATTGAACGCAAATGACACAACCAAACACAACCGAAAAACAAAGTACCACATCATCATACGTCCCCACTGCTGGGGCACGGGCCTACCCTAAACTAGGGCGATAAGGCCTTTGTCAACCACGTTGGCCAAGTGCGGGTTGGTAGACTACACAACCTAAGAATTTCTTCGTAGGTTTCCTCACGATGTTTTCCTACACAGCGTCGAATAATCGTACGTATGACCGTCTACCGTCTCTATAATGTGGAAAGCTCTGAAGGGTTATTTCAACTAGTCCCTCCCTCCCCTTTCCACCCCGACGACACGTGCTGGACAGCGCTGCCATCTACGTACGTGCAGGCGCTGGTGGCTCGGCCAAGAGGTTTAGTTCCTCTTTTCTGCTACGTATCATTAAGGCATGGAATTCCTTTCCAGCTCATGTTTTCCCTCCCTCCTATGATCCCGGGCTCTTCAGGCGGTGCGTAAAACGGCATTTAAGCAGGTCTTGAGGGTGAGTGCGACAGGCTCAATACGATCTATTGTGCCTGTCGACCTCATATTTGGATCTCACTACCGCTTATCATCAGGTGGAGTGAGGTCACCTTGTTAGCCTTTTATAAAAAAATAAAAAAAATGAATTTCAAACTTGAAAACACAGTATCACATACAAACACAAAACGAATAATTTAAGCGCGATCAATATCCAAATTGATATCTCCATCTGAACCGCAAGCTGTCAATGATATTCCCGTGGCCTGCTTAATACAATAGCGGGCGTAATTGATATTATTGCTTCGCGTGCAATCATGGCGACCATTCGTAAGTTATTACTGCCCGTGACCACCGTGGCGGCCACTTCGTTACTAGAACGATGATGGATGGTAAATAAAAACTGAATAATCACGTCTCTAGTGTAATAACTGTAGCTCTTAATACAGCTTGATATTTATGCTATTGAACACGGAATCAGATGAATGTAAGTGGTATTGTTTAGTGTTTGTTTGTAGAGACTGTCAGAGATGACTATTAGAGAGACTGTGAGAGACTGTTAGGGGTGAGAGCCAACCGCTCCCCCACTAGTCCATTGATGATGGGAAGGCTACCATGCCATCATTGTAGTCTGTTTGCAAAAACAGAGAGACTGATTGGCTCGATGGCGTATTTCACAGCGTTCTTGCTTTTATTACACACATACACGTAATTGCACCATATCTGGGTAAGCTTTCCATCAAATATCATTCCTGGTGTGCAGGCCTAAAAAGCCTAATAATATCGTATATTTAATACCCACGTTTTTCAAAACTGGAATACAACATTTCTGTGTTTTATTTTTACAGTCAGTACAGTCTAGTTCGAAAGCTAGGAGCTAAAAAGCTAAACCCAAAGTTAAAAGCACTCTACAATAATCTCCTTTCCGTGAACATATTTAGGTATATTTCATATGTATTTATGATATTTTTATTCCTAAACTTAGATTAAGAAACTAGGTTAGACATTTTTAAACTTATTTGCATGCGGTGTATACCTTCAAGTGATTAAACAATAAGCTTGAGTACCTTGAGTACCTTGCTTGTATTTATTGAAAGTATTGTTGTATTAGTCGTTGGTGTACCAAATAAATAAATAAATAAACGACTACGATGCTGGTTTTGTCATCATCACCGGATTTTGCAGGTAGAGTGGTATTCGCTTGCCGTATAACGTACACTAATCTTAATCAAATTCAAATGTCAGTCGATGTATGCTGAAATTATGTACACTGATTCGAAAGAAACTTAAATTCAACACCTCATACCATTTTCAGTCAGCAACAAAAAGTTCACTTATGCGAAAAGAAATCATCAACAAAATGTTAAAAGAACCCATTTTATGTAGATTGGCAACGTGTCTGGTAAACTACCCTTCTCCGAATCCACAACATTATTAATGATGTAGTGTGGAGTTGCTATACATCCCCTACTCCCAAGAGTTATTAATATTCAGTTTCAGCGGTGATGGCCCGACGTTTCATTTCAATAAAACTTAACAAAAAGGAAACGAAATAATGTTGTGCATGTTTCTGATGGTACAAATGATGCCTATATTTTTTATTTGAAATGAAACTAATTTACGGATTAAACTGGCGTGTATTGTTTTTCTAAACATATTAGGAGTAAACTTAGGGTGACGTTTCGAGGTCTTTACAGCGCTTGTGGTCACAGGCAAGACTAAAGATGACAGTTGTCTTCATAAGAAAGTTTGACCACTGCCGCCATTTCCTAAGATGTTTTGAGCGTTTCGGTTCACACACACAGAACTCACAATATGCTTGTGTCTTTTCCGTGACCACGAGCGCTGTAAAGAGCGGGTCTCTAAATAATTTGTTTAGAATACCAACACGCGAGTTGTATCCGTAAAATTAGTTTTATTTCAAATGTGTAGTGTTTGCGCAAATAACAGACAACACTTTATTTTATATTCTTTGTTTTTTTTGCATAATTACTTTGCTGAAGTTAAATGAACCACTTGAGCCATCTGCTCCCCAGCAAGTCTGATGATCACAAGTGTAGTGTATTGACAAGCACGAACTTGTCTCGTGCGCATACGTCACGCGCGGCGGAAAAGGACGATACAGTCAGTGTCCGACCGGCCCGCTACGGGGGCAGTGATGGTGCGTTGTCGAGCCAATATTAGGCGTGCTTAGTCAGTGGTATAGTGCAATACGCAGGACACTACATGTGGCGATGAGGACAAACGTAAGTACAATCATTAAAATCATAAAAGGAAAGGAAGAGGAAGAGCTATGTGACAAAATAAAGTGCACAAGATAAGTTATTCTCATAGTAGACATCTACATTACATCGGTCCGTTTGTTTCAAACGTTAGTTATTGCTAGATACCAATACCGGTGCATAGCTTACAATTGTAGAATATTTTATGAACATTTTGCTATGATAAAAATAACAGCGGGTAGTTATGCACTCGCTACTGATCCTGCACATTGCCATTTGCGTATTTCGTAACGGTATAGTTACCAGATGAAATGACTTTTACATTGAATTATTGTAACATAGCATTACTTGAATATGAAAATATATAAATGACCGTATTGGATATGCGTTCTGATGTTGAAATGTTTAATTTGTTATGTAAATAGGTACCTACGTTCCTTATTCGATTATATTCCTATGCTGCTAAGTATAGGAGGTAGGTATCGTAGGGTGCCTACGATTAATGCTTGGTTGCCTCTGAACGTGCAAAGTAGCAAAAAATAAAATACTATTTGAATAAGTTGACCATTCAATTGGTATCTTCAGGACTCACGTATACTTAAATGTATTTATTCCATTAATTGATGGGAAAAGACTTTCTATGACTATTGATATACCTATAAATATTTACATATCTAAAGCAGTTAAAATTGAACTGATTGAAATTGATGTAATTGAAATGAAAATAAGTAGTCGTCTTTCAATGTGTTTACTTATTATTAGTTAATATAATGAAAAACACCTCGGTCGGCCGGCCGACCGGCTCAGGAATGCGGACCTTTTGTTCTTTTGTTGCTTCTACAGATAATTCTTATATTTTCAATAGATTTAATATGATGGAACCACAATAAAGGTAAGCAGACAAGAACCTGATCATTAAATTGAGTTTGGTATTATGAACATTTTTCATAATATTGTTTAAACAATATTATACCTATAATTATACCTATACTTGTCATACTATTGTGAAGCTGAAGGGTTTGTTTGTTTGTTTGAACGTGCTATCCTCGGGAACTACTGGTTCGGATTGAGAAAATTTTGTTGTGTCGGATAGATTATTTATCGAGGAAATGAAATGAAATTAATGGAAAATGTCTAAAAACGCAAAAACAGATGATATTGATCTGAATCATTGAATTGATTATTCTAGATTGCTAGTCAAAGCGGATAAAAGTAATCCGATCATTCAATTGATATGAAATAGACAATATTATGTTAAATAAAAACACACAAGCAGATGATATAGATCTGAATCATTAAATTGATTATTACATATTGCCCCATTTCACAATACCCCGTTAATATTGTTACATAGTGCCCATGTGCTAACTCCTTATTTTGCAATGATTTTTTTGTACACAATTATACAACGGGGTGCTATTTTCATAAAATAAAAGAAAAATACTTTTCACACATTGTTAACGTTACCAAGAGACATATACGTAAACAAGGTGTATGTTAGTTACTTAGTAACCTTATTCACTTTAAATTGAACTTTTAGTTGTTATTAAATGTACTTGAACTTTAAGGATGCACACACTACAGCGCTGGTGCTAGTTGCATATGTTCAAAATAGTCTTCTTCAATATTGTACATACAATGATAGCTACCTTATAATCACAAATACTAATAACAACTTAAATAATTAATAATAAATATGGAGACTTTGTACAGTTGTAAACAACTTTATAATATAAAGTTTGTTATTGGGGATAGGTGACAAATTTGAGCAGATTTATACTCGCTGAAATTCTGGTTATTAAATTAACATACTTAGTGTATGCAAACAAATGTTTGTGCATCGTTGGTAATAATAGTGTTACAATTTACCATGGTATGATTTATCTTATCTGGCGATAAATATTTAATCGTATATAAATCCGTTTGTAACAATGTGCTGAATACATAAGCTACATAAAATATGAAGCATTTTAATAAAAGGAGGACTCGCTGCCGATTACGATACAAGATTAATCCTAGTAGAAAGCAGACATTCAAAGACTGTTAACTGCGAGTATATTAATTTACTATGACCATTAACGACCTAATTGCAACAGTCAATTGTATCTTTTACTTTTGAAAAAAAATATTATTATTATCAGTGATTGCATCACGAGACTACTGAGTCTTTGATTATTATTATTATAATATCAGGTCTTTCCTATCTTCTCGGTCTTATGACCGATATTACAGAAATTAGGAAAAAGCGTTGCTAAGTACCTAAACTTCTTTATTAGCTGGAATAACAGTGAACTAGATTATATGTGCTTTATAAATTACACATTGTTCAGAACTCACCTTGTTTAAAAACTTAATATTTATGTATAACGTTGTGTTGATGGTGTAGCTTGCTCAAAATAAATATTAACCATTTAATTGACTCAATTGTTATGGTTCAAAAGTGCTTACGGAAGAACCTTTATGAAATAAATTCAATAGAAAATAAGAGCAGTCTTTGATGTGTCATGCTAGGGAAACAATAATAAATCGCTGAATGATAACTTGTTGGAAGGGCCAACGTTGCAGAAAGAGCTAAGGTACACGGTTTTGCGTTGGAGAGTTAAACCTTTATGCTCGACAGTAGATATTATCAAAATGTATCGACAGATACAAGTTAATAACGTTGATACTGACGAGGGATACTGTGGAGAGAGGATACGAGTGCTGAAATTAATCATTATATAATATCGAGACACCTTTGGCGTAACTTCCTCCCCATACATTGCAGCAGTCAGCTTGTGACGAAGGCGAACATTATCCGCTAGGCGCTGAAAAGTTTGTTACCTATTTTTATAATATGGATGATCTAATATCAAGGGTTGAGAGCAAGGAGACACAGGAACACAGGACACAGGAACAGATGAATGAGCTATTAGCCAAAGGAGGATTTGAACTTTAGAATTGGACAAGTAATTCTCAGAAATTATTAAAAGAAATTAAAGATATAGAAAGAGAGGGAAGTCAGGATAAGGTTAAGGAAACTCAATATATTATTATCTAGGAAAGGAAACAGCGACAGAGCGCATTAAAAATAGGTGTTGGAATAAATCAAGTAGAAATTATATAATTCCCCAAATTCGATAGATCGAAGATATCTTAATCGATATCGCGATTGATGAAACTGTTGGACCTGTAGCTTAACCATGCCGGTGAATAATCAATTCTTCTTAAGGAAAAAGTCAAAAATAATAAAATCAAGAAACTACTTGATAGTGACATGATTGAGCCAGCAAAGCAGCCATCTAAATGGGTTCCAAATATGGTTCCCATTATTAGATTGGAAATATTGTGGTCAAAAGCCGTCCATTAAATTGGAAAAACTGTGATCTTAAGATGTCCATTAAATTGGAAATATTTTGGTCATAAGCCGTCCATTAAATTGGAAAAACTGTGATCTTAAGATGTCCATTAAATTGGAAATATTGTGTTCATAAGCCGTCCATTAAATTGGAAAAACTGTGATAAGATGTCCATTAAATTGGAAATATTGTGAATATGATCTTGTGATCTTAAAAAAAAAAAAAAAAAAACAGTGAAATTGTGAAGTAACAACTAGAAGTCTACGGGAAAAAATGGGAGATTCTATTCCCTATCTGGACGGAAGCAGAGCAAATCTGGTCATTTAATTGACAAGGAAGATATATAACTTAATAAAACGAAAATTAAATACTGAATTTAAGTTGGGTATTGTATGATGCCAGCAAATTGGGTAAAAAACCCAGCTGAACCATTCAATTGGTTGGTTTCAAAATGCCTCACAAATGTGCCAGTAGTAATACAACCTGGGTGTATGATGGGAGTGAAACGCGCATTACAGGCGACTTCTGAGGTTGCTGTTGATATGCTTGACTCCTTCTTGCCGTTCTTTCTAAAGGTTGTTCGATGTTCAATCGAGATTACCACTTAAGAGATTACTATAGGATATGCGTAGAGCTTGATATTGATTATTAGGATCAAGAACTTGCAGTGTTTCTAGTGAGGAGACGAAGTATTGGTAGTAGAAGAAGTATGTCAAGTATTTCTGAAAATGCATAAGTGAAGTTAGCGTAGAGCGCGTATGCGCATTCTGCGCGTGTCGGACATGGATGGCTTTATATACCACTCGGCGCCCATTTGGACGGCGTCTGGTAGACCATAGAGGTAAATGGCGTAGCATGGCATTAAGCATAACCAATGCCATGAGTAAAAGCATCAAACATTTGGAAAGAAAATCATAATTCATTGCCCACGGTGGTATACTAAACCTAAAACTGGACACGATAACTGACATTCATTTTGGATCATCTTATAATATCAGGTCAACTCATATAAGAATTGAACATTATATCAGGCCAGCTGCCAATGAACTGTCACTACTGATCAACAGCACACTGACCGAAACTGAATCATCTTTAAAATCAAGGCAAAAATAAAAAAATATAACATATTTTTCATTTTTGAAATCAAAAGTCCATTGATTGCAAGAGACTACTTCGAGATACAATATACAGCCTGTTTCGGAATATGTAGCCATGAATATCCAGAAAGACTCATTTCTGACTATAGATCACTCTGATCTACAAGCATGCAATCAATATGATGACAACGCGATCTAAAGTCCATTACAACAGCCAATATATTACGTCAGATCAGTCTCTGTGTAAAAGATGACGTGTCTAAACAATAGGTTAGTGACCATCATGAAGTGCCAACCTATATGGTCACAACTATACGTAACAAAAACACACCTTTACTCGTGATGCGAATCATGCACAGTACGTATCATATGCGGGAATCAAGTTACATCGGAACAATTAAATGGAGATGACATTATCAACCTTGAAGAATGCATTACAAGTATAAAGCATAAAACCTTTACACATTTTCTCATAAACTCCAATGAAAACAGATAAACACAGAGGCATTGTACTGAAAATAGAGATCCCTACTATAAATCATATGATGGAATTAGAACTTCTCTTTCTATTATTCTATTATTAGCGAAACAAAGATGATTAAAGAAGAATTCAACAATCACACCCAAGTCCAAACAGATTTGAAGGGAATAGGATCTCAAATAGATCAAAGGATATTTCATCTCATGATGTCACAATACGTGCTGATAAACACCGTTATCATACGTGCAGCCACGCCATTGCACTAATCCGGCTCGAAAGACCATGAAGATTAACTGTGCTCTCCGTACAACTTTATCATCCAAAGTTGTAGAAGAAAATATTGATTTATTGATACGTTATTGCTTATTACCAGGTGATGTACACGCGATGATTGCGCTAAATGTTAGCTGAGTTAGGAGAATGATATTGGAGCGATTTGGGTGAATGTTGCTGGATGGACATTATGTACATGTGTTACACCGTACAGAAAAAAAGAGAAGGTAAGAAGGATGTATAGCGGAATAAAAACTCCACGGAATGTTGTTTTGAACTAATGGACAAAGTGTATGTTAAGAACACAGCCAAAGAAACTAAGCTGGCGTTTATTTATGACCATGTACCTCATACGGTAGAAAAAGCAATAGCCGACGATGTATTTATAATAAACTAAACAACACTGTGAGAAGAAGTGAAGTAAAACTAGAGAAAGAGAAATACTCTGTGAGTCCACTTCAATTTAACAAATAGATAATTTGTTTGTGAACTAAATTAGTTATTTTCAAATATCTAACTAATACTTCATTGCATGTTTTCATGACACATCTTCTAAATTAAAACAAAGAAAGGGATGTAGTGTATTGACAAGTACGAACTTGTCTCGTGCGCATACGTCACGCGCGGCGGAAAGGGACGATTGAGTCTGTGTCCGACCGGCCCGCTAGAACGGCAGTGATGGTGCGTTGTCGAGCCAATATTAGGCGTGCTTAGTCAGTGGTGTAGTGCAATACGCAGGACACTACAACAAGGATACTCCAAGCCATCATCGTAGTCAGTAAAAAAAAAAGAACCACTTTTGGTCATAAATTATATGCACCTATTGAATAGGGTAGTTTCCTAAGTCTGATTTCACATGCAATTTCACAATTAACAGTAAGGTATATGTAAATTAATAAAATTAGTTAAATAGAAATGAAAATTTCTAACGAAATGAGACAATAATAGACATTTGAAGTTGGGTGGGAAAGTCCATTTCAAAAGTGCGAAAATTCTTCAAAAATAATATGCCATGCTTATAAACTACAAAACTTTCACAATGAAAATATATTCGTAAACGCAACATTTGATATAGCCGCTGAACAAAGTTCTTACGATATGCATAGAGTATTACACGATGTGACATCATAGAGTACTGCGACATTTGTATGAAGTGTTTTGAGCTCGCCCAAATGATGTGCTATTGAAACTGTAATATTTCGGGAATTGTCCAAATATAAAACCATTCATTAAACAGTATATCAAAATAAAAAAATAGGCAACTACCGTATTCTCTAAAAGTACGATTTAAGCAGTCAAAAATTAAATGTGATAAAGTAAATTAGACCATAAATATATATTAACTTCACCGACTTAAAGATGGTCATTAAGCCTTTTAAAGTCGGTAAAAAATGTTTTCTTTGACGAAGGGAGACAAGGGAAGGGGTGGCTTAATGTGATGGAGATATACTCGGAGTCATAGCTAGCCCAGGACCAGTTAGCAAAAAGCGAGTTGAATCTGGTAAATATAATTATTACATTGCATACATGCCTAGCGTGCATGAAGAGGTTGATGGATGTGGAAGAAGTGAAAGTGGATGGTGTGCCAGGACCGTAGCACATGGCATGAAGTGATATCTGCGTACCCCTCTGGAAAAAAGGCGTGGTTTTATGTACTATCAGCAACGCTGGCGGTCGACCACCTATAAGGTGAAAATCGCTTGGCACTTACGCGTCTGTCAGAGCAAGCCCCGCCCAATTGTGGTCAAGGAGCTGGCAATAATTTTTTGGTAGATATTGAGGCATGCTGAAAACTTGTCCTGTACCTCTCCTATTATATCCCAACACAAACCCGCAGTACCGGGGCTAAACCAAACCCCCAATATTTTTTATTTAAAAATATATTTTATAATCCAAAAAAATATAATTTGTCAGTTCACCTGACAGGAAGAAGTTCCATCGAAATAATTGTCTTAGTGAGTCTTATTTTTCAGTTATAAATAAAAAGATCAAAAATATTTTTCGCCGATTGCTAAAGCCCCGCTACACACCAGCCAGGTCTGCAGTTTTGTGCTGGGATATAATAGGAGAGGTACAGGATAAGTTTTCAGCTTGCCTCAAATACCTACCAAAAAATTCTTGCTAGCTCTCCTACTATTGGAACGTTTTTGCTTGGATTTTGACAGATTTTCTTCAAGTGCTCTTCTATTGGTCAGTGGGCGGGGCTAATGGTGTTTAAAGAAATCTGTTTGAAAAGTGTACTACCGCCAAATTTTCTGGTTGTATGTATGTATTGTCTATTATTTTATTACAAATTGTATGTATGTATGTATAATTGCATAATATGTTACAGAAAATATTAAGGAAATTAATAAAATAACTTCTAAACTTCAATTGAAGATCCCAAGACACTACAGCATCACCTCTAGTTCAGAATAACTATAAGAAAAAGGAAATATGTTACTAGAATGTTATCTTAATATAAGAAAATTAAGATAACTAGAAACTGGATTATTTGAGCTTCAAGGTTTCCGAAAAATAGGTAGGTAGGTATTATATAGTACCTCGTTGACCTCCTTTTCGTCAACTAGATATCTCCACGCGTTTTCAAGAAAAAGGGGTTGGATAGACAGACAGACGGGCAACAAAGAACATAATAAGAGTGTCCTCTTTCCTTTTCAGGAACGGGAACTCTGGACTGGAAGCTATGCAACAATAAATATCAGAGGAAACTTTAAATACAAATTATATAAATAAAAAAGTTTGTTATCTACCTATTTATTTATCAGCTTTCCGCCCGCGACTTCGTCCGCGTAGAGACGTTTAACGGGAAAAACATTACTTATTTATAGCGCAGTCGGTTAAAAAGTAGCCTATATCCTTTCCTAGGCTCTGGACTATATCTGTACCAAATTTCGTTTAAATCGGATCAGTTCTCTATGCGTGAAAGCGTAACAGACAGACAGACAGACAGAGTTACTTTCGCATTTATAATATTAGTAAGGATGGTACACAAACAGATTACTGTCATTACAGGGATAGGTAGGTTGTAACAATTGAACATAGCCTAGACAGTTACAGCTATTCTTAAGCATTTTACCCAGCATGCTCTGTGTTTACATATGTTTTATTTAGCGTTAGTGTTATTTTTGAGTTTTTATAAGCTACGTGTATTTTCCTCCAAGTAAAGTAAAAAAAAATAAGACAAAATCTTAGCAAGCGGAATCAGTTCGTTCGCCATCTAAAGAAGCATCGAGCTATAATTTTCATTTGCTGCGCTTTCGACGGAGTTCGTTACAGCCGACCTCCGTTAAGGGTGTTCCGTACAATTTAATAATGCTCCACGGATCCCTCCGGACCTTTTAGTTGCAATGCCGATGCTATAAGGAAAACTCCACAACACAATTTTGAAATGTTGCTCCTTGAGATTTGAAGCTCCTCTGCCCCCAAGTTTACGGTATTTACGGTCCACAATTTTGTTAGGGCACTGGTTTGCGAATCAAAGTTGCTTGCTTGCTTAGGTGCCTTTGAAACTGGCTTGGGTGGAAAATCTTCTTAAACTTCTTAATCTTCTGAAACGTGAATTTACCATGCTTGAGTGTTGATCATTACTACATAGTATAAAACAAAGTCGCTTCCCGCGTCTGTGTGTATATATGTATGTATGAACTGCCTCGTTGGTCTATTGGTAGTAAGCGCTGCATAAGGACCGAGAGGACCGCTTTATTATGTATGTATGCTTAAATCTTTAAAACTACGCAACGGCTGCTGATGTTTTTTTAAATAGAGGGTTTTAAGAGGAAGGTTTCTATGTTTAATATACCCTAAGCGAAGCGAGGGCGGGCAACTAGTTTACAAATACAGTGGTACCCACTCAAGTATCACGCGCTAAGTCAGTATTTGAGTGCCACCAAAATAATGTCCGTTCAAAGAAAATAAAGAAGAATTAAGAATCGTATATTTAAAATGTAAAGTTCATTCCAAACAAATTAATACGTTTGGAAGATTACTTTTTCGATTCATATAGAGTGGCCATCTCTACTCTAAAATTGTCTTGGAAATCCAATAAGGTGGATCCGAGTTTCATTCAAAAGAATACAGACGTACATTATATTTGTTATTACGACTACATCTAATATTTAAAATAAACAGTAACTTGTTTACATATACACTTTATAATTGAAAGTCAAACCCCTTTTTCAAAATATTTGGTAAAAAGGGTTTTTTGCTTAAGAACATTGACAGCTTGCATCCTTGCATTTAAACCGAGTTCATTTAAATCCAATCCGAATGAGCTAAACGTTTCTCTGGATGATGGATGCATCGCACATAGGTGTGTAGATGTAGTTCCGTACAACTCAATGGAACTGCAATTGAACGCTTGGAATGCATGTACTAGAGATCTTGTGGATAAGAAGACTTCGTGTTGATGAGTGCATAATAAAATCAATTGAATTCTACATAAACTGTTAACTTACTTTCCAATTTAAAGACGGAATTTTATTTTAATCTCAAAGTTACCCAAATATTTTGGCATCATGTATTTAATTATGAGACGACTACCATATTTAAAAGATAACTTCCAAAATCGAGTGTAAAAGCTTAGTTACTAAAATCATTTCAAGAAAATCTAACTATTTACTGAAAAACAGAAACATATTAAACAACCATTTTCATTATTTTAAATGAAATAACGGATTCAAATTACTTAGCATTGACCATAATCACTGTGCTAAGTACAGCAGCGGGGTCTAAGTCCGTTATAAAGAAGATAAATGACAAAAAAATCCTGTGCTTTTTAATCAAAAGATTAAAAAGGGCCTCCCACGTCCAACAGAGATTCGCCTGTATTTTATTACAGTTGTGTACGTACCTTCCTTTCTTTGATTTATGGCATTTAAAGTGCTCAATCCGGAATTAAATGGATAATTTTCCTTATAGGCTTATGAAAGTCAATGACTCGGAGCGAGCGATTCATGGTGACAGTCGTCATAGGTGCGCTAGCGCCTATTTTGTAAGAAATTTGCATTTATTTGTTTATTTAGGTTCACAAAACAGAATAACTTCAATACTTAAAACAAAAAGCTTTATAAAAAACTGTGGCACACAGGGTTATATTGATGCATTATTTTTAAGTGTCGTTATTATTTATAAAATCAACATTACATTTTGATTTTCCAAGAAATTTGCATTATTTTTGAATGTCATTATTTTTCCTAAAATCAACAACGCTGTGAAATTACATTATTAATTGGCGTTATATGTAATTTGAATGATCTTAATAAATCTTTACTATCAAGTCGGATATTACTTTCCTATAACAAAACTGCGATGCCGGTATTTATCGTGAATATCAACACGACACGTTTTGTTATTTGACGTTTAATACATACAATAATATTATAATCTTTACAGACAACCAATTTCGACTTGACTGAATTTGAAATGATGAAGTGAAAATTGTGTGTAAACTGCCATCGATTTTTACTATAGTCATATGAAATGTGGACCACATTATAACCCTGTGTGCCACAGTTATTTAAAAAGCTTTTTTGTTTTAAGTATTGAGACGTTTAAATTTTAAGGGAAACTTTATTAATTACTGGTGCTGGCAAGCCCAACAACATAGCGGTTAGCGAGGGGAGTGAAAATTACGGGCACAAAGAGAAATTAATCGGAAGGTATGCAAAGTGTGCTGGAATTGTTACGCGGTCTTGCATGTTTTGAGCTGGCGACCGGAACCGGAAACTGAGTGGTGTGTCACCTACATTAACTCTTTAACGGTTATAGTAAGTTGACATTTTTCCTTGGTTTTGGTCCATATGTAGTAACGTGGATGTGGCTATGTGGATCTCACCACCGGTCACCATAAGGTGAAGTGAGGTCATCTTGTTAGCCTATAATAAAAAAATATCCAGTTTTTGGATGTGCATTAAATTATAAACGTGTAGGTATTCTGAATTATTTGTTTTACCTAATTAATTTAATAGTAACTTTTGCTTATTATGAGGTAAACATTCTATTCAAGGTGCGGTGCTGAAGTAGTCCAGTACTTATGTTAAGAAGGTAAACTTCACATTAAGATAAGATATACTGAACTGAACGGGGTCCCCGTTCAGGCGGGGTCATGAATGCGAATTTTTTCAAATTTTAAATTGAGCATTGAGCTTTAATAGCATTAAAAAAAAAACAAATAAAAAGATAAGATATTGTAAAAAGTTTTGACATAAAGCACAGGATTGGCCGTATTATTATATTCGACTAGAACATTAGGTGCAATATACAAGATTGTGTTCCTTGTTGATGAAATAGGGATGATAAAGTTTAAACAGGCATTCGATAAAAACGTGGGGTCGACCGTTCATTCCTTGTAAGGAATCTGTACTTCTGTATTTATTTATCAAAGGATATTTTTTTATACACCACTATTTTCTATGATATGCATGAAACTAAAGTGCTAAGTTGAACAACTTTTTTTGGTATCAGATTAATATATTCTGTGAAGTTGTCTGAAGTAAAATACAAGTCCATTACTTAGTCTGAGCTTTGGAACTCGATTCTTTCTTTAGGCCAACTTATTCAATGCCATCCCTAGCTCAAGCTTGTCAGAACATTGATAGCTCTATTTTACGAGGAGCACTCATAGGCCAGCCATTAATATAATATTAAACATGATCTCGATGGTGCATAAACTATAACGACAAGCCGTAAACAGGATTTATGAATCTTTCTTGATGTAACCAATAGCAAAGTGGTTTCCTACACGTACTAGACTTGTACGCACATACATACATGCAGAGAGAGGATCGCCTGGTTGGTCTATTGGTAACAAGTGCTGCGTAAGGAGTCCGGTTTGAGGCCAAAATTTATGTGAGTTTTTCGGTTAAGAAATTATTCAGCCCGGAGCGAGGAAGTTGGCGGTTACACGTCCGTGCTTTAGAAAGCATTTTAAGTCGCTAGTCCTGCACTTGATCTCTCATCGGTCATGGTGGATTAACTTCTCACCGAACTATGAGAGTAAGGGAACAGAGACGAACTTGTGTTTGAGCGTACACTTGTGCACTATAATGTCCTGTTACTTAGCTCATCTCTATTGAGATCGGTAGCCTGATTGTGGATGGATTTTATATATGATTTCCAATTAGGTTATTAGTAGGTACTATTACTAGGACAAAGTTAAATGTGAACTGTGACATTAGCAAATTATTGTATATCCTGTCAGATTTCACGGGATCAGAATATCAGACAGTTACCTACTCTGTCCTTTAGGAAGATTTCCGTGGCCCTATACATTGTCTTAAGTGTGAGATGAGTACAGACAAAGGGTGCGAATATGAAGGAAAACTTAAACAGGGCCTAGTACATGATATCGATACTTGTATTATCACAAAGGATTACACGCTCATACAATTGTATCAAATCGTTTTAATATAATAACTCTGAAGGGCGTCCATCCGTTCACACGATCACACAAAACCAGTTACAAACAATAAGACTTTGATCTCAGAGGATTGTCTGTGTCGATTGAATAAATCTATGGTGTTAGAGTATTCGGATTGTATTTTCACATCGTTTACTTAAATAAAAGCTTTATCCTGTATCATCCCACTTCTGGGCAAAGGTCTCCTACAAATCTGTCCACCTCCTTCTATCCAATACTAGCACTTGCCAGCTCCTTGATAGCTGGACCAAATAGATTTTTTTAAATTACATCATTGTTTTTTAAAATACACATTTGAATAATATCTAGGGGGTAAGAAAGACCGAAGGACGAAAGCCAATTGATGCATTTGTAAATTTTTTACTGGGTAAGTGATAAAACTGACAAATTATTAGCGTTATACCAGAGCCGCTCTAAGTTGGCCGATTTGACACTTTTTATTTTATATTTTGCATTTATCCTTGTTAAGAGGAACATATTTAGCGAATCATAAAAAACAACTTTTAAAAATAAGACGTTAATTCAAAATGTCAAATGCACCTAATTATCTAATTATTTGTCTTTTATTACTTAAAATAATTGAATTATAAAAAGAAAACGAAAAATTTCTAATCTGTATTACGCTTTTACAAGGTTACGCCGTTTGACACGTTTTCATAGTGACGTAATGGGTAATACTCACCAGGTATTTTTAAAAATAGGATGAAGGATTTAATAAGTATTGTATTTTAAAAATAAATATATTTTTAAATAAGACACTTCAATTCAATCTTCTGTATGTGAATAAATGTTTTTAATAAAAAAAAATTATAATAGGGTATTTGATATTTTTTTTATTTTGATATAGTTGGCTGGACCACTCGAACACAAAGACACTGTTGAAAGTATCACTTTTGATACTCTGGATAACTCTACGAGATATTACAATTTTAATTGCACATTATTTGGGCGAGCTCAAAAACGCTCCATACAAACGTCGACTGGCGTGTGACGTCACACGTTAGTTTGTTTGTTTTCAGTTTGTTTTCATAATGAAAGATGTGACTAATTCTGTTATTAATAAGATGACAAAGGAATTTTAAATGATTTTCGCAATTTTGAAATGGACTTGCCCACCCAACTTTAAATGTCTTTTGTAGTCTCATTTCGCCAAAATTTAAGTTTCGATTTCATTAATAATATTGATTTACATAAATCTTACTGATTTTCATAAAAATACCCTATTAGACCTTGCTTGGTTATAAAGTGGAAATAACTGTTACTTATATACTTGGCAATTTTACCGTTGTCCCTCACTAGTGCAGTCAGTCTGACAAGTGTCAAATCGGCCAACTTAGAGCGGCTCTGGTATAAGTAATATTAGAATGGACTAGCTCGAAGCAGCAAGTTCCTACTTGCTGCTTCGAGCTAGTCCATTCTAATATTACTAAAAATATTCTATCTTCTGAAGATACCTTCCTAGGTAAGTATATTAAGAAGATAGAATATTTTTAGTTTAGCTGTACCTTAACTTCAAAGCTACTTTCAAAATTGAAACATAACCAACAAAAAAAAAAAAACATTAAGCAATTTGTTAACACTCAATCACTGCTCTAATAGGCTGAGCCAATTTATCAACTTTGTCACAAAACTGTTCCCTAGCATATGCTGGGCGGCCATACATCTATTCTGGGCTTGACGGACAAATTACTTCAGCCAATTTACTCGGTCACGCGGGTAAGTTATTATTATATAGGCTGAAAGTACGTGCCATATTTTTAAGGGGAAAGGACCGTGTTCATTCATAAAATAAAAAAAAAACCTTGTTATTTTCATATTGCTTTAATTTAAATATTTACTTAGCATTTTCCACAGACCTACAGCTCACAATATATGGGCTGCGGCAATTGAGTTTCTATTATGTCTACTTCTCGGACACTGAACCGGTTAGGGTTTTTATCAAATGAGAAGATTTGATGAATGCATCTTGGTAACTCTTTCGCGCAATAATGAAACGTAATTATGTAAATAGATAAATTATGTAAATGAATAAATTATGTAAGAAAATTTAAAGTGTGATTCAATTGGAAGGATAACTTACAAGCTACTAAACTACGACTTACTACAAATAAAGTATTGTTATATGCTATAAATACGAACGTAAGTACATAGTTACGGTATAGTATTTATATAATACACTTAGATTAGTAAGTACACTAAAAAGAGGCAACCTACATTTAATTGTTTGCTTTGCAGATAGAAATAAACCGAAGTAATAATCCTATTATAAAATTTAACTCAAGATCAAATTAGTACGACAAGATTGACTGTTCTCTACAATTTGCTAAGGAGCTCACACATTTCCAGCGTCGCTCACTATTGCGCCAAAGCAGAGATACCATCGATCACTCAATTGCCTCTATCACAGCCAATTTATCAATTTCGCTGTAAAACTTAGCCCGTGCATCCGCCACTCAGCCGTAGGTACATCTACACTGTGCTTGACAGACAAATTACTTCAACCCATTTACTAGATCACGGTGGAAAGTTATTATGTTGGGCTGGAAGTACCGAGCGCCGTCTTTATAGGGTTAACAACATCATCAATAATAAAAGCGTGGTTTCTACATGTAACAGCGTAATTAGCTTTTCGATCATGTTACATGTCGATCATTTAACATTAATTAGATTTATATAGACTATATACGGCGTGGCTTAGGATGGATGTTTATAAAATGGAAATAAAAGAGAGGCCTTTATATTTACCACCCAAAAAATAGTTATGAAAATAACTATTTAGCAGGTAGGAAATGAGTTCATTACTTAACTATATAATAAACATGTATGTAAATTGTAGTAACTGACAAAGCTTTTATATATGTTACGGCTAATACCCGAAGTGCGGCTACACCTAGGTTTAGCCGGCTAGAACTAGGTGTAGCCACTTACTCTTGGCTAAACCTAGGTGTAGCCGATTTTTTTCGGCTAAAACTAGGTCTAGCCTTCATCATGCCGGCTACAACTAGGTCCAGCCATTACATGTCGGCTAATACTAGGTTCAGAGAATCCCTGTTGGATAAAACTTAGATGCGAGTCCCGCCGAAGCCTTCCGTCCTTCCCTGCGTCACACTCAGGACTCACAGCATCTGCAGCAGCAGCGCGGGGTGGAGGGCGTAGCGAGACACGCGCCTCTGCAGGTTGTGAGCACCAAGTGCTGCTGATCTCCTGAAGGTGTACTAGCGAGTGTGACTCATAGCGTCTGTACATACTTGTAAGTGCCTCCTTGGTCTATTGGCAGCAAGCGTTGCGTAAGGACCGATAGGTCCCCGGTTCGAGTCTGCGGTCGGTGAAAATTTGTGTGAGTTTTTCAGTAATGAAAATACTTAGCCCGGAGTTAGGAAGTTGGCAGTTGAACGCCCGTGCCTCGGAAAGCACGTTAAGCCGGTGGTCCTGCGCCCGATCTCTCATCGGTCATGTCGGATTGCCGTCTCACTGAGATATGAGAGTAAGGGAATAGAGAGTGCACTTGTGTTTGCGCTCACTCTTGTGCACTATAATATGTCCTGCGCACTTGGCTGATCTCATTTGAGATCGGCCGCCGTAACTGAAATCGGTCGGACGCCTTATCTTACATAGTTATAGCCGGCATGCTATCAGCGGAAAGCTTTTTAGATATTACAAAAACATCCATTAATTAGAAAACATGCAACTACAAAACCAAACGTGGCAACATAAAGTGCCTCTGCAAAGCTGTTGGTATTATGTGCAACTCAAAATGTCACTCAAGTATAGATTGTTCTAAATAGTTTATGTTACATTATAAACCTGTGATTTATAATTATATTCTTTAAAATTATAATATGCAACTATTGTCTGTTGTTAAAAAAAATGTTCCTGACTGTTCCTATTGTACTTAACAATTTACTCCTAACAATATGTGTTATTTATTACAATTTGATTTAAAAGAATGAAAAACTACCTTAGTTTCTAATTATTGGATGTTTTTGTAATCTCTAAAAAAGCTCTGCCGAAAGCATGCCGGCTATAACTAAGTATGTAAGATAAGGCGTCCGACCGATTTCAGCCATGGCAGCCGATCTCAATTAAGATCAGCCACTTGGCTGCGTAGGTCATATTATAGTGCACAAGTGTGCGCGCAAACACAAGTGCACTCTCTTTTCCCCTACTCTCATAATTTGGTGAGTCGGCAATCCGACATGACCGATGAGAGATCGGGCGCAGGACCACCGGCTTAACGTGCTTTCCGAGGCACGGGCGTTCAACCGCCAACTTCCTAACTCCGGGCTAAGTAATTTCATTACAGAAAAACTCACACAAATTTTCACCGACCGCAGACTCGAACCGGGGACCTCTCGGTCCTTACGCAGCGCTTGCTGCCAATAGACCAACGAGGCAGTTACAACTATGTACAGACGCTATGAGTCACACTCGCCAGTAGACCTGCAGTAGATCAGCAGCACTTGGTGCTCACAACCTGCAGAGGCGCGTGTCTCGCTACGCCCTCCACCCCGCGCTGCTGCTGCAGATGCTGTGAGTCCTGAGTGTGATGCGGGGAAGGACGGAAGGCTTGGCGGGACTCGCATCTAAGTTTTATCCAACAGGGATTCTCTGAACCTAGTATTAGCCGACATGGAATGGCTGGACCTAGTTGTAGCCGGCATGATGAAGGCTAGACCTAGTTTTAGCCGAAAACAATCGGCTACACCTAGGTTTAGCCAAGAGTAAGTGGCTACACCTAGTTCTAGCCGGCTAAACCTAGGTGTAGCCGCACTTTGGGTATTAGCCGTAACATATACATTCATAAAATCACGCCTTTTTACTCAGAGGGGTAGGCAGAGGTCACTTCCTGCCATGTGCTACGATCCTGGCACACCATTTCCGCTTGTTCCACATCCATCAATCTGTTTCAAATCAAAAGCTGACACTTTTGATTTGACCCTTCTTCTAAATTTAACATAATAATAATAATAAGGCGTCCGACCGATTTCAGCCATGGCGGCCGATCCAATTGAGATCAGCCAAGTGCGCAGGACATATTATAGTGCACAAGTGTGCGCGCAAACACAAGTGCACTCTCTATTCCCTAACTCTCATAATTCGGTGAGACGGCAATCCGACATGACCGATGAGAGATCGGGCGCAGGACCACCGGCTTTACGTGCTTTCCGAGGCACGGGCGTTCAACCGCCAACTTCCTAACTCCGGGCTGAGTAATTTCATTACAGAAAAACTCACACAAATTTTGCCCGACCCCGGACTCGAACCGGGGACCTCTCAGTCCTAACGCAGCACTTGCTACCAATAGACCAACGAGGCAGTAAATTTAACATATTTGGTCATGGAAGGTCTTTCTTGGCCTTACCCTGTCGACATTTGCGTTTATACTTCCTCTATATATTCCTTTCGTTAATCGTCTTTCATTCATCCTCTCAATATGACCAAACCATCTAAGCATGCCTTTCTCAACCTTCGTCACTACATCTTCTTTTACACCACAACGTTCTCTAATTATTTCGTTTCTGATTCTATCTCTCAGTTTCACTCCTAGCTTACTTCTAAGTGCTTGCATCTCCACTGCGTTTATTCTATTTTCGTGCTTCTTCTGCCATACCCAACTTTCGCTTCCGTACGTTAGTGTCGGGATCAATACTCCGTATAAACCGCCAGACGTGCCTTTTTGGACACTCTCTGACTGTTCACAAAGGTGTGCAGCGCTCCGTTCACCAGGTTACCAGCTTTAACTCTCCTTTCAATATCGCTAACACACTTACCACCTTATGTGAGCCTGGATCACATAATTTTTGCGTCCTAAATAGAAGATTTTCATTATAAAATAATTATACTTTAGCGTACCATGTCAATGCAATATGAAAC
Source organism: Maruca vitrata (assembly GCA_039566165.1). Classification (NCBI taxonomy): domain Eukaryota; kingdom Metazoa; phylum Arthropoda; class Insecta; order Lepidoptera; family Crambidae; genus Maruca; species Maruca vitrata. The sequence continues at coordinate 6,435,980 of CM076926.1, forward strand.
CGCGGAAATGCTAGCTGGGAAAATGTAAATTGAAAATTACTTGCGACGACCAAGGTCAGTTTAATAAGTTACATAAAGTGACTTTTGACTTAAGTTACTCCAAGTAAAATATAACTCCGAGATTGGATTTCGTCGTAGAAAAATTATTAACTCAGCACTGAATATTTGATGTAGTTTGAAGTTTAAGGTAGGCTTTTGAAAATAGCTCTACTTACCTAATAAGATTCTGATGTTGAGTTTAAATGCTCCAAATTAAATGGGGCTCGAGAGTAAAGGGCTTCATAATTTAAGGAAGTTTACTTTTGTATGAAAAAGTGTTCAAAATGTCAGGTTTTTCTTCTGTCAGGTAGTTGTACAAGTCTAACCGAAAAGTTTAGTGGCTACTAAAATCAGTTAGGTACACACTTTAGTTTCGAACAATGGACTGGATATTTCAACCAACAAAATCGTGAACAATATCGTTCCAAAAATAGCTTACTCAGATTTCCCATTGACAAAGAATGTATTGTAGAGATGGGTAACTTTGCGATGTCATGATGAGTTAGTTCAAGTCTTAGTAACTACGCTGGCTGGTATAACGAACTTTAACAAAATAAGTGGATTGATGGCGAATTTCATGAACCTAGCTGTTGCTGCCTGGTTGGATGAAACAATCTTTCATTTAAATAACAAAAAACTCACATCACATAGATATATAAATTAGATATTTTCATTTACATCACATATGATATGTCGAACTGATTCCGGGCCAAGTTGCTCAAACACTCGTTACGCATATTAGAAACTGCTATATTTGGTGAACACAAATATACCTAAATATAAAATAATCACACTCAGATGCGTAACAGCAATTGAAGTGTATCACACAAATATTAGTCCCGAGTGGGAATCGACAGAGGGCATGGGCACTATCCAATCCTTTACACGTGTTTGCTTTCCGATAATATCCAAGCACTTATCTGTCATATTCATTAATGAGAGAGCTTCATACATTAATCGTAGAGAGCATGCAATCCTGTGAGCACACAGTCAGCTATAGAGTAGCCTGCCAAATTGCATCTAAATGGGATTCGAAATGTGTTTACTGCAAGCAAACCAATATATCATTAGAAACTCCGAATTAGTATATCCAGGATATTTACCATAAATAATCATACCATATTAAAGCATCGATGGCCGAGTGGTAAAGGTTGTTGCTTGCCATACGAGAGGTCGGCAGTACCCACGTACGTACCACTGTGTTTATCAAATTTGGAATTCATATGTGCCGCTTTAACGATGGTTAAAACGTCGAATAAACGTGGTGATTTCATCTTCATTAATTAGTAAATTTACAACATATGCTCGGCTAGTTCAAGCTCTGGCATCGCAAAAATTTTGTGAAGACTGAATTACTGAATTTTGAATTACTCGTAACTTATTGACTCAGAACGTGCAGTGTATGACGCGAACTTGAGTCATTGAGTCGGGACGTACATCCGCTTAACTTTTAGCATTACTGAGTTATTTTACCCGAATTCGTTGCCCCGTCTCTACCGTGTAGGTTTCATAGTCAATTGGCTGTCCTAGTTTAAAACACCTGTGGCTTTCACGCTTTGAAATGAGCCAGGAGTGTTGGCTTGCTATTGACACGGCGCTCAATCTACCCAATGGCGCTATTGTTAAATTTACCTTCGCTGGGGGACTGAAATCGTCGAGTAAAGACCATTTGTGAAGCCTTCTGAATGACGGACCTATGGTGAGAATGTAACGAACGACGTCTTTAGATAAAGAACGCAATAGAGTCTCTTTGATTATGAGAATGTTGAAAAAGGTCATACACTCTTTTTTTAATGGATTAGTTAGTATTATTATTTAGTTTCTATGTATATAATTTAAAATAAAATTAAGTGCTTATGTAAAAGGACAAGTTTCATGCAGACGATGAATGGAATGTTTTACATCCTTTATGGAATCCGAAAAGGATAAAGGAATATTATTGAATATTTTTTACAAAAAAATAATAAGGATAAAATCAACTGTTGTACCGTGGTTCGGGGATGAGAACTCAAGCTTGTTCAAGTTCGCCCAAGTGTGGAATATTGCTGTCACCTCTGGGATGGCTCCGCAAAATATTTGCTCGATGCCCTCGATAGTTTGCAGCGACATGCTATCCGTATTGTCGGTGATGTAGAGGTGTCCGAAACCCTGGAACCTCTACAATTACGTAGATACATTGCCGGTCGAAATGTTCTCTATAATGGGGAATGCTCTGAAGAGCTATTTCAGCTAATCCCTCCCTTTCCTTTCCACTCCCGAACGACACGTGCCGGGCAACACTGCCATCAGCATACAATGCAGACGCTGGTGGCTCGGACTAAGAGGTTTAGTTCCTCTTTTCTGCCCCGTGCCATTATGGCATGGAATGCCCTTCCAGCTGGTGTTTTCCCTCCCTCCTATGATCACGGGCTCTTCAGGCGGGGCATGAAACGGCATTTAAGCAGGCCTTCAGGGTGATTGCGACAGGGGCAATATGATCTATTGTGCCTGTCGACCTCATATTTGGATCTCACTACCGCTTACTATCAGGTGGAGTGAGGTCATCTTGTTTGCCTATTATTAAAAAGAAAGCTCGTCCAAAAATCGCAAGAAGTGCATTCCAATACATTAAGCCAGCTGTGAACACTAGAGCAGTTGATTTTTTTTCCTTATAAGTATTATTATTAACTGTTAAAGTACTGGTCCCCAAGCATTACGAGAAGCAATGGGGAAAGCATCTAATTCTTTAAATCTCGGACGTGTAATCAAGGTTTGGTACTTCAAATAAAAAAAAAATATTTTAGTTTTACGTTTTAATTAAACAGTTTTCTATTCTGTCAAACCGTGATAACTTACAGCCAATCACAACTTATCTCATAACCGCACCGTATTGTGTCAGTCGAATTCACGTGGACATCGATGGCCGCCATAAAACATAGTAAAATGTCGGCCGGAGAAATACGCGACCATTGGAAAACGCTTTGCATCCAATTCTGCGGGATATGGGGCACATTTCAATTTACAATCACGCCTGCCTCCTTGATTGATGGCTGGGTCGGCTCATTATGATCCCTTTCCGATAGTTACTGACCCAATTTGTTCACTTTCATCACGCCAAGATATAGGTGGCCGCTGGAGTGAATTATGAAGGCTTTATTATGTATTAGTGTGGGTGTGAAGGGGATTCGGGAAAATATTGTAATGCTTACTTTTACTTGTAGCTTAATTAGAGTGAAGTTTTTGGGAACTATCGTGCTCTACATAAAGCTACAAGTATCCATCTAGTTTTGCACAGAACATCTAAATAAACGACACCTTTATTTACCGTTTTCATTTTATTTCTTCTCAGAAGATTTGGAAGATTGGAAATAATGACCGTAAATTTAATTTACGATTAAAACTGATTAAACTTTTACCTCCTCTGGAAAATGGCGCTGAAATTCATCTACCATCTATAAATAAACCTAAAATGGCCTCATATCAAAACGATATATAGTCCAGTCAAATTAGGTAAAAATCTCGGAATTCGAGATACCCAGCTGTAAGTCTGTAAATACTTGTATATTGACGTCCTAAAAGTTGTCTCAAAACCTACATATTGTAGGGTGTACGCAACTATTAAATTTTCAAGGTCAAATGTCACAAATATCAGTTTTATGAACTTTTGAGCGAAACGGGAAGTTTTATCATAAAAGTGTGTAGGAGAAAATTGCTTATCATCTAATTATCTACAAAAATTGTCTCTACGTTTTATTCCTAAGATTCACCATTTCAGAGATACAGCGATGCAAATAGTTGAAAAAGTTGTATTTTCAAAAGCTTCCAGACCCCCGTGCGATTGTGCTAGACAGTTAAAATTTTCACAACTGATGTATTTCAGTAGCCTCTATAACATCTAATACTAGAAAAAGCTTAAAACCAATGTTTAAGTGGGTTCTCATACAAAAACTATGGTTTTTTTTTCTTACACTTGGCCGGTTTTTAACGTGGTTACCCCAGTAAACCTATTCCAGACGACACCTTTTATACATGAAGAACACGTTGTTTATAAGGAAGCCTAGTTAAATAATTGTTTTGTGTTGTTTTCAGTATTCAGAAGATTTAAGATTTCTGCGTTTCATTAAATTAAATTTGGTTAATATGGATCTTCACGTTCATAATAGAGTTAGATGGACAGTTAACATTTTTAAAATGTTTTTTTTTTTTCAGTTATACTTCAAATAAAAGTTCTAATAATTGGTTATTTCGTACTTTTTGACCCATAATAAGCAGTTTAAATGTACTGAAACGTATATGTATAGTACTAAAAACATCATAAAACAATTATTTAACTAGGCTTCCATATAAACAACGTGTTCTTCACGTATAAAAGGTGTCGTCTGGAATAGGTTTACTGGGGTAACCACGTTAAAACCCGGCCAAGTGTGAAAAAAAAATAACCATAGTTTTTGTATGAGAACCCACTTAAACATTGGTTTTAAGCTTTTTCTAGTATTAGATGTTATAGAGGCTACTGAAATACATCAGTTGTGAAAATTTTAACTGTCTAGCACAATCGCACGGGGGTCTGGAAGCTTTTGAAAATACAACTTTTTCAACTATTTGCATCGCTGTATCTCTGAAGTGGTGAATCTTAGGAATAAAACGTAGCGACATTTTTTATAGATAATTAGATGATAAGCAATTTTCTCCTACACACTTTTATGATAAAACTTCCCGTTTCGCTCAAAAGTTCATAAAACTGATATTTGTGACATTTGACCTTGAAAATTTAATAGTTGCGTACACCCTACCATATGTAGGTTTTGAGACCACTTTTAGGGTGTCAATATCTAAGTATTTACAGACTTACAGCTGGGTATCTCGAATTCCGAGATTCTTACCTAATTTAAGCTTAAATGACTGGACTAATAAGTTAAATATTAAACTTCTACTTAGACGATCAAGAAAGTTCTAAATTCAGAACCTGCAAGTAAATTTTGAATCTAGAACCATGTAGGTTAATATTATTATCTATTTATTATTTGTGCTAACCAAGTGCTAACACTACAATTTGCTTTTTCGCTGTAAAGATCTCGAAACGGCGGATCTCTAAATAACACGCAAGTTTAATGCCTAAAATTAGGTTTATTTCACATGTAGGTTAAGTCAACCCACGATTTTCATTTCAGTATTCGTCCGAAAGACCAATTTAGTAATAGTTAGTTCTCATTCAAGATTGTATTGGAGAGACTATTCATTTGGCCGGAGGTCTAATATTCCAAGCGCCGATACCGAATGAGCTCACTAAAGCTCATGAATGAAACATTTAATCAGCTTTTCAACTGGTTGCACAGCTGATACGTAGGGTTCAAATTATACTAAAGTTTCTTCCTTGAAGTAGTAATACATGTACATGTTTCCTGAAGATTGCGTAAAATCGGATTTCTTTGTAGAAGAAGGCAGTATTTATGCGAACACTTCACATCTGAGAAAGTTTTTAGAAATTCATTTTCATTTCTTCGTAAAATCAAATAAAAAAATATTATTATGTAGTCATAAAGGTCAAAGGTATTATGGCCTTGACAATTTACCTACTATGTTTTTTCCTGTGGAAACACTAGAATATTCAATAGGTATGTTTTGGTTATTTACCATGTCTTTTTGTTTAAATGAGCACGCGAAATTTGGGCACTGTTGCAAGCGCAATGATCACGGGTCAACTGTAGACAACTCTGTATTATCGAATTCTGTTTTAATTTTGAAGAGAATATTCTTAGGAAATAAATTTACATATTTAATGGGAAATCCATAATAATCACTTTTTAGACGATTTTAACATCAGGTAACAAATAATTTGAATTTCAGGTAATAAATAAAAACAACCCATGCGTACTACTACTGCTAAAGCAGAGCAGGTACTCTCTAAACGATTAATGTAAATATTCCTTTGTACTCCAGATGTGTAGGTACGGTAATGGACTCACGTATATTTCTAAGTTTCTTAGAAAAAGAAAATCGTCCTGATTCCAGTAACATAAACAGTGATAGTGCTGACGTAAGTGTTTTATCTACCCGCGAACCATTTGCACAAAGTTTCCAAGAAAACACGTTATAAGCAGATTTGGTCTATTTCTATTCAACATTCAAATCTTTTCAGCTTTCCTAATCTGCTTTAGAAATGGCAATAAAAGCAAACGTTACATGTTTTATCCAAAGAAAGGTCTGAGAATAAATACTTATTAGCATAATTTGGACCGGGTCCGCTAATGTATGTGGAAACATGCTGGGCACATGATAATGAGGAGTCTGGGTCGAGCACAACCTTCACTAATCTTGGAGACCATTAGGGCACAGCCTCATTCGGTGTACAGTGAGCAGCTGACAGTTCGCTGCGTTTCTCCCGCCGACTCATTCTGAGTGTCTGAGCTTTTTTATTTCCTAACTGACATACGATGATGGCATGGAGTAGCCTCGTCATCATCACCGGACTTGCGGGAGAGCGGATGGATCTCACCTTAATTAGCAGTGTCTGAGCCGCGTGGTTTAAAATGCATAGGGAGAAAAACAGAAGACAAAATATTAGCCTTTCATTCTAGCCTATTCAGCTTAGTGGAGACGTGCCCTAAGTTTTGGAAAGATTAAACTGTCTATTTCACTTTGACCTGCAAATTTAATTTTTTTGTGGTTAATTGAATTTACAGGGAAGAAAGATTCAATCAACAAATTAAATTAACATTTTAATGAGAAATTGCTTACCATCAATTTTGGGGTGTGCTTCCGACAAGATCCCTTGGGCTTTAAACTCCAGGCTTGATTTTACAGCTTTAAATTTATTGGCGAAACTTCGAAAATTTGACAAATATGAGGGCATTTTAAAGTCTTGAAGGTGTGATCAAATCAATCATATAACTAAGACCCTGACATGGTCAAACCACCAATTGAGCAACATATTCCGTTATTTTTATTAATGTGTTATTTTGATTGATTAGTTGCTACTAATTGCAACCCGCCCTTGCTTCGCTTAGGGTACATTACACGAATAAACCTTCGTCTTTAATCTCTGCCTGTAAAGAAACCGCATCAAAATCCATTGCGTAGTTTCAAAGATTCAATCATAAAAATAGGGATGGATAGACAGCGAGAACGGTTTTGGTATTGTTTTATGTATGTAGTGTCTCACTAAATAAACCATTTTTATTCATATTATTAATTCTAAGGCTTCAAACAAAAAACCTTGTTGTGGGTTCCACGAGGGATCAATTTTAAATTAACGAAGCGTTAGCCATAAATAAAGATATTATAAAAGAGAATCCTACTAATATTATAAACGTGAAAGTTTGTATGTGTGGATGGATGTTTGTTACTCTTTCAAGCAAATACTACTGAACCGATAACGATGAAATTTGGTATGCAGCAGGTAGCTTAAGACCCAGAATAATATATAGGCTACTTTCTATCCCGGAGTTCGGACGAAGTCGCAGGCGGAAAGATAACTACGAGCCGAGCCTGCAGCACCAACATACCAAGGTGCCTGTTGCACCCTTCCTGGATCACTAAACCATGGAGCCTCCAAGTACTCATCTCAAGGCGCTTTACCCCAAACCAAAGACAAACACAACCATTCTCCAGCAGTCACGTCGAAAAGTTTAAATTGTCCGGAAAATTACGCTGCGTAGGAGTGATTTACAGCCTTTTTAGCTGAGAGCGTCGGCCGAACCGCCACTCGTGAATATGAGTTTAACAAAACATATAAATCTTTGGTTTAAAAGTGGCAGCGTGTGGTAGTCGAGTGGAGCTTACACGGCGCTACTGATTAGAGAGAGCTTGTTTGAAATGATATGTGTACAATGTATGCGTGAAAATACATGTCGTCAAAAGTCTACTAATTGTTTGTTTGATCCAAGGCAACTTTATTAATATTGGACCGAGGTGCGTTGTAAAAAAATATGTAGCTTAATTTAGATCCCGCTTTTCACTATACGTATTTAAAAATCTTTGTCAGATCTTTTTCCGCCAAAGGCTCGTAGGAGGTTATTGCTATGTTATTGTTTATGTGTTATATTAGTTTCGTTTTGTTTAAATATATTTTGTTAGTCAGTTGTAAGATAAATTTAAGTGACGCTCTTCGTATGCTGTACTACGATTATCATCTAGTTTTATAACATTTTTTTATTCCTAATGACACTGTTAAGTTTTCTGTTTGCTTAACATATCGTAAGCCTTAACATATGAAAACCAAATTTAAGGTTAACGTTTCCAGGGCTTGTTAATTACTCAATGAGAGTAAGGGGGCTTGTCAAAAATCACAAATCAATAAGAAGGATTAGAAACGCTACCTTTAAATGGTATCCCTTTTTCATCCCTCTTATTCAGACTAAAGCTTGGTCTAATTATTTTTGGTAGATTGGTATACTTTAAAACAGTCGCTAAGCGGACGATACTTATAAGAAGGTACCACAGATAATTTACATATACATTGTGTCTGAATTGTTAGGTAATCTTCACAGATTCTGCTAGCATCGATATATTCGATTATAGGGATTACCCGTAATCGAATCACGTCGTGTAAAGGTTGCTTACAAAAAGGTTACGTACTTTTATTTATTTTTGGTGAGCAAGATTTGAACGTTACCTTATAAATGGGTTTATGATTAATGGTTCTGGGTGATATGAATTTTGCTATTTAAGTGTTCTTCAACTATTTGCGTGATACGTTATATACAACTTTACTCCAATGCTTACGCGAAATTGTATGAAAATACTCTGTCTATCGGGCTTTCAAACCAAAACTGCTTAACCGATTAAAATTAAATTTAATAAACAGACAGACTAGACGTTGTGAAAGGACATGAGATATTCTTTCACGCAAAAACTACTGAACGGATTGAACAATATTGTAGCTTAAATATCAGAAAAACACATGGGTTACCATTTAGAAATATTTATATTATGTGTAATCCAAGATATGCCAATAATTAACTCGGTGCGTACGAAGTCGCGGGCGGCCGCTAGTAAGAAAATATTCGCCTATGCTAGATTTCAAAGGCGGAGTATTTTAGTACCTATTTCTATCTACAATAACGCGAATATGTTTGAGTGCCCTAACTACTTCCAATGCGTGACAGGCTGTATGTAATTCATTAAACATTACAAATTTATAAGTTAGACCGAAATGGCATGGTAACCTTAATACAGGATTAGTTCGAGTATTATAATTCATATACTCAGTAATCAATCAATGAATATTATATAGGACTCATATCAGGCGTTACATGTAAAGTGTCCAAACATAAGGAATTAATGGACTTTTGATGGTATGACAGATAGACAGAAGCTATGAATACTCGTATTTATACGAAATTCGACACTTAAGTGTAGGTATTATTTTATAATCAATAAGGTCGTTCAATTATGGTTATGTTTAAGTATTCATCATATAATAATGGATTATGGCAGAATTGAAATACTTAATCAGGTGTTCATTTTACATGTATTTATTTAATTATCTCCCAATGAAAATCACCAATCGGAATACATTAAGAGCATTTTATTGGTCGTTCATAATATGCAGTTACAGACTAGATAGGAGATTTTAATTCTCAGTGTATATGGCTACACTATATCCTTTGTTTTTTTTTATCGAGTTATAAATTACAGTTAATAAAACCTAACGCAAAAATTAAAAGAAAATAAAAACTTCGAGGAAGATTTTTAATGATGCGAAAACATTTCATCCCATATTTCATTTGTTTTTGATGCTACATTGAATATCCAGTCACCCAAGTAGGCATTTCTCTTTTTCCATTGCATAACTACTCACAACTAGACTGTCTAACCAATAGTACTGTGAACAGTGTTGCCATGCCTGGTCTCGCGCCCATCCAACTATTGTTCGCCGTGGTGACTGTTGCGAGCAGATACGGGACAATCCGCGTGAGGATTAACCCTGCATTTATTTATTTACTAGCTCTGCCAGCGACTTCGTCCGCGTTTCCCCCCGTTTTTTACATATTTTTCACTGTTGCCTTGTTCCTATCGGTTCCAGCGTTACGTAGCCTAAAGCCTTCCTTGATAAATGATCTATCCAACACAAAAATATTAATTTTCAATTCTGACTATCCTAGTAGTAGTTCCTGAGACTAGCGCGTAGAAACAAACAAACAAACTCTTCAGCTTTATAATGTTAAGTATAGATATGTATTTGGCAGGTACTTTTTCAACGATTGAGGCAGTATTTGAGGTTGGTTGTATGTACAAAGATCATGTACGAAAGACAAACGCTGAGAATCTTATGATACTCTGCTGCGTATAATATGCTCTTTTAGTATCGCGTCTTACGGCCTTGAAATGTTTAACAGTGTAAGCGACGCTTTTATATTTTGAATGGGAGCTTAAAATTGAAACCTACTTTACTCTCAACTTTTTAATAATGTTGCAATGTAAGTAAATTTTATTTTCGTCACCTGGCAGTAAATGTAATATTTAATATTCATACCTTCTCATTTGCTATTCTACCCTACATAAATAAAAACACTAAAACACTTTTAAAATAAAACTAATTTTACGTATTAAACTCGCGTGTATTGTTTACATATTATTTAGGGACCCGACGTTTCGAGCTCTTTACAGCGCTCGTGGTCACGGTTTTTTTCAAATGTTAAGTGTTCGCGATAGTAATAGACAATACTAAAGCACTTGATTAATTTTAAGTGAAGTGAAGTGCTTGTTCTTTAGAATGAGTACCTTTATTATTGCATGCATATCACTTAATTGGTATACAAGATGTAGAAAAATATACCAATATTAGATAATAATTTTTCGTCCCCTTAACAGGAAAAGGAGTTGTTTTATGTTTCGATTAGCGTGTTGTTCATATGGAAGTTATGGGAGCCATCGATATTGAGTGATTCCTGATTGCGTGAATCAGGTCACCCGGAAACAAAGCTTTGTGCTGTGTCATGAGAAAGGGTTCCACCCTCAAATAATTGGTCGGGAAAAGCTGATAAAAAACAGTATTGCGTTTTTGTAAGTAGGTAGTGTGGAAGTCCTGAAATTCACGTAACAGCTGTTGGCATATTTATGCTTGCTTTAATATAAGGTTTTGTTTGTAGGAATCATTTTGATATATATATATCCAGCTGTATATCCAGCTGTACTTTTTATAGCTACCGTAATTTGTGCGAAAAGCATCTCAGAAAACGTCGATGGCTGAGTGGTTCGTTGCTTGCCATGCGAGAAGAGATCGCCAGTTCAAACCCCGCTACGTACCACTGTGATTTTCTAATTTGAAATTCATAAACTAAGTATGAATCTTATTCGATGCTTCAGCGGTGAAGGAAAACATCGTAAAGAAACTTGCACACCTATACCGATACCGGCATTGCACAGGCCCGCGCGCAGTAGAAACACTTTTTATCTTCCCAAGGTGTCTCTCGTTGTTTGAGGCCAAATAGTCAAACCGCAGGGAAGACAGTGAAGAATGCGTCAGTACCACTGTCCCCTTACCACCAGCAGTGAGCAGGAAGATCCTGGGGGTTTTAGCCGGCATAAGTTCAGCATAACCACAGCGTTGCCCCAGTGCTATGGTATCCATAAGGATTTCCCCGGGTAAAAAAAGGCCTTATCGACCTGATTTAGGCTAGGCCAATTCTCCAGCAGTGGGGACGTATATGGGCTGATGATGGTAAGTTGTGCACCCACATGCATCGTTTGTATATTTAAAAATCAGATAGGTACATAACCAAATGCGAAAAAATCGTCACCATAATATTTTAAACAATGTTAACATCTCTATAATTCTAATAACTACCAAATTGCATTTCTATTTTGACGACCAACTACCTAAAATATACCAACTACATGAAATTTAATGTCAAACTAATTAGTTAGGAAACTGTATTAAACCTAAATGTCACATGCAGTTAGTTGAAACAGTTGAAAGTCAAAAGTCCCACTCATTAACTACCAACTCACCAAATAGTAAACTCCGAAAGGCATCACTACAACCGCCACCAACAAATCGGCAACTGCAAGACTCACTATGAAATAATTCGTCGCAGTCTGCAAACTGCGCTCCCTCGCCACACTTATTATAACTAACACGTTACCGAATAACGTTAATAACGGAAACACCAATAACGACAGCGCCCAAAAGTTGTAACTGGCCACTTCACTTGCACACGTTCCGTTTTCAAACGTACAATTCGAAAAAGTCCCGTTCACTGTTCTATTGAAACCGTAAAGTTCACTGAATGAGTCGTTTAGGTCCAATATCATTCTCAGACTGACCGAATCGGACTCGTTCGTTCTTTCGTCGTGGTTCAGGAAGGTAGAGTTGGGGTCCGGGGGCCGCAGTTGGAACGCTGTGAGCTTGGTTTCGTTCTGGCATCCGTTCGAGCATATACTCTTTTGGAGTTCCATCCGGATTTCGTGCACGTCAAGGTTTTCCGTATCCCCATTCATTATTCAAATTTACGTTGTCTGGGGGGTTTATTTGATTGGATGGAGGTGGGTAGTTCCCCGCGGTAGGGATGGCTGGCGATATCGTCCTCAATCATTGTGCTTGCCCGACAATCTGGAACAAAATTGGTTTTTATTAAAATTTGCCTTCAGACACGATGTTTTATTCATCCGCTTTGCACCCGGTAGGGTGATTGCTGACGTAGTGATACAATGGAGATCGTTTTACATTTTTCATTGAATTCAGAACAATATTCTATGTACAGGTATTTTGTCTCCACATTTTTACGTAACCAGAGAATATATTAGTATCTAAAAATTCGCTTTGTTGGACTTTTATTCGCAAAGAAAATCATTTTCCGCGCTTAAGCTATCTAGAACGAGTATATTAGAAAATTCTTGCAGTTTTACCTCGTGCAAATGTTCACAATCTCATCTCAAAAAGTACTTGCTTCACACACAAAGACAACATTCTTAGAAACATTAAGACTCCGCGTCTGATGCCTTTATATTTATAGAAACCCTGATCTTATTTGCAGATTAAGGCGCCAAGTTGACCGTGAAACTCGACATTTGCATCGAGACGATTTTCCTAATCCGATTATTTGAAAAGTTCACAACATTAATTTAAAGATTTGTGCATTAGACTTTGCGTATCACGTTTACTTTGAAACTTTATGCCAAGTCTAATACATTGCTTTGGGTCTTTACTTGAAGTTTCTAAAAGTCAGACTTTCTAATGAAATCATATTCATCCAATCAATCATTCAAATTCTTTACGTAAAGAATAAAGGCTTTAAGATTTTATTGTATTTAACTATTGTGCGAGTTAATTGGATCCATGCAGTAATAAAAGGTAAACTAGTTTAACTTCGAACTGAAATATAATCCAAATCTCAATATTTGCCTAAGCATAATTCAATATGCCTATATACATAAATAAATATATAAATAAAATTTCACAACATCACATACATTGAACTGATCCGTGGTAAGTAGCCTAAGCACTTGTTTTACGGAGATCAGAATCAACCAACAGTGGATACACAAATGTACTTAAATATAACACACACCCAGACACGGAAAACCATTTTTCAGTATTTAATTGGGACACTGAAGTACTTTTCCCATAATATCATATTGATTTGATGCACACTCTTATGATAGGCATCCATTACCGTGGCCCATTAAGCGCGCATTGTTGCGACGGCTCATCAGTCTGATAGATGTCCCGTTTGTTGTGAAATATTGATTGATACCGATTTTTTTTATAATTAAAGAAATTTACATTTAGGAAATACTTTTTGTCAGTTCCCACTGAAACAACTCTGTTAAAAGTAAGTTGCTTATTTGTAAAGTAAATATTTTTTTTACTGTGGATATTTCATGGTAATGCCGTTGCCAACTATCACCGTTATTAATAGAGAACAGAAAAATCCAGTTTATTTTGAGGGAGCCACCGTATTAGTACATCTATCCTATGTCGGCAACAGAAATACTTGATGTGAAAATCATCAATCAAACGACTGTCTAACATCACGATGGGGAAGCGAAGTTTTCAGTAACAGGTTTCAGTTTTAACTTTTGACTATCCTGAACAAAACAATAAAGAATATAAATAAAAAAAATCATATTTTAATTTTTTTAAAGATAATATGATAGAAAATAATGTTAGTTATTTTAAACTAGCCACTAATGATGATACGAAACCAGAAGTCAGAAGAAGCGAGATCGGTTTCGCCACCGGCAAAATTGTAACGAATAATCGGCGAGCGGAATCCAAGAGCGAAGATGGGATAGGATTCTCGTTAAAATCACGACTAGCGTGCAACGTTATCTGCAGTGGGGCAATTAGGGGTTTGCATGCATTTTCATCCTCAGAAAAATTCACGAACATCCAACGAAAAAAGAGGGATAAAGTTTCAAATCTCAAATGTAATCTCCAACCTCCTATGTACATGTAGATTCTCATGAACGTAGATTTTATCGCAAACTTTACTGTCTCAGAGGGATTTACTTTTAAGACATTTTGTTTTTTCATACACGGTATTGTTTTGCCATGCAAATTATTGAAAGTTGTTTATTGAAGGCTGACGATGGCGTCATAATGAGCCGTAAAACCCTGCCTTTAATATTAATTACAATATAATTAAAATGTTTAAGTATACACCTACTTACATGTTAATAATATTTATTTACAAAACGAAGTTATCCAAAGCTATGTCAAGATTTTCGATTCTGGAAAATGTGTAAGCATAATTGACAAAATTTTCCTTGTCAAATGATTTTTAAATAACTAAGATTGAATGTTTGTCATAAAATCAAGAGTATTTAAAAAGCGAACGTGATTGCATTTCATCTCGAATATTTGATCTCCTTAAAAATTAATCACTCAGAAGGAAATTCCGAATCAAGATATCATATTTTTATCAGCTTTACACTTTATGCGGGAAGCAATCGTTTGGAGAAAGAATATTATTGAAATTAAGTATTCTACAGAATTTTAATACGTATAACATTTCTTTTTCATTGTTATTTTAACAGCATTTCATTTATTTTACATTTCAGTGTTATTTTAACAGCATACATTATTAAAGCATTAATGAATTTTAATTAATTTCCATGAATAAATAATGCATTCACATCATCGCAAACACATAGTTCTGATTCTGAAATAAGTAGCTTATACATTTGTGTTCAGGGTATAAAAAATCAGTTAAATCATCATTATCATCAGCCCATATACATCCCCACTGATGGAGCACAGGCCTACCCTAAGCTATTGCAATAAGGCTTCTATGGCGATAAGGGCTTCGTCAACCACGCTGTCCAAGTGCGAGTTGGTTGACTACACCACCTAAGAATTTATTCTTAGGGGTGCAGGTTTCTTCACGATGTTTTTCTTCAACTTTAAAGTGTCAAATATCGTACTTATGAATTTCAAATTTAAATAACACAGTGGTACGTGGCGGGTCTTGAACAGGCGACCTCTTACATATCATAACAACGGCCATAACCAACCGTACAACGTAACCGACCGTAAAATAATAAACAGATATGTACTGGAAAATACTGAAGTTTGTATTGAAGTCCTACTGAATATCGAAGTTCGAATCCTAAAATACACAATTGTTCCTGAAGTACTATCGGCAACGCTGGCGGTCGACCACCTATAAGGTGAAAATCGCTTGGCAATTTCGCGTCTGTCAGAGCAAGCCCCGCCCAATTGTGGTCAAGGAGCTGGCGATTATTTTTGGTAGATATTTGAGGCGAGCTGAAAACTTGTCCTGTACCTCTCCTATTATATCCCATCACAAAACCGCAGACCTGCCTATTGAGTAGCGGGGCTAAATCAAACCCCCAATTTTTTTTTAAATATATTTTATAATCCAAAAATATAAATTTGTCAGATCACCTGGCAGGTAGAAGTTCCACCGAAATAATTTGTCTTAGTGAGTCTTATTTTTTTGTTATAAATAAAAATATGAAAAATGTTTTTGGGGTTTGCTTTAGCCCGCTACTCACCAGCCAGGTCTGCAGTTTCGTACTGGGATATAATAGGAGTGGTACAGGATAAGTTTTCAGCTTGCCTCAAATACCTACCAAAAAATTCTTGCTAGCCATAGTAGGAGACTATTGGAACGATTTTGCTTGGATTATGACAGATTTTCTTTAAGTGCTCTTCTATCGGCCAGTGGGCGGGGCTAATGGCGTTTAAAGAAATCTGTTTGAAAAGTGTACTTCCGCCAAAATTTCTGGTTGTACATACAGCCATACTTCTGGCGTAAGAGACTAGAATTAAAGGTAAAGAAGGAGGTGACTTTCCTCGTATAATGACTCCTCATTATAAGAGTAAAGTCAGCGTAACAGGATAGGAGAATCCTTACTATCCTTACTAATATTATAAATGCGACAGTAACTCTGTCTGTATGTCTGTCTGTCTGACTGTTTCGCTTTCACGCATAGAATACTGAACCGATTTAAATGAAATTTGGTACAGATATAGTCCAAAGCCTCAGAAAGGACATAGGCTACTTTTTACCCGACAACGCTATAAAGAAGTTATGTTTTACCCGTTGAACGTCTCTATAGGGACGGAGTCGCGGGCGGAAAGCTAGTTTATAATAAACAAAGGTTTTCTATTATAGTGGCAGATTTAGAAATTCTTTACTGACTGGGCGGGTGACTCCGTACGTTATCTTTATATTTATTTAATTTATATTCAATATTACAACATAGTATAAAAAGCCTCTTTCGAAATGTGTTTTTTTAAATAAATATTGGTGAGCCAACTTTTGCATTTATAATATCTTTAGAAAGTGGGATTTTATCGAGCGCTTTCCTGTATTCAGATTCCAAAACTGATATTTATACGGCGGAGAATATATCACAAAGGCATTTAAAGCGCCATTCTATTTACAATATAAATCGACTATATTCACAAATAGCTTCGTTAAAACAGTTAACAACTAGACACACGACATTCTATTTCCATTGTGAGCGTCTAATCCATTTACCATGATTCTTCTCGGTATTTCTCTTGTTATTTAATTAAAACCGTTATAGCCACGTCATGTGATGAAAAATTCAATATGGTGGTCATGTAGGGTGCATCCTTCAGACGTGTTCGCTATTTATGGTACAAAAGGGGAGAGTAATGTGCAGTAAATTAGTTAGAATGAAGACAGGACTTAAATTGTTTGTCAAATAGGTTTTATAATATTTTTTGAAGGAGTCATTTTCGATTACTGTAGATACTTTTTACGCATCATTTCTGGGCTAAAATACCGCGGTGTAGCGTCATGGAACTCGGAAGAGAAGTCTTCAACTACTAGTCTTTTACCCTACTGAGCCAGAAAGAGGGTTATTGTGTACCTAGATGTAGCCGTAATAGTATGACGGATCATACAATCCGACTGCGACATATAAAAATGTAACTGATCGCTGTCTGTACATGAATGATGTTTGATTAAAAATATTTATAGGAGACATAATATGTCAACGCTTTAGTACACAAAATAATGATTTTTGGAATTTGTGTCTGTTTGTCTGTACGTTTGTGCACTCTAATCTCAGAAAGAGCCGATCAGATCTAGATTTCAGTAATATTATCATGAAAACCTAAACACATACATTTAGGTGTTATTTCCTGTCAACCGTTTCATAAATAAAAAATAAGTTATGTAAATTCAAAGAATCACGTCGAATTTGCTGGGCGATTGAACGCACTGCCAAAATGTTGCATTGCAATACGCGCAAGAATACTGCCTAAAGTATCTTTTCGCAGATTAGATGTCGCTGGCACAGCTAGTTCTTAGTAATAAAATAAAATATATAAATAAGGCGTCCGACCGATTTCAGCCATGGCGGCCGATCTCAATTGAAATCAGCCAAGTGCGCAGGACATATTATAGTGCACAAGTGTACGCGCAAACACAAGTGCACTCTCTATTCCCTTACTCTCATAATTCGGTGAGACGGCAATCCGACATGACCGATGAGAGATCGGGCGCAGGACCACCGGCTTAACGTGCTTTCCGAGGCACGGGCGTTCAACAGCCAACTTCCTAACTCCGGGCTGAGTAATTTCATTACAGAAAAACTCACACAAATTTTGCCCGACCCCGGACTCGAACCGGGGACCTCTCGGTCCTAACGCAGCACTTGCTACCAATAGACCAACGAGGCAGTTAAAGTTTATAAAATATATAGTGGTCATGTCGCATGCATCCTTCGGACGTGTTCACTATTTATAGTACAAAAGGGATGTAAGTAGTGTGCAGTAAATTAGCTAGGGTAAAGTACCCGCCCCGTTCCAGTCTATTATACGAACTAATTGAAATAGAGTCGGGATTCCTTGAATAACTTCACGTTGGAATTCTATGCTATATATTTGGCTCTTGTTTAGTGTAGGTATCTTGCAGTTTGCAATCACGACTGTTGTCAACGAGGGGGTGAATATAGAAGCTCTTATTTTGTTTTTAGTTCTAGTCTACCTAGGAATGAATATATAAGGGGAAGTCTGAAAGTTGCACCAATTTTAGAAAAGGTAAGAAGTGCAAGGTTAGCTTGGTACGGGCATGTTATGAGGAGGGAAGAAAGCCATGTGACTAGAAGCGTGATGAGTATGAATGTCAATGGACGTAATAGTAGGGGAAGGCCGAAGGAGACATGGATGGGTTGCGTGAGAGATGATATAGAAGTGAAAGGAGAGAGCTGACAAATGATAGACCCGAGTGGAAGAAGTACACATGTTGTGCCGACCCCACTTAGCGTGGGACAAGGGCAGGAGAATGATGAATTTTTTTGACATTGGAGACTCCAATGTAGTGGCTGAAAATCAGCGCTGGCATGGATCTCGATCTCAAGTCAGCACCAGCTGAGTCACTCTTATTTGTCTCTCTCACACTCATTACTTGTTTATTTGTTTTAAAATATATTCCATTTATGTAATTTATTATGCATAATAACTAAGCAATAAAATAATTCCTTTCTTTCATTTTACTGTTTTCGGGGTGATATTCGTTGATACCGCTGAATAGAATAATTTTATTGTTTATATGGTAGACACAAATAACTAAAATTATTTTTACTCTATTACGATTCTTACCTTATATCCATCACCATAATATCTTGTGATCAAACTATCTGGCACTTCCTAAGACATGCTTGAAATTTTAGTATTATGTTTGTTAATTTTAGTTAAATACATATCCTTGGAACGGTAGTAACATAATTAGTCTCTAAATATTTAACTGGTTTCTTCTATGTAGTACCGTATTTACCACAAGGCTTGAGAGGAAACATTAAGTAAATCCGCATTTTAGTCAACAGTAGAAGCTCGCAAATCATTACACTCCTTAAGAGGTCCGGTAAGATAAAAATACATATTTTATGAGTCCTCAACACTCATCTTACACAATATTTACATGCAACAAACAAACTGTGAGATATATTTCACGTGAGACACATTCACTGAGTTGTGAAACAAACAACAACAACGATTTGTTATCTGACGATTCCATTTGTCCCTTAATTTGCGACGAGTATACAGTAGACGTGGAAGTCCTCACGATCATAGATATATAATATACATATAATATTATATTGAAACGTATTGTGTGCAAAAGATAGGTATTTTAACTTACCTAAATGAATAATAATATATTTATAGGCTATCAAGATGACCTCACTCCGACTGATGGTAAGCGGTAGTGAGATCCACATATGAGGTCGACAGGTACAATAGACCATAATGAGCCTGTCGCACTCACCCTGAAGGCCTGGTTAAATGTTTCACGCCCCGCCTGAAGAGCCCGGGATCATAGGAGGGAGTGAAAACATGAGCTGGAAGGGCATTCCATGCCTAAATGATCCGTGTCAGAAAATAAAACTCAACCACTTAGTCCGAACCACCAGCGCCTGCATTATGTATGGATGGCAGCGCTGTCCAGCATGTGGGTCTAGCTGAAATAGCTCTTCAGAGCATTCCCCATTATAGAGACGGTAAAAAACAGACCTGCAATGTCTCTACGTAATTGTAGAGGCTCCAAGGTTTCGGGTACCTCACCGGATATCACCGACAATACAAATAGCACGTCGCTGCAAACTATCGAGGGTATCAAGCAAATATTTTATAACCCAAACTGACATAGTAAAGTTTGGCATGCTAATAGGATGTTATGACGTAGGCATCCGGTAAGAAAGCATTACCCGAAGCGAAGCGAGCGCGGGTCACCAGTATTTTGATAAATGCGTAAGAGTAACCCTATCCATCTGTCGGTTAAAATAACTGTTAGATAACTGATAAGTCATTTGTTGTTTTTTGGCCCATATGCTACTATTTCACCAACTTTTTAGATCAAAAGATCAATTTTACTTAAACTTATGACTTCGTGCGGACAGCAGACTGAAGCTTATTACTTGTAACACATAGTTAAAACCCTTATTGCTGTGAAAATGTGTTCGGTAAAGCTTCCAAAAATTGTAAATCTATAAAGGCAGTTTTAACACAAGTGCTTAAGCTACTTACCACGGGATCAGATCAATGTATGTGATTTTTGTGTAATATTAAAAAAATATTATTAAAAAAAAAAGTAAACCTGAAATTGAAATCTATTTAATTATTATTATGTAGGTTTCTATTATAAGTTAGATTGTTCATATTACCCACAAGATAAGAAAGGCTGTTAATATCTTAATTAATTATGCTATTATATGAAGGGCAGCCTAAGGAAATAAGCATTTAATAATTAAGCTATAGGTAATTATTGTATCAAATTACAATTTACTAGCCAGTACTACTGCCAGCGCCTTCGTCCGCGTCTACTCCCGTTTTTTACACATTTTCATATTGGTCGCAGCTTGATGTTATGTGGCCCTAAGCCTTCCTTGATACGAGTATATGGTCGATCCAGCACAGCAGATTTACAAGTACAAAAGCGACCAGTTTCAGATTCGGGTGAACTTAACATAAAAGCCTTCCTCTTAAAATCCTTGCATTAAAAAAAAACACAAAAACGTCTGTTGTGTAGTTTGTAAGATTTAAGCATTGATATTATTTTATAGTATGTAGTGATATAGATTGAGTACCAACGTAGTAACTGTACAGAATCGTTTAATCATGCCAAAAAATGGCTGTTGGAAATTTTCTACATAGTTTGTAAATAAGAAAAATTTAGTCTTACAATAAACGAACGAAGTCGAAGCCTGACGAAAGAAGATAAAGATAGAACAAATACAATGTAAGAAGGTTAGGTACATCTCATCACTATTGTATTCATAAACAATGTGTTATTCTGACAATGTGGTTAATCAGTGGGAAGAAAACATCTTTTCCCTCTATAGCGTATAATTCCATATACATACATGAGTTAATTAGGCACAGGTAAAATAACTTTGGTTCGAATATTGAGTTGTTATGATAAAAATTCTATCTTGAGATCCACCTTTTTAGGAGTCCTGACAAAATAATTAAGATAATAAGGCGTCCGACTGATTTCGACCATGGCGGCCGATCTCAATTGAGATAAGCCAAGTGCGCAGGACATATTATGAGGCACAAGTGTGCGCGCAAACACAAGCAGGTACAATCTCTATTCCCCAACTCTTAGTTCGGTGAGACGGCAATCCGACATGACCGATGAGAGATCGGGCGCTCGACCACCGGCTTAATGTCCTTTCCGTGACACGGGCCTGCATCCGCCAACTTCCTGACTCCGGGTTGAGTAATTTCCTTACAAAAAACTCACACAAGTTTTGGCCCACCCTGGACTCGGGGACCTCCCGGTCCTTACGTCGCTTACTACCAATAGTCCAATGAGGCAGTTATCTATAATTACTAGGCTTGCATATAAAAGCAGGTGGGTATAACATACCTTGTAAACGTAAAAGGTAAAAAGGATTTCGAATTCAAAAGTCAATCGTGATTTTATTTATTTATTTAAGCGTACAAATGAAGTTTGTAGTAAAATAATAAAAACGAAATTATGTTTCTATATTTAAAAACGTAGTAACAAAATGATTTGAAACATGATCTTAGTCGGTTTTTAATTTATCTACATTCCATAATATATTTTCATCTGCTTTTTATCTGTATACTTAGTATTACACGAATGCAAGAGGAGATAAAAATATTACAGTTTTCGTTTACGAATAATATTATTAGATATTATATATTTTTAATGTAGTATAAATGTGTTTGTCTCAATGTTAAACTTTCACGCCAAAACTGTTTAAACCAAGATTTAGAAGAAATTTGATACGTCGCATAGCCTGGAGGTTAAGATATATATGTGTGTCCCTTAAATTGGCTTTTTTTAAACCGACTGCGCTAGAGAGTAATCTATTAAGCGATAAACTATTAGAACAGAACAGAGTCGTGGGCGGAGAACTATGTAGTAAAAAATAAACACCGATCTATACGTCAGTCACATAACGAGTAATCGAAAAAATTGTTGGATCGTCCAACTATTTTTTCCTACGTACAAGTTTAGTTGATCGCCTGCAACGCCGTATTTGACCTACGTGGGCCGAATCCAAAATTGAAACCCCTGACTACTCGTTTCCATTATGGTTCTTTTTCCATTTTTCCCGGCTCCAGTGCGTTTTATTTCCTCCAACTAGATGCGATTTAGATTGCAATCTGTTTACTGCAAATGCGCTTAGGCGAGGTGGCAATAGTGCTTAGTTAGTTTCGGTGGAAATTAGTTTTTGGTGTTCGGTCTGGAAAAAAATTAACGAGGAAGTTTTTTTTTTAATGGATGACTGCATCGGACTATGGATATAAAGGAACTTTTGCACTGGTTCCTTTTTTTCTGATAGCTAGTGGGCTAGGACAGAGATTAGATGATCAAGTGGCTATGGTTACTGGCTTGATTGAGTAGATAGACAGTTAGGTATAGTATTGTTACTTTATGGAATCATTAAAAACTAAATATGTCTGCGATATTCTACCAGATTTCGTTAAATTATCGAGTTCCCCACGTTTCGTTAAATGAGAGAATTCACAGTTGCAAGAGCCATGATCACGGATCAACAGTTTATTCGTGATCATGGTATAACCTATTTAACTATGACAGCTTTAAGTTTAAGGAATCATTTTCAAAATTATCAGAGAACAGTTCTTGGTCTATTATTTTCGCGAACGCTACACATTTTCGAACAAAGTTTCAAAAGACAAAAAATGTTAGGTAAAAAACTAGATATTGCTCGCCATTGCTATTCAACAAAGATAGGAAAAAAGAGTTATATTTTTTATCGAGGACGACCTTTTATCATAGTGACGACCGCGTGGAATTCGTTTTTCTCACATCGGAATGCCTTTCCCGGAAATTATACGGAAAACACAATAGTCACTTTCACGAAAACAACGAAAAACTGTGACCTTTACATGAGAATTGATTCATGTTTATTGGTTGGATCGAAGGTAAAGTAAGGATTTGTTGTGAGTATTAATATTTTTTTTGGTATTTACTTATACTGTTATCGATAACTATTCATATGAACTGGCCTGAAGGACATACATCCCACAAATAATTCAGTGAGCGTATGTCGCTTTAATCTTGTAAGGGTGGCAGCCATCTGCTCTCCTGCAAGACCGGTGATGATGACAACACTACTCCAAGTCATCATCGTAACAAAAATATAAAATGTGCATAATCTGTTTCCTTACTCTCATAGTTCGTTAAGACGGCAATCCCACAAGACCGATGAGAGATCGGGCGCAGGACCACCGCCTTAACGTGCTTTCCGAAACACGTGCGTGTAGCCGCCAACTTCCTAACTCCGAGCTGAGTAATTTCTTTACAGAAAAACTCACTCAAATATTGTCTGACCCCGGACTCGAACCGGGGACCTCTTTACGCAGCGCTTGCTACCAATAGACCAACGAGCCAAGTCTTACTAGGTAATGTATCGAACTAGAGGTACATAATGGAGTTAACGTATATTTTTTCAAAATTGCGTACTTATTGACAAAACGATGCTCTTTGAATGAAGGTTCGGACCCCGAAAAAGAAATACCTATATTGAAAAGATGTTGTAATATTATTTTACTATGTTGCTTGATTTTAAAATACCTATTTAAATAAAGCTCTATAATAATAACACGCAAACGAATACAATAATAATCAAATTAACGATAACGGAATAATTACTTCCAGTGCAAAATGAGTGAAAAAAGTTTGTAAAAATATCTTTCTGCTGTTCCAGACTATCTGGGTGGTAAATTTAATTAACTTCAGTATCTTTTTACAATAAAAAAGCAACTGCTAAAGGTTAATTCATACAAACATCTAGAAGAGACTCCTATTTAAATATTAATGTGCTTTTTCATTGCGGGTCCCACAATTTAGCCTGTACTGTATTTGAATATTTTACAAACAAATTAGAGGGGACGGTGATAAATCTAACTTAAAAAAACTTGATAAGAAAGAAGCTATATTAACTCCGAAGGTACGGTTACCTTTGTCTTAAATCATATCATCATTAAATAAAGGATTTTATCATCTAGGATCACGAGTCTTGTCATACCCCGAAATGTCGGATCCTCAAAAAAATATGGTCAGTATCAGATTATTTACGAGTTTTTCATACCAGTTATCATCATCATTCTCCCTCCAGCCCTTATCCCACGCTAAGTGGGGTCGGCGCAACATGTGTACTTCTTCCACTTGGGCCCGTTATTCGTCAACTCTGTGTCTACTCCTTTCACTCCCATATCATCTCTCACGCAATCCATCCATGTCTTCTCCGGCCTTTCTCTACTAATACGTGCATTGATATTCATACTCATTACTCTTCTAGTACTAGTTATCGTAGAATTGTATTCACTATCCATACATGCTAATATTGCTGATGTATCATTTGCCCATCGAGTTTCCGTCGACCGGATACTACCTATTGCTTGTGTTAGTGCCGTAATAGTCAAAGTTACACAACTCTCAATCATGAGCTTCTAACTTGTATCGTATTGTTGTTTGTTCTCGACTATTGTTATTAATTAATATTGTTTGACCGTAACGTTTATGAGGATTTATATGAACTATTAGTGCCTATTTTAGGATGTTCTAGTTACCCTGCTCGACCATAAAATTTGCTAGATCGCAGATACTTTATCCGTATCTTTGGGTTCCCATAACATTTGTCTTTGTATTTTCTTTTATTAACAGTTTTAATTTTGATTCCAGTTACGATAATCTGTATTATATTATATATTCTTAACTTTTTCTTTGGTCAGGACCAAGAACCCAATGCGCTCCGTAAACCTATTTTGAAATAAGTAAGTGAGTAAGTTTATTAGACATCATCATAAACATATTACTCAATATGTTTTCTTACAAATAAATAATACAGTATTTTAAGTTACTATTACATCCTCATCAGCCCATTCCTGTCCACTCCTGGACATAGGCCTCCCCAAATGCACGCCACTACTTATGGTTATCTTGGTAGTTTACTATAAGTTATTTACGAGTATAAAGAATAGGTCATATTATGAGACCCAATTGAGTGTTATTATTTAATAAAAGTTTGTCATACAGCACTGTTACCTATCTTAAGTAAATTAATCAAGATAACAAGCTTTTAAAAGCTTGTTCTATGCAAATATTCGTGGCAAACGTTCAAGATATCGCACTGCTAGGTGCATCATAATGTTATTCAGTTAATACGGTATGTAGAGCAGTGAACAAAGGAATGACGAATGATTCTCTCGCAAGGACCAGTTTAATTATTCATACAGGATACGGCATATTGAAATGGTGCAGTGATTCATATTTTATATGATTTAACACGTACAAATCGTGCTACACAATATGATACTCAAGTTATACCTGTAGCGCTACCATGAGTTTAAAAGTTACAGACTCGATATCGCCTACGTAAATATGTCTATGAAAAACTTGTACAGCGCCCCTGGTGGTTACACTAAGAACTAAAATCAGTCGTATGAAAAAAACAACTCGATAGGTTTTTAACGTACGTAAGTTTTCGATAGCTAACTCATGGTACCGCTACTGCCTTGATTTTGAAAAAAATATCACGACAGACAGACCGACTAAAAAGTGGTCCTAAGGGGTTTTCCTTTTCAGCGCCGGAACCATAAGAATGTTCGCAAAGAAAGAAATACAAGAATTTGTAGTCTTGCCTTTGAATAATGTATGTAAAGAAATGGATTTTATCTACGAACGAGAGTGGACGGTGATGTATTGTATTGTATACGTATATAGTGTATGTATGCTTGCAACCTGCAGTTGTCTATCCAAAGAGTAATAAATATTTTATTCAAGCTGTTGAATATATCGGTAGGCAGATTTTTTATGGAATTAAATAACAAATATCGATATTTGGTACACAAGACAATGTTTGTTTCGGTTATTGGTTGTATATTTGTTGAATAACGAGAATATGGAAACAGAGAACATTATATTTTAACACCTGTGCACTATGTAAGTAAATGTCATGCGCAGTCCCTTAACCTCCATTGAGACTAATAATTATATATTAACTAGCTTTCCGCCCGCGACTTCGTCCGCGTAGAGACGTTTAACGAGTAAAACATAACTTCCTTATAGCGCAGTCGGTTCAAAAGTAGCCTATAACCATTTCTAGGCTCTGGACTATATATTTACGAAATTTCAATCAAATCGGTCCAGTACTCTATGCGTGAAAGCGTAACAGACAGACAGACAGAGTTACTTTCAGATTTATAATATTAGTAAGGATTATTACTTGTCCCAGGCGCGGATCTAACCTCTGAAGGAAGGGACTTAGTTTCCATTTATTGGTGATCCCTCAGGATCAGATCAGAATCGCGCGAAAAGGACCACCGTCTATTGACCCGTGTTCATGGCGCTTGCAACAGTGCAGAAATATCGGAAGCTCATTATTTCAAAACAGCATGGTAAGTATCCCGGTCATATTGAGTTTTCTGACCACTATAGGGGTATTCCACTTCTTCCCCCCGGGGATCGAGTCCGACATCTCTCGTCTACCGTAGGGCGATTCGAGATGATGCGTAAAGAAAGAGCATTCCTGACGTAAACTACGGAACCCTAGAAAGGTGGGAATCTAACCTACGACCTATGAACGTGTTAGTTATTCAGACCAATATATGACTACCATCTTTTATAATTAATTTCTTAAGACTTACCGTTGCTTATTAACATCAATAATAGGTATAAATGATCATATAACTTTAATAGATGAAAGCTTAATTTTACATACAATTACCACCTTACCTAATAATGGTACCAAGATGGGCAAAATTTAAGTCAAGGAAGTCACTATAACTGCAAATTGATTGTAAAGATAATTAATAGGACAAGTCCAATTAAGCACCCATTTTAAGACAAATTAGAACTTTAAATATTAGTCTTTATGGGTATGGCTACTTACTGCCCGACGAAAAGAAAAGAAAAAAAAAATAGAACTTTGATTTGATTAGACACAGCAGCGTTAGACAACATGTCACCGGTTTGCCGAGGTTGTCAAAATCCAAAAGTAACATAGGTAAGGATAAAATATGTGAAATATCAACATGAGGCCGGCCGTTGGGCGAATGTATGCATAATTCCGGTCATTTGTCGGGCCCGCATAATTTGCCCCACCCCCTGTCAGCCCTTGAGATGTGTGCTTACAACTTAACCTTTCCCTCAGGACGTGTTTAATTAAATAAGGGAATATATGGACTTCCATGCGAATGTATTGTGCGATTACTTAAGGTATTGTTGGAGGGCGGACACTTTGTAACATAGGCACCATGTAAATAATTTGCTAGTGTAGAATATTGAATTGAATGTATCTGTGCCTATTAAACATGGGACATTTTAAAATTAAAATATAATAAATAAATAGAAATAACATCGCTACGACGTTGTTATTTATGTGTTTCTTTGGTGAAAAATTATGAAATGTGTATCTCTGCCTATTTATCATCAAAACTTTTAAAAATACCAAGCATTAATATATGTATTATTAAATAATCTAACTTTACGTGCTATATTCTTAAATGTTTTTTCGCGAGACCATGTTATTCTTTTTCTTTTCATAAAGAGAGCGTCAGCATTTTTCCTATAAAGATAGATGCCAATTTATGGCATTTACAATGTCAAAAATTAATTACCTATGCAGATTTAACATAGACCATTCTAAAATAATATTGGAATAATTTGGTTTGAAGAACTGCCACTGAAAAATACGAACGTTCGCGAATAAAAACATCCAATGTGAATGGCCAACAAAAGTGATTACCTTTCGGAAATACAAATAAAAATCAGCGAAAAGCTCCTTTATTGACTTACAGATTATTTGATTAATGACCAAAAATGGTTTGCGAACATTCTCATTTGGATTCTCGCCTGAATTACTATGCAATTTGCTGTATTCAGACTTCACGGGGGAGGTAGAGTTTGAATATATAATATCTAAAAGGTAATAAATAAGTCAAAAAGCTTCGATGGCCGAGCGGTTAAGATCATTACTTGCCATGCGAGAGGTCACCAGTTCAAATCCCGCCACGTACCACTGTGTATTTGAAATTAAAAATTCATATTCACGATTATTCGACGCTTTGACGGTGAAGGAAAACATCGTGAGGAAACCTGCACACACCTACGAAGAGATTCCAAGGTTGTGTTGTCAACCAATCCACACTTGTTCAACGTGGTTGACTAAGGCCTTATCGGGCTAGTTTAGGGTAGGCCCTAGCAGTGGGGACGTATACGGGCTGATAATGAAGATGAAGTTTCTCCAAACTTATTGGTTATGACGTCTTAGCTAGAAATACATATTTCAACGAGGTGTCCAATTGTCCATGCTACATTAGATACTTCAAAAAACAAAAAACAAACTTATGTAGGTACACTGTTGGCCGTGGCATCGTGTCTTTGGGCAAATCAGCCCGTACATTTTGAAACAAGCTCAAACATTTGTTTGAGCTTGGTTAGTTATTGTCTGTCGCAACGATAATAATACGATCGCTGCCTGCCTGCGTGCCTACTATCATATTATATCGGTAAGACGACAATATCACATAGAAATCGAATATAATGAAATAATCGTTTATTATCTTACTATTTTTTAATTCATAGGCGCAAATCTTAATGAATTATCGTGCTTTCTAAAGTATAAGACAGTATTATGAAGTATTAAGTACTAAATTAATAACTCTACATTGCGTATCACATGTTGTTACTTAGATATTACCTTAGTGCAGTCCGATATCTGTCCAATGATTCAAGCTCCAAGCTCAGTCAATAAGGAATATGCATAAACCGGCAATCTTAATTTTTTCAACAACTTATGCAAATATACTTCAAATATAATACAATGTGAATTTGATGTGGAAATCGGTTCAAAAACGAAGGCTTTATAATGAATTAAAGTTAATTACAAAACAGAGTTTTGTATGGATTGCGTTTGGCCGTAGTGTAATTTGATGTCACCTGACGTATCGGATCTCTCTGTCTACTCAGGAACTTTAAACAGGTATATCTCTGCTGTAGTTAAAGTAAATAGAAAAATAAAATTACATTCATATTTCTTCAATATTAAAGATTTATTTAGGATAATAAAAAAAAATGTGTGCATATTCCCCATTTCTTGATAGCAAAAAAAGTTGCGACCCGGGATTTAGTTCAAAAATGAAGTGCAATAGATCAATGTCTATCGGTGGGCTGTGCAAGCGAATTGTTGGGCGGAGGTGCACTTCCGATCACGGTACTCCGACCAAATTGCCTGTCTCGATTGTCCCATCCAATGTAACCGCTGAAGTTAAATACTGGTAGATTAGCGTTTAAGAGCATTTGGACTCTGATAATTAGAGTACCTAGAGACTGTTTAAACCGGAATACTAGAGGTAGGTAACTGTAGGCTTCTGTATACACTGTATTGTTAGAACCGAATTAGGCTGATAGGTAATTTCTTTTGCACGTTTGTACGTATTTAGTCAGAGGAATCAGTGGCCGCTGTTGATGTAATATGACATTGGACTTTATTTATTTGAGGTTATGTTGTATTTTCTATTATTTGCGCGATCACTTCACATTTGTCTTACTGACTGTTTTGTTACGAGCGCTGTAAAGAGCTCGAAACGTCGGGTATCTAAATAATATGTTTAGAATAACAATACATGCGAATTTTATCTGTAAACTTATTCTTTTTCAAATGAGGTTATGTTGTTGCTAACACAAAATATTATGATCTTGAAGGTACTATTGCAAACCATAAAGTTAAGGCTAACAAAAGAGAAATAAATAAATCAGTGGACGAAATCATACCGTCCGATTGTCACATGTTTCTATGCCATCCATAATCACGCTGTTCGGACGAAGTCCGACACAGATCGTCTTTTGTTCTCACATAACCACTTCCCTTCCGCGTGTCTCACCTAATGACGTCACAGGAGCCCAGTAAGTAAAAACAAAACACTCCACTAACTCAGTTAAGACGGGCACGGGCGTTCCGTGGTAAATTATATAAATAGCGGCAGGAACATCGCGGTACGGTACAGTCTGCGCGGGTCTTGGGCCAGAATTGAATTAAGGCATAGGACACGCGTCTAATGGACGTTAGGAATAGAGATTGTTACGTTCTCGCGCGGGATTGTTGCGTTCCATTTGATTTTAAATTGTTTTTTTTTGCAGTGACGCGTAAAAAAGTATCTGGGTCGTTAAAAACATTAGCGCTGGTAATCATTGTAGTCTGTGGTTATTAAGTTATTAATCTTAATATTAATACTTTGTACCTAATACCTAAATACTGAACAGTCTAATAAGTTGCTAATACAAATTATTTTACAAGGATATTTAGAGCTAGTCTGTTAAAATGAAAATGAAACGACGAAAGATATTTTAGTATAGTGATAAATGATGATTTTAGAAATTTGGTTTTTCTGAAAATCCTGTTCTAACCAGAGGATTTGAACACCAGGCTTTATCGACTAAAACACCGCCGTGTACCTTATCGCCGTATGGCGGCGTCATGGGACTCTGACCGAGTCTTCTATTGCCACGACGCCACCGGCGGTTGCCCAAAACAGGCACTACCGGCTAAGGATAGCCTAAATCTAGCGTTTTGGGTCGGCAGAAGTACTTTTGGTAGGTATGTGAGATAAACAGTTTCGGATTTCGGAATTAATCATAATTTAGGGTTAATTTGTTTGTATTTGATAACAGATATTGCGTATTGCACAATGGTGGCTTACAATAATTTATTACTGATGATAGTACTAAATTAGGCAGAGAATATCTGTTAATTACGGCTTTGCAATTGTAGCTCGCCTTTAAATATAATATGTACAGTTCATTGGTTAACTGTATTTTGGGAATATTATGATGTAAATTAAATAAAACCGTTTAGAGAAACGTAGTTTGTTACGTGTTACAATTGCTCATTCAATTTTATTTGACACAATAGGCCACATATTGAAATGATAATTAGGTATTTTGTTGAGTTGAGTTAAAGTAATTTTTTAAGTTCAAAACTCCCATGCAACAATTATGGGTATAATAAAAATATAACCGATGGCTGATACGAAAATATCATACAAATTTTACAGGACAATTATATTTTTTGTCTGTTTCTCTGTTTATCTGTGTTTTTCTATATGCTTATTTTAGAAACGGCTTATTCGATCTAGATGTGGTATTTAGTATCTAATATATTGTAACTCTACGTTACGCTCTACTACTGCCTACTCTGCTTAGGTTTTAGTGTTGGTTTCATGTCAATCGGTATTGTCAATTGTAAACAACAAGTTATGCTGATTTAAAGTATTAGGTCAAATTTTCCGAGCGCTTGTAGGCGCGGGTATTTTTTTTCTAACCGACATACGATGATGGCTTGGAGTAGCCTCGACATCATCACCGGACTTGCAGAGGAGCGGATAGCTGTCACTCCTATTATTAGGTTCGGGTATATTAAAAATGTTGTCTAAAGTATCTCTACCACGCGGATGGAGTCGCTGACACATCTAGTTTTTATATAAACATTGCCCTCAAGTTTGTAAATTAATAGTATTCTGCCTTCAGGGACCATACTTTTATTATTCTAGGACTTCAAAGGAATAACGGAGAGCTCCGAACGTTACCAGCCGTATTCTCTTAGGTCATGGTCCCATGTCTACTGTCTAGTGCGTTCTGCAATACTATCTTCTGTCGATATAAAGCCGATTCAAACAATGGACCTTTCAGCGAATAACCTTATCTGCAAATGGTATGAGTGTATGAGTTTTCTACTTACAATTATATCGCTGAAGAGATTTTCTGGGTAACGTTTGGAGCTCACGAAAACACGAGCAGGTAATATAGGTCATGTCAATGAACCGTTTTTTTTTTCAATCAAATTACAGTCTGCCTTATCTGCGGCTGAGAGAAAATAGTAAGTTTCCAAATAATACTCTACTCAGATATTTTGGGTTTATAAGGAATACCTGGGCCGTCACACGATCAGTCATGACTCATCAATCATCTGAGTGTACTTAAGTGTATATATTTTTGGTACTTTATTCAATATTCTGATCCATCACTCACAGTATTGGCAGTTCCTAGATCTTGCAGTTAAAGAAACTATTGTGACACAAATAGTACGGGCAATGACACATACAAGTATTTAAAAATACATACCATTATATGAAATCGTTAACATTCAATGTTGTTGAGTAGTTGGTTTCAGAACAATTTATAAATAATTTTATCATTTTCAATTTTACCATTTTATGAAATTGTAAATATTCGATATTTCGGAGAAGTTGGTTGAAAAAAAACTTATTAAATTTTCTTCTTTCCATATTGCCAAATAATTGAGACTCAATTTTATACGTAAAAACAGATTATTTTTGATTAATACACACACGTTACGGTGAAAGTTTTCAATTAAAAGAACCAACTATATGAATAAATTATAATTAAAGCGAAATCGTAATATAAAGTATGAAAAATATAACTTATCTACTAGTAATTAACATATACGTTTTAATACCTATATGTAAGAGCATTTACCCAAGTTGTTGTGTAATAAACGAAACTCACATTAGGTATATACATTTTTCTTCCCCAAAGCACTCTTTGGAGTGCTGCCTAACTATTTGGGATCTTTTCACAAATAGGTTCCTTAATAAGTAACAAGCTAAATCAGCCGTACGGAACCTACGACCCATGGGCCCTGAGACGGGAGCTTACCGGTCCTTAGAGAGCTTTAGGGATAATGCTGCGCGCTACAAAGTTAGTTAACTCATTTCACTTCGCCAGCGATCATTTTCAAAAGTGAGTTAACTCATTTTACTTTTCATTGTGATACAGCGGTCCTTTTCGAGATGAGCTGGCGTTAGCAATATGTAGCTCAACAGAAATATAGAAATAATATTTAAATAATGAAAGATAGAAATAAAATTATGAAAGTCTAACAAAACCTAACAAAATGACGCAATTCTTTTAGTTAACTTAATTCAATTAAACCATGCCATGTAGGTATATTGCACATAAGTTGACTCATGAAAAATATGAGTCATTGAGTTACCCATCCCTACTGAGCCCGAATACGGCCCACTAAATTGAGGAAACTTATCGCTTAAGGTTTTATTGCAATCTTGTGGTAGGAAAAAAGGGTAACCATTGGTGAAGAATACTTTTTTCTTAAATAGATGAAGGTTTTTTTACACAATGGCCATTATGTCTTCTATGCAATGGCGGTCCAATTCCAAGACGTAAAATCATGAGACGCAAAGAAATACCAATGATCACAGTAATTCCTATAAATGTTAGAATACCTTTAGTTACTAGACATCATATTTGGATCTCACTACCGCTTACCATCAGGTGGAGTGTGGTCATCTTGTTTGCCTATTATAAAAAAAAAAGACAGTTTCTTATTAAAACAAAGAAAAAGCTCAGACATAAATAAATTACTTTTTTTCATTGTCAACAGGAACAAAGCTAATTAAAAGTAAGAACGACACGAAACGATGAGAAGTCGTAATTAGGAGTCTAATTAACACAAAAAATAGTTGCTGGCCCAGCATCGCAGATTGATGGATAACGGAGGGTTGTTCAGGAGAAGATAAATAGAACTTCGGAGGCAAGTTAAAGTGGTATTATCGTCAAGGTAGCAGGATAGGAGGTCGGATAAGTTTAAAGTTAAGATTTTTTGAAGTATTAATACTCAGCGACTATACGGCACATAGTATCGTAATCGCTTCGTTGTTATCATAATCAGATATTTATTTAGTTTCAACAGATTATTTGAGACTTCTCATTGTTCGTACTGATATCGTAACAAATATATCAGTTCGTACTAACTGATCTGAACATATATATTTATTTAGATAGGTATGTGTTATACAAAATCTTAAAGGGAGGGAAAGTTTCTTAAATTAATAAATATTTGATATTTAATTAATAGCCTCCACTGTTTGTCAAATGTAACCATGAGATAAAATTACTCGATATAAATGTACTTAATACGAGATTATTTTGAATAGGCAATATATAAATACAAACAAACACAGCAAGCAAAATAAAATAATTTGCAAATGAGAAATTACTTCGTGCTTATATCTGATTTCAACTGAAAACTCTTAATAGTCCAGTCATTTAAGCTTAAATTAGGTAAGAATCTCGGAATTCGAGATACCCAGCTGCAAGTCTGTAAATACTTAGATATTGACACCCTAAAAGTGGTCTCAAAACCTACATATGGTAGGGTGTACGCAACTATAAAATTTTCATGGTCAAATGTCACAAATATCAGTTTTATAAACTTTTGAGCGAAACGGGAAGTTTTATCATAAAAGTGTGTAGGAGAAAATTGCTTATCATCTAATTATCTATAAAAATTGTCTGTACGTTTTATTCCTAAGATTCACCATTTCAGAGATACAGCGATGCAAATAGTTGAAAAAGTTGTATTTTCAAAAGCTTTCAGACCCCCGTGCGATTGTGCTAGACAGTTAAAATTTTCACAACTGATGTATTTCAGTAGCCTCTATAACATCTAATACTAGAAAAAGCTTAAAACCAATGTTTAAGTGGGTTCTCATACAAAAACTATGGATTTTTTTTTCTCACACTTGGCCGGTTTTTAACGTGGTTACCCCAGTAAACCCATTCCAGACGACACCTTTTATACGTGAAGAACACGTTGTTTATATGGAAGCCTAGTTAAATAATTGTTTTATGTTGTTTTTAGTACTATACATATACGTTTCAGTACATTTAAACTGCTTATTATGGGTCAAAAAGTACGAAATAACCAATTATTAGAATTTCTGTTTGAAGTATAACTAAAAAAAAATACATTTTAAAAATGTTCACTGTCCATCTAACTCTATTATGAACGTGAAACCAAATTTAATTTAATGAAACGCAAAAATCTTAAATCTTCTGAATACTGAAAACAACACAAAACAATTATTTAACTAGGCTTCCTTATAAACAACGTGTTCTTCATGTATAAAAGGTGTCGTCTGGAATAGGTTTACTGGGGTAACCACGTTAAAACCGGCTAAGTGTAAGAAAAAAAAAACACAATTTTTGTGTATGAGAACCCACTTAAACATTGGTTTTAAGCTTTTTCTAGTATAAGATGTCATAGAGGCTACTAAAATACATCATTCGTGAAAATTTTAACTGTCTAGCACAATCGCACGTGGGCCTGGAAGCTTTTGAAAATACAACTTTTTCAACTATTTGCATCGCTGTATCTCCGAAATGGTGAATCTTAGGAATAAAACGTACAGACAATTTTTATAGATAAATAGAAGATAAGTAATTTTCTCCTACACACTTTTATGATAAAACGTCCCGTTTTGCTTAAAAGTTCATAAAACTGATATTTGTGACATTTGACCTTGAAAATTTTATAGTTGCGTACACCCTACAATATGTAGGTTTTGAGACAACTTTTAGGGTGTCAATATCTAAGTATTTACAGACTTACAGCTGGGTATCTCGAATTCCGAGATTTTTTCCTAATTTGACTGGACTCTTTAAGATTTACTGAGTCATCAACTAACCACCCGAAAACTTTGCTCCACTTAAGAAACACAAATTGGCTTTTATCCTCACAAATCTTGGCTTAACTACGCACTTATTTACCTACATTTTATCAATTGAAGCGAATATTCTCTAGCGTCTGAAAAATACGATACAGAATTTCGTTTAACTGGGTCAGTTACAGACTATGTGTGTGCCAAAATGTCCATCCACCCTTTCAGATGTGAAGTTAGTGTAATAGTTTCAGCCAGACGTATACAATTTACCATAAAACACAAGCTGAAAGTCGTTTTCAGGTGAGACGTAGGTGAGTTATTTTGCAAGCCATAAAAATGAGGTTACGGAAGTGATGGTGTGAAGAGAGTTGTTTATGTACCACAAAATAAACAAAGTATGTGGTGTTTCATGGTCACATAAATTGACACTTTGGATAGACTGTATGGTGGACAATGGACTGTGAAGTTTCACAGTCACTTCAGTGAAGTAGTTACTTCAACATGAAAATTCACTTACAGGCAAACGCTTAATCTATACTAATATTATAAAGCTGAAGAGTTTGTTTGTTTGTTTGTTTGAACGCGCTAATCTCAGGAACTACTGGTTCGATGTGAAAAAATCTTTTGCGTTATATAGACCATTTATCGAGGAAGGCTTTAGGCTATATAACATCACGCTGCGACCAATAGGAGCAAAGTTACAATGGAAAATGTGTAAAAAACGGGGGAAACGCGAACGAAGTCGCTGGCACAGCTAGTATAATATATCAGACAAAAATCTAATGGAAAGATTTTGAATATATACCTAATACTAATAACACGGTTTTCTTTAGTAATATTTTTTTAGGACCATACGCTCCCATATATCGGAACATGTAAGTAATAATGTTTCCTAAATACTGTTTTCCCAATTTGGTTGGAGGTCAATCGCATCACTTTGCCTGAAATACCTGAATTGAATATCGTGGATTACGCTTAGCTTATCCTGGATACACGCGGTAAAAGGCTTGGAGAATGATTTTTTAATGCCATCGTTCCGCGCATTCTCATTTCCCTTACACAATATTTTCTTCCCATGAATTATACAAGGCGATGAAATTTTTATGGTTGCTTTGCACTGTTTATCCACATACACATCCACTGTGGATCTTTATTCATATACTATCTCGTTGGTATATTGGTAGCGCAGGGTAAGGACCGAGATATCTCAGGTCCAGGGTCAGCCAAAAAATTTTGTGTTTTTCTGTAATGAAATTTTACTTAGCCAGAGTTAGGCAGTTACCGGTTGAACGCTAGTGTCTCAAAAACACGTTTAGCTGGCGGTCATGGGTCCGATTTCTCATCGGTCATGTCGGATTGGCGTCTCACCTATGAAATTAAGGGAACAGAGAATGCACTTGTGTTTGCGCGCACACTTGTGCACTATAATAGGTCCTGCGCACTTGGCTATTATCAATTGAGATCGGCCGCCATGGCCGAAATCGGTTGGACGTCTTTTTATTTTATATCCCCATAGTAACCTATGCTTCAGGGTATGATTTATTATGAGAGAAATTAATTCGAGACAACTTTTTTGTCCCACCATAAGGGTTTGGACCTCGGTGTCCGCATCAGGATTTTTTTATTATCTTCATAATTGCATCCTTAATTTTAAACTAGGAGAAGCAATTTGCGTCTACTATATCGATTTTTCAACTGGAACCTTTTGTTATTAGCTTTCACGTTTTTTTCAATCAATCAATTTATTTATGCACTCATTTCTTTAAAAACTTCTTTTAAAATGGTGATAACATAGACAGCGACTAGGTTCCTATTTTACTAACTACTAACTGACATACGATATGGCTTGGAGTAGCCTCATCATTATCACCGGACTTGCGTGGGAGCGGCACCCCTATAGGTTCCTTTGTTGTCTATGCAATTGTTATAAGCCTACACTGAGATATAAAATCAACGAGTGAAATGGGGCCTTAGCAAAGCGGAACTGCGGTTATTGGAAACTACGCTAATAACATTCTAATAGTAGGCCTGCTTTGGCATTAATTACCGAAATCTGTACATGCGTGCACACGCCAATATTCGCGGATTTGGCAACCGGTGAACTAATCGCTTATTTAAATATGTTGCGGTTTTACTACCAATACGTAATTTGGTACACAAATGAGAGTTTAACTATATTGTTGTTTATTCAGAATAGTGATATCTGATCACATAGGAACATTATACGCTGAATATCGAAGGTTGGAACAAAGCGCGTGAATTCTTGTTGTAAATAAGTATTGTTTTTGTGTAACATAGTAATAATGTTGGCCCGGCGAACTTCGTACCGCGTGAAAATATTTCATTTTAATAAACCTTGTAAAAATAAAAAATAAACTAAAAAGAAAACATATCCAATTTGTGTCGTAGTTCGGATAATAAGCGCGTATGTACCAACATATACATACATTTCCGCGATTAATTTTTGTTTATAAATATCACTTTTTAAATACGTATTTAGTTATTTTCTGATTAGTGGACGCCCACGATTTTGGCAACAATGATTAAATTTAAATAGCTTTATAGGTACACATTGTAAAATCAGCTATTTATAGATAAAAGTCCCGCTGAAATTGATACAGCCGTTTCGGAGATTAGCGGGAACAAACAGACAGACAATAAATTATTATCCAAAAGTGTTTTTGTTTTCCATATTATAGATTCCTATTCCATTAACATTTAGTTATTTTGTCTCGTTATTTTGATATTACAGACAGACAATTAAATTTAATTTAGTTGTATATAGATAAAGTGGGCTTGTGTTTTTGCCTTAAAAAAAACATATTATTTATTAGGTTGTGAATTAAGTTGAACATTATTAAGGAGTAGGATTAAAATGTGTTTAAGAAAGGAAAAGCTCAAATAAAGTCACTCCATTTCAAAATAAAGAGCCCATTTTTAACGTTACTAAATTACACGAATAATATTCCAGCAAATTTCAACAAACGAAGAACATTTGGGGAGAAAAAAGTTAATTAAAAAAACCGTAACCTTCTCTGACTGGAAACGGAATTAAGAAAATATAAAATATTAACCCAGGTCTGGGTCAGTGGCGTACGAATTGTGTGCTAACTTTGTAATGCTAGGGAATAATTTGAAGATAATCTAGTATTAAGCGCAAGTAGGTAGTATTTGAAACATCAAGTGAAATCTTTAGCACATAAGGCATTGAATTAACGTATGTATACTATTATTATAAAGCTGAAGAGTTTGTTTGTTTGTTTGTTTATTTGTTTGAACGCGCTAATCTCAGGAACTACTGGTTCGATTTGAAAAAATCTTTTTGCGGTGTATAGACCATTTATCGAGGAAGGCTTTAGGCTATATAACATCACGCTGCGACCAATAGGAGCAAAGATACAATGGAAAATGTGTAAAAAACGGGGGAAACGCGAACGTAGTCGCTGGCCGAAAGACTCTTCATCGATAGATAATTTCACCGAAATCACCCTTAGTCGACCGTTGGTTGTACGAAAAAATCCTTCATCGATTGTTGTTTTATCGAAGTAATTCTTAGCCGATCGATCGTTCTACGAACAAATCATTTTCCGATATAACGTTTCGCCGATGTAACGTTTCACCGATAGAATGTTTCGCTGGATCAACGCATAGCCAATGTAGTGCAGTCATTGAAGCATTTTAGGTCCGAATTTTTTTACTGTGAACCGATTGGCATGAAATTTTGGATTTAGGTCCATATTACCCTCAATATCAAAAGTGAAAATGATTTGGACCCCGCAACCACCCTGGGGGTGGTTGCTGACCCTTCTCGGCGGTGGATGGTTTTTTTTTTAAATCCTCAGTTTCAGAATTAGTTTAATTTATTAATAACTACGGTAATTATGTTTCTTCTCAAACATGGGGTGTGTCTACTCCTTTCACTCCCATATCATCTCTCACGAAATCCATCCATCGTCTTCTTCGGCCTTCCTCTACCATTACGTCCATTGACATTCATAATCATCACTCTTCTAGTCACATGACTTTCTTCCCTCCTCATAACATGGCCGTACCAAGCTATCCTTGCACTTCTTACCATTTCTAAAATTGGTGCAACTTTCAGATTACCCCTTATATAAGAGTATTCATTCGTAATCCTATCCAACCTTGTTACTTCACATATCCATCTCAACATACGCATCTCATTTGCATGCACCTTCTTGTCTTCAATCTTTTTCATTGCCCAGCACTCAGATCCATACATCGCGACAGTTCGTAAATAAAACAATCGATTCTAAGGGAATAGGCCCACTTTCAAGACGGTACTGCAAGCTTTTTTACTTGTTGATTGGCTGGGTGGAACAGTGGTGAGTGACCCAGGTTCACTAACTACGGTTCCAAGTGTGTGACGAACATCGGTGTTTGTTCCGTGTCTGGGTGTGTTATTAAATATATGCAAGTATATTTGTGTATCCACTGTCGTTTCTGATTTGAGTAATACAAGTGTTTACGCGATCGATCCCGTGGTAAGTAACCACGGGATCAGATCGATGTATCTGATGTTGTGAAATATTTATTTATTTATAATACAATAAAATGAATTATTGAAATTATTGAAATAGGAACACATCCTTGATGTGGGATAATATTGAGTACGTATAGCATGTATGTACATTATAATATTGAGTACGTATGCCATTCTGATAATATTAAAAATAATATCAAGTTTTATATTGAAAACTGAAACTGTTCTTTCGACAAAACTGTCCATTGGCTATGCGTTAATTCAGCGAAACATTCTATCGGTGAAACGTTACATCGGCGAAACGTTATATCGGCAAATGATTTGTTCGTAGAACGATCGATCGGCTAAGAATTACTTCGATAAAACAACAATCGATGAAGGATTTTTTCGTACAACCAACTGTCGACTAAGGGTGATTTCGGTGAAATTATCTATCGATGAAGAGTCTTTCGATGTACCATTCTAAGCTCGGCACAGCAAGTGAATAATATAATGCCTCTGCCTATCCCTCGAAAATGGCGTGATTTTATGTATGTATGTATATAATTTGTTTTCACTTTTCAGGAAACATGACACTTTCTGAGGTATCGCAACAACGAATTCTCTTTATTTTCACCAACGCCATCCATTACCCTATATCTATTAATTATATAAGTGTTTATACATAGTTTGTTTACGATTGCACAAGACATTAGAGCATAGTATAAAAAGATCAGGATAGATATATTTTTACTTATAACAGTGGAACAGTTTTATTTTTAAAGCTTCCCGCTCGCGCCTTGTCGTCCCCTTCTGAAGTCGTTGATTGATATAAGTTTTCTATTTACGATCGATTGAGACTAAACAAATCCAAAATTTCAAGTTAGGAATAGGAAAACCGCTATGTATCAGTAAAAACGGCATTGAATTTTGTTGTAAGGTCCTTTAAATTGTACGTGTAGTTTCTAGAGAAAGTTTACCGAGTTCAAATGCAATAGTGTAACAAGTGCAAGTCGGACTGGCACATTAAGTGTTCTGTTTGTGTTTCAGAACCCCAAAAAGTACCAATACCTCATTAAGTCATGCGTTTTTGGTTAAAATTTTAACAAATAAACAAAAATAGCTTTGAAATAAAACTTATTTTACGGATTAATCTCGCCTGTATTGTTATTCTAAACATATTAGTTAGAGACCGGGATTTCGATCTCTTTACAGCCCTCGTGGTCACGGGCAAGACTGAATACTAGCTTATTGATAAAGCTTGAGCTTCGCTTGTTCCATCGAAGCACGCGCCATATTACGCAACTCAAGGTCAAAGCTCCTTCACTGGTGTTTATTTAACTGTACCGGATCTTTGGTGGGAATATTTCTTTTTGTATGGGCCCAGAACGAAAACACGGGCAACCGATAAATAAAAAGGACCATAAAATTCTATTGGGGTGGAGCGAGATAGTCCTTAATGCTGCTACTATTTTCCCTTTCCGTGTGTAGAGGTTTATTATTTAGTTGTTAGATTTGTATTATTACATTATTTCGTCGTTTTAATTATGCCTTTTCTTTAAAAAAATATTTAGTGGGTTATATAATTATACCTTTGATATTACAGTACTCTGTTCTTTGAGTCTGAATATTATGAAATGATTTTCTTTTATGAAAGAGAACATCAATCAATGAAAATAGCTTTATCCAGACTCGTTATTATCTATGATTTGCTTTTTTCTTTGAAAGAAATAACACCATCTAAGTTTTAATATCCACTGCCTACGTCTAGAAAAATCCAATTTTCTTTCTTACATTCAGATAGCTGTTTTTGGATTTGCACAAACGTCCCTTTTATGTTCAAAGTATGATATTTCACTACAAAATTAGGTTTCGGATAATCCTAACGATTTTTTTCCTATTCCTTTCAACGGTGCTTGTAAAAGATATTTCTACGTGAAATTGGATTAAATTGATTGAATTGAGTAACGAGAATGAATCTTTTGGGATCGGATTTTTATGGATTGAATTCGGAAAGGCTTGTTTAGCAATTTTACGGGAAATAAAATATTTACTACTTTTTCCTTATTTTGGCAGCTGTGATGTGATGTATTTACTGAATGAAATACTAAGAAAGGTCGGCAAGCTATAACTTTCTGTGACTTTGAATGTTGATACGTGAGACCGTACCTATAACATTATCGTTTAAT
Source organism: Maruca vitrata (assembly GCA_039566165.1). Lineage (NCBI taxonomy): Eukaryota > Metazoa > Arthropoda > Insecta > Lepidoptera > Crambidae > Maruca > Maruca vitrata. The sequence goes on from CM076926.1 coordinate 6,478,599, forward strand.
AAATTACATATAAGAATAAGTGACCAAAAATAAACATGTACACTGTGTTTTTCAAATATGAATTAGATAAATACAAATATTTGACGCTTTAATTTTAAAGGAAAACATCGTGAGGAAACCTGCACAAGTGCACACCTACGAAGAAATTCTTCGATTGTGTAGTCAACCAACCCGCGTTTGGCCAGCGTAGTTAAGGGTAGGCCCGTGCCCCAGCAGTGGGGACGGATATAGACGTATATAATGTAGAGTTGACAATGATAAAGATAGTATTTGTATACTTCTAAGAAAATTTAGTACACATTGCAGTGTAAATAAATAAATAAATATTTCACTACATACATCCCGTAGTAAGTAACTTAAGCACTTGTCGTTCAGAAACGACAGTGGATACACAAATATATTTTATAACACACCCAGACACGGAACAAACACCGATGTTCGTCACACAAATATTTGTCCCGGGTGGGAATCGAGCCCACGACTCTTGGAATCGTAGGTAGTGATTCTAGGTCACTAACCACTGTTCCACCGAGCCAGTCAGTCATAATATCAATGTTTTTTGTATTGAACGTGGATATTAGTGTTGACCGATAAAGAGTCCATATACCTACTTAATTTGAATTCAACTATACACGTAGAAAAAAGTTGACCGAGATTAATCTTTCAAGTGGCTGATATCAAATGAAAGGGGCCTGAAGGCCTTACGTTTCAATGAAGGTTCAAGTTTCTGTGTAGAAAAGAGTTAAAAGATTAGGCATCGTGATTCCAATTTATTGGGTGAAATATGAGGTTGGATACGTTACTCGTAGCTATGGATTATATATATCGTAGCGTTAGCGTCAAAAGAATATAAAATATAGCTGATTAGAATTAGAAATGTCAATTGTACGAAAGGACTAGGAAAAGACTTGACGTGGCCAGATTTCATTACGTCGTTATGAAACATATATTTATACTTTTCTGATAAAAACTGAAGAAGTCAGGTGTAACATAGGTACTTTATGATTTTTTTTAAATAACAGTAATTGTCATAGAACTGGGCACTCATTAATATCTGTATTTATGCGGTGTGTGAGTTTCACAGCCATGTATCATTTTTGTATTGAACTTGGCTCTCCTATTTTATCATTTAAGTATGTTTTTGGTAGGGCTATCATCACAAGCTTGGTATATTGCGGATTATTTTACTATAAATATAGTATGATTCTTTGCTCGATTCCGTTGAGTAACAGAGGTTTGACAGCCAATTGATATATTGCAATGTGTACCCGCGCCCAGCAAGGAAAAAATAACTAGGAAAAAGTATTAATAACATTTTCTGATTGGCTTGTCTGTCTATTATATATTATTTTAAACTGTCATGTGGCACACATTATAAGAAAACTGAAAATGTCTGAAATACTTACGATGTTGTTTTGTTTAATGAGCACCGACAGTTCACCCGTGATCATGGCGCATGCACAGTGCCGAAATGTCGGGAGCTCATCAAAACAAAACAACATGGTAAATATCCCGGAAATTATCAGTTTTCTATAGTACTTATCATCGGTACTCAATATGTTGTACTGTAGAGTTTAAAAGTGACAGACTCGATATCGCCTATGTAAATATGTCTATGCAAAACTTGTACAGCGCCCTTAGCGGATACGCTAAGAGCAAAAATCGGTAGTATGAAAAAAACAATTCGATAGGTTTTTAATGTACGCAAGTTTTCGATAGCTAACTCATGGTACCGCTACTGAAAAGCCGAGGCCTAAAATTTCAACATAATGACGTAATAGGGCTTGCATTGCAACTGTACTGAGGGCCTACCATGAGTTGGCTATCGAAAACTTACGTACGTTAAAACCTATCGAGTTGTTTTTTTTCGTACGGCCGATTTTAGTTCTTAGCGTAACCACCAGCGGCGCTGTACAAGTTTTTCATAGACATATTTACGTAGGCGATATCGAGTGCGTAAGTTTTAAACTCATGGTAGCCCTACTGCTTACGATTTCGAAACACGTACAAACGAACAGATGGCTGCCAGTTCACAGTTGTTTCGAGGAACTCTCGAAATGTGAATAGGTTATGGAGCTCCAAGTTCCAGCTAGTATTCAAAGTCAAATCATTCATCAATAACACATTCTAATAGTAGGAGTATTCGAGTTGGCAATACGTTTGTGGCTTGCATACAGAGGGTTCCGATTTGAGCTTCGAGTTACTTGTAAATTGACAGCATAGAGCGAGGAAAACGTTTATTGGTACTAGCCCCTTTGGTTACGTCTATAGGTATAAAGTTTGATTACTAGACTTTCTTTTCTGTCAAGCGTACTTTGAGAATAGAATACTAAGAAATAAGTCATCATTACAGTCGCAATAATGTAAAAAAGATTTAAATGTAAAGTAACATTTGTTATTTTTTTTTACACATAGTAAGTAAATATAAATAAATGGACCTCGTTTCGATAAATAAAAGTTTCTTTTTACTTTCAAGAGTACGTTTGATTAAAAATGAGGGAGCATTAGGTCATTACGATAAAGATGGTAATTTTCTCCCGCCACATAATATGGATTCCTTTTGACTGTTTTAAAAGATTTTCCAATTTCAGATCACGTAGGGAGTAAACAGATGGCAGCCAGTAGGTACCAGTTCGTGGCACAATGTATAAATACAACAGTGAAATCTGTCATGTCGGATAGCCGTCTCACCGCACTACGAAAATGAGGAAACAGAGAGAGCACTTGTGCCCTATAATATCCTGCGCAGTTGGCTGATCTCCATTAAGATTGGCCGCCATTGCTGCAATCGGTCGGGTAGTTCAAAGTTATGTATTTATGATATATAATATGTACTCAAATCAATCAATCATATATTACTATACATGCGATAAAAAGAGTAGCAAATACATAGCTACTCACTGCCCGACGTTTCGACTGGATTGCACCAGTCATGATCACGAGTGTTCATGGGTCCCTTATTATAGCTTTTTATGTACCGCAACGCAAAAGCCTAAATTCTAAAAAAAAGGTTTGTCTTAGATAGAGATTTAGTTCCGCGCTTCTGTCACATATCATTAAGACCCTTCCAGCTTATGTCTTCACTTCCTCCTATGATACCGGGTTCTTCAGTCGGGGCGTGAAACGGCGATTAAGCAGGCCTTCAGGGTGAGTGCGACAGGCTCAATATGGTCTATTGTGCCTGTCGACCTCATATGTGGATCTCACTACCGCTTACCATCAAGTGGAGTGAGGTCATCTTGTTAGCCTTTTACAAAAAAATCGTGTATGTTCTCAAATATAGGTACCGGACGAGCCTCACTGGCTTCACGATACACTGGCAGCGCTACTGGGTTCAACAGTATTCCGTGATTGTTTACGGTCGTTCGCACCCCTTTTAAATATTCACCAAATGTTAGCCGACGAATCGGAATAGATTATGGCTGTCAAAGTTTAGTCGCAACTGTTCAGAGATAGGTACCTAGCTCATGAAAATCAAATGTCATTGACCATATCGGACGAGTTTATGCAATTTATGTGCAAGTACCTAGGTATTATATTAAATCTACTGTTGTGTATGATTTAATACAATTTCTAAAATTTTGAACAATGTGCTGTTCCAAACTTGCATTAAAGCTATCGTCCAAATTAAACCCAATAATATATAACTGCCCTTGGTGTAACAAGCACAAGTATATGTATATGTTACCGGAAATGTATGAAATCAAGGAATTGTATACAATTCCTAGGAAATGTGTACAATTCCTAAACTGTTTAGGAAATGTATAAAATATTGTTTGAAAAACTATTTAATGCATAGATATCCTAGGAAATGTGTACATTTCCTCGGAATTGTATAAAATTCCTAAATCGTATTAGGAAATGTGTAAAGTAAATGCTTTCTATAGTAAAACACGTTATTAATAAAATAATTTATGTAAGAAAATAAATTGAAACATCTTCTTAACATCGGAGGGTTATGAAAATTTACAGTCGTATGTGAATTTGATGACATTACAATAATATGGTATTGTCGAGCTGATCTGATAATGGAGACAAAAAGTGTAAAAAAACACTATTAAACTCTAAATTATTGGTGCACGTAAAAGTCAAAAATAAATTACGAGTGGATCAAGTTGTCTCTACTTCTTGGCTGGGATGTAAACTATGTGCTTTTAATTATATTTTTTGATTGTAAAAGCAGGAAAGACTTTCTTGTAAACAAATACACGAATAAGAACTCTATATTTTGCCACTGTTGACTGGTATTTTGAACAGATTGTTAAATGTAGAGCCTCCTAGTGGTCGTGCTGCAACTCCAGTTAAAGCACCAATCTCTGTAACCTGCTTCCTGAAACATAGCTTGATTTCTCAGCAAGGTATACTAAAAATCCTACCTGTTCCAGCGCCCCGCGCTTTTGCAATCAAATGTAATAATTTAAAGCACATAGTTTACACCTCAGCTCAGAAAAAGAGACAACTTTAACGACCCTTTTTATTTTTGACTTTTACGTGCACCAATAGAAGCGTGTTTAAGTGTATTTTTTTTAAAACACAGATATCATGCTGTAGTACAGCTTGTATTGCAAAGGCACTTCTTAAATCCCTGGCCGTTTCCAGTGTATTACAAGTTGGCAACTGACCGTGCAATCTCGGTACTCGGTACATCGTTTGCATCAAGATGAACTTTGATCACTCATTATTCTCAGAATAATCGAGAATATAATTGTTTTAAGATACCGTTCTTGGTAACAATCGAATAGAGTTCATCATCGGTTTTATTCCAAACTACACCAATTAGAGGCAATTTACAAGGAACTTCGCGATCCCCCGATCAGGCGAAGCAATACCTTCCGTCTCGCTGTCGCGTACTCACTAATATCTTATTTTTTTTACATTTCCGATTACTATTTAGGAAATGTATAGATTTCCTAGGAAATGTGTAATGTGTAATTTATTTCACACATTTCCGTGCGATTTTAGGAATTACATACATTTCCTAGGAATTGTATACAATGACGGATTACATACATTTCCGGTAACATATATATATATTCTTTCATCAAATATTTAAATTTTACACAACGATCAATATTATGTTTAATTAAATATTGAATGAACAAACTTACACATTATTACAATTTGTACGAGTATTGTTACATATTTCTGTATTACATGTAATCTTTCTTCTTCGTTTACATTCGCTATCATAAACCTCTGTGTTTCCTATTCGTCACATTTATTTGTTTTATGTCATTTTGTAAGTTACGTATGACAAAATCAGATTTCTAATGTTATAATATCGCTACTTTATATTACTAACAAATCCCCTACAGAATAATAGTTTTCTATATAAATTACCAAAGCTAAAGTATAAATTACGATTTCCGATATCCGCAAATGGAAAGCCGATGAAGCGAGAAAGATTTTTTATCTCCTATTTATTAAGTACAGCTGATTGGTAATATCAATAAAAAGGTTCTTTATAAAGGAGGCAGAAATAAGAAGTTGACAAAGGTAATAAAATAATACGAAATTTGTTACGATTAAGGGAAAAATGGATAGAGCAAAAGATGATATCGCTGCACAAATTGAATATTAAGAAATATTCTTTAACTAAATTCTTTAATTTGAAACATTTTGTTAGTTTTAGAAATTTTCGGAAAGTAAGCTGGTTTATCTTAATGCGTAAATAGAAATATTTCATATAGGTTCGTATGTATGTTTGTATGTATATTGAAAAATTTATTGGCAAGTATGAAAAACTTCTATAAACGGATACCCGTTATACCTACAATATAACTTATATTAAGATACGTATACACCTAGCGTCATACCAGAGTTATATTTTTATTTATTAGTTTGCAAGAAAAGTAAAGCGCTTTTATTATCGTTGGTAAAGTTTCGAAATAACATTCGTGTTTTGATCTGCATTATTATGAAACTTTTATTGGAGGCATGAGTTTATTTTGTGTTGCTAGTTTCGCACCCCTGTTTATGGATAGCGGGGAAACTATTGTAATCTTATGAATATGTTATTAAAACTTGTGTGGTAGAGTAAGAATTATTATGTCCCGACGCGTATATCGGTAAGATATATGATACTGTGATTTATTACATAATTATTTGTTAAGGGTTGGTCAACCGGTTTTGGTTTCATTAGGTGAATAAAAAAACATATTTTTATTATATTTTAATTATAACAGATGCTGTCTATCCAAGGCTCGAACTTTTCTGAACTCTTTGATAGCTGGACCTAATCTTCATGAATAGTTTAGTTGATTGAAATAAAGTAAAGTAGAAGTAGTCTTCTTAAATGATAAAAACCATGGAGATGATCAGCTGCTCGCTAGGACATCAAAAAATTATGTAACTTGTAAAATTTTTGTTTTATTTGTGATTAATGACGTGCAAAAGTATTTCATGAAAATCTAGTTGCAGAAAAATTAATTTTCTTTTATTTCAAAATACCCTTAAAAAACTACCTAACAAATAAAAAATAATATAAAGTCTGCAGATCCTCAGCGCTTATCTAGAGTATGCCCTACGTATTCGATTCTCATCGAAACAAAGTCCAAATCCAAACATAGAGTTCCCGAAATCGAGACGCTTGCCCTCACGAGAAAACAACTACCTGACTCTCATTCCCGTGATAAATTGTCCCGCCATTAGTCGGCGAGCTTTTCAATTTATGTGAATGTGCAGCTTTGTATTTCCCACGAGGGCGGCGACACTGTAAATAAGCCTTGCTCTCTGTATGGTACGGGGTGGGAAGTGATTTGGCTCCTCTATTGTTTATGTATGGTTTCACCGAATGCGGTTTGAGCAGCACTGTTTAAATAGACTTGCGTAAACTTGATGTTGTTTTGCACTGTAAATATTGAACTAGATTGGGCGCTACTCTCTCTCTTATGGTTGATGAAACAACCTGGTGTCAGAGTTTAAACCGCCCGTAGGCCTCTGACATGGCTTCACACACCGTTGAAAAATATTTCAAGTGTGCTGGTTTCCTCACGATGTTTTCCTTCACCGTTAAAGCGTCGAATGATGGTACATTTAAATTTCAAATAGAAAAACACATTGGTACCTGGCGGGGTTTGAACTGACGACCTCTCGCATGGCAATCAACGACCTTAACCACTCGGCCATCGATGCTTTTTAGGCCAATGGGCGCTACTTATAATGAGAGACCAGTGAGACGAAAAACAAATGAAGATTTTTTTTATCTAATCGTAGTTTTGTCAGAAAAATTGAACTTAGAACGCTACATTCATACCCAGTTGTCCGTCAATAACTGTTTACCCTGAAATGAATTTTCTTCCTACAGTCTGTATGTAGGATTGATTATGTGTATATGTTTGATTTAGTTAGAGACGAGTGCCATCTACTCCCCCGCAAGACCGGTGACGATGACAAGGCTAACAAGCCATAATTGTAGAAATCCAGTTATGAAAGAAAAATTGTTTTATATTACTACTTAGACAGGAATTCTGGAAGGCAGAAAGGCTGCGACGTGGTCCACAACCCGTCACGTCACGTTTCCCACAGAGGTGAAAAGTGGAAGTGATCTCTGCCTACCCCTCTGGGAAAAAGGCGTGATTTTATGTGTATGTATGTATGTACTAAGACTGGTTGATAGTTAAAATCTACTTAAATTGCACACAGATGTCTTATAATAAAACAAGATATCAAAGAACCGTAATGTTACACATTATTTTGCTTGCGCGTATGTTAATCTCCAAATTACTTGATTGTTTTTTATTTAAAATAATTTTGTTTTAATTCGTAGGAGAGCCCAAGTGTTGATTGCTCCGAAAATTAAATATGTGTCTTTGTAATGATAATTGACTGGTGAAAGCATGAGATGGACGTTGGGAAGTAATTTGGCTGCTTTATTGTTTATGTATGGTTTCAGCGAATGCGGTTTCAACAGCACTCGAATCGACACGCGTTAATGTGAGGTTGTTTTGCGCCGTAAATATTGAAGTAGTTATGACGCTACTCGTCATGCATTAACGACGGAGAGGAACAAATTAATGTTAGTTTTGTATCTTTTCGTAAGTTCTATTGTGCTTAACGTAAGGTAGGAAGATCCGGGGAATATTTTTTTAGTATTTATGTGGTCTGAGTAGGTAGGTACCTACTTAATTATTTTTTTTATCCAATTTATCTGATCAGGGAATGGCAAAGATGTCTACCCGTACATCCTAGTCTTTAGTGGTTTTTAGGCATTGCGGGCGGAACCTAGGTACCTAATCTATCTGGATAAACAAACTACAGAATAATAGTCAAAGAAAACGGATAGTCATATAAAAAACACAGTATGACATTTTGCTATGCTTCACTTCCGGGTGTCTCTTTATTAATTAAAATCATTAAGTTAAGAGCACGAGAACTTAAATCAGTGATTGTGTTAATAAAAAAAACATTAGTTTGTAATGTTTAATTAACAGCTGTCGAAAACAAAAAAAATGGATTCGAAAAGAAGGGAAAACAAGCACAATTCATTACTTTATAACTAGCCAGTACGCCATTCAAAAGAGGTCGTATCACAATAATTAATGAGAGGTTTAAATTCACGTGTGTTTCTGCATCGTTACAAGAATCAACAAACGGGCCGACCGACCCTGAGAGCTTTGACCCCAACCGGGGTTCGTAAATCTTGGTCCAGTCCATGTGTTGTGGTCAGACTCCATTCTCACGGGCTGATGTTGATGGATTCTGACAATTTGGGTGTAAGACCTTTGCCTTTTGCGAAACAGACTCGTCGCAGTTCGCCTATAAGTACGGTCTAAGCACGCACACAAAGCCTTTTTAGAGTTCCTTTCGAGGAATAATGGACGTGAGATCTATTAGGGCTCCTCTTTGCCTAGTCGTAAGCTAAAAGCGAGCTTTTATAGTAGCTGATGAAAGCTAGTTTATCGCTTATTAACATACAATATGCTAGCTTGATAGATTTTTATTCGAGACTTGTTGATATTGTTTTAAAACGTATTATCAAATTCTAATAAATGAATAAATTTTTACTGTCGTACTTTAAGAATCTCAAAAAAAAATACAAAACCCCTATATAAAGCTCTGAAATAACCTACACTCCCATCAGTTTATAATATTTGGTCTGCAGCAATTTTATTCACAAAAACATATGTTTAAAAGGAATATTTTTCTACTATACAGGGTGTAACAGGGGGGGTGGATCATCGTAAGTCAATCGATGGGGGACTTCAATACCTATCGATATAACCCCCATGTATGTTCAGCGATTTTCAATAGTTCCAAAGTTATTGAGATTTTTGTGAAATTTTTGTAAGAAGCCGGAATTCAGTATAAAAGTCTTCACTGTAGCTTAACTACTGGACCTGCTTGCATGATTTTTTTTCTAGAAATAGTTCAATAGTAGGTCTTCATAATTACGATACCGATTTTAGTCATAACCCTATCATATTGGAGTAAAATAAGAATTCTTCACAAAAGTTTTACGAATCGAATTGTGTCTACCAACTTTCAAAGCCTCCAGTGAAAAAAAAGTGCCTGTGTATTTTTTCTAGAACTTATTTTAAAAACTACCTACATCTATGGATAGTATACCCTGAAAATGTCATGCCGCTACTGCCAGAGCATCAGAACGAAAATTGAACGCGAATGGCACAGGTGCCATGAATCAGTGTTTTTATTTTTCATGTAAAACTTTAATTTTAAAATAAATCGATTTGTTTCAGCAAATTTATGCTATGTTGTAACATTAGTAACAGTAATTTTACAGAATTGAAAATTAAAGGGGTGAAAATCAAACAAAGAAAATTTACATAATTTTTGTTAATTATTTTTTTTACAGTAGGTGTTCATAATGGGCACCATTATTGGCTATGCATATACTACACCTTTTTACAAAGGTTGTTCGGATGTTGCAAAATGCTACTACTACATTTTGCCTTATCACAATTTGGGCCACTGAAAAATTTGACAAAAAAGTAGCATTCCACAACCTCCAAAAAAGCTTTTAAGAAGGTCTAAGCTATGCATAGTCAATAATAATGCCCATAATGAACACTTACTGTAAAAAAAATTATTAACAAAAATTATGTAAATTTTCTTAGTTTGATTTTCACCCCTTTAATTTGCAATTCTGTAAAATTACTGCTACCAATGTTACTAACATAGCATAAATTTGCTGAAACATAACGATTTATTTTTTAAATTAAAGTTTTACATGAAAAATAAAAACACTGATTTATGGCACCTATGCCATTCGCGTTCAATTTTCGTTCTGATGCTCTGGCAGCAGCGGTATGACATTTTCAGGGTATACTATCCATGGATGTAGATAGTTTTTAAAATAAGTTCTAGAAAAAAAACACAGGCACTTTTTTTTCACTGGAGGCTTTGAAAGTTGGTAGACACAATTCGATTCGTAAAACTTTTGTGAAGAATTATTTTTTTACTCCAATATGATAGGGTTATGACTCAAATCAGTAACGTAATTATAAAGACCCACTATTGAACTATTAATAGAAAAAAAATCATGCAAGCAGGTCCAGTTGTTAAGCTACAGTGAAGACTTTTGTACTGAATTCCGGCTTCTTACAAAAATTTCACAAAAATATCAATAACTTTGGAACTATTGAAAATCGCTGAACATACATGGGGGTTATATCGATAGGTATTGAAGTCCCCCATCGATTGACTTACGATGATCCACCCCTCCTGTTACACCCTGTATATTATGAAATGATAAACACTGTTAAAAGCCCCGTTACCATACTGCGACTTCGTCGCACGCCAGACACAATTTAACCAAAAAATAATATTCACTTAGAAAACACTAAAGAATAAGTCGTGTTTCCCTGGAAAAAGCTGCCAAAAACGGTGGCTCTCAACAAAAGATATTATGTCACGTAAGGATATAATTTAAGGAGACGCATGGCTACTCAGCCCATCAAATAATATGCGGTGTGATACAATGCCTCAGAACATTCTACATATGGCGTATTTCTTTCGTGAAAAATATATAACTTTCGTTCTCGGTACTGCTTGGTAAATCAGTTTTTAGTGGTGGTTACATTCCCACATTCCGTGTCTGGGTGTGAGATTATCTATTTGTGTATATCAGTTCCTGACACCCATAGTGCAAGTATAAGCTCTGTTTAGTTTGGGGTCAGACGGTCGTGTGTAGAGTTGTCGCCAAATATTTAATTATTTATTTCTTAGGTCAAATCTCAAAGAGAGGTCAAATCAAAAGTACCCGTAATCGACGAGCATGCATGAAGAGGTTAATGGATGGGATGAAGCGAAAGTGGTGTGCCAGGACCGTAGCACATGCCAGGAAGTGATCTTTGCCCCTCTTGAGAAAAAAAGGCGTGATTTTATGTATGTATGTGTGTATGTATTTATTTCTTAACCACATTTATTACTTCGTACTACACTACACTACACTAATATTATAAAGAGGAAAGATTTGTATTTTTGTATGTTTGTAATGAATAAACTCAAAAACTACTGGACCGATTGCAATAATTTTTTCACCATTAGAAAGCTGCATTCAGAAGTAACATAGGCTATTAATATCACGCTTGGTCCTATAGTTGTGGAGCAGTAACCGAAAATGTTTCAAAAACGAGGGGAAAGTATCGTTTCTGAGGCTTTCCGTGGCGTGCGCTGAGCATATAGTTAAAGTTATACAAAAATGCTCTTTGGATGAATTGTTCATCTTAACATTATCTTTAAAAAGTCCGCGAGAGCATATGTCCACCTTTTATAGTTTCCCCATAACTATAATAATAATTTCGTCAAGGGGTACGGTAGACTCGATTAAAACCTTACATGAATAATAAAACATCAAAAAATAATGATTTCAAGTCGACAACATACTTATATCCGCAAAATTCGGATTGTGGAGTATTTTGTTAAATTCAAAATGTGTTGACAGACGAATCACAGTCACCATCTTGCCGGAATTATTGAGTGAATATTATCAAAACTATTTTTCTTCAGTCATTGACGTTTCGCGGAAACATTGTTTTTGACACATTTTTTATGATATACTCTTTCAGAGCGATAACAAATACTGATGAAGAATAGATAAATTTTATAAGAACCTTTGCCAAATTCTAGGATTAGTACTCATTGCAATTTGTTTTGTTGATTGATGTTCCTTAATTTTAAATGTTAAAAATTAATTGTGTAAAAACTTTTGCAGTTTTTATTCACTAGATTTATTAAACACAATGAAAGAATCTATGTCCTGTTTAATCCTTTAGTATTCCTTGAAGAACCGATGACTACGGAAATATTTACCTATATTTTGCTCCTCGATGTTTATTATGAATCACATCTTACCCGAGCCAAGCCGGGTTCTTATCTAAATATATAAAAGGAGAAACTGACTGACTGACTGACTGACATATCGACGCACAGCCTAAACGGCTAAACGTAGGCACTTGAAATTTGGACCGGACGTAGCTTAAGTACCTTAGAGGTGCACTAAGAAAGGAATTCTTGAAATTCTCACGGTAACGGGAATTATCGAGAAAATCCTTTTGTAAGAAAAATCTAAACCGCTGAAGTTAGATGCTGTAAATTTGGCATGCAGGTACCATAGTAAACTTAAAGCTTAGTTGGAACAGGATATTGAAATTTTTTTACGGGAACGAGAGTTAGCATGATAAACTTTTATATGTTAAATCCTGAAGTCCACGCGAACGAAATCGCGGGCACAGCTAGTATTATTATATATGACAGGTTTACTTAATTTTACTCGGTTTAGTCATATATTGAACTGTGACACACTTAACAAATTTCAGTGCGCAGCGCGCAGTGTTTGCGCGCACACTTGTGCATTCTCTGTTCCCTTACTCTCACAGTTTGGTGAGACGGCAATCCGACATGACCGATGAGAGATCGGGCGCAGGACCACCGGCTTAACATGCTGAGGCACGGGCGTGCGACCTCCAACTTCCTGACTCCGGGGTTAGTAATTTTTATACAGAAAAACTCACACAAATTTTGCCGGACCCCGGATTCGAACCGGGGACCTCCCAATCCTTACGCAGCGCTTGCTACCAATAAACCAATGTTGAGTATGTGGATATTCAGCTGTTCACTAGCGTAGCTAGCTAGTTCTAAGTACTTGTCTACGAGTAGCCACACTTCGTGAATTCGTTTATTGCTTAAAATACGACTTCCATACATGGATTGAACAAGAACACATGATTTAAAACTAGAGTTACATACATAGGGTATTTTAACGGGCATTTACATCGGTTCAGTAGTTTTGACGTAATTGCAAGATAGACTGATTACAGATAGACTTATAAAAACCGAAAAAGACGCACATCAATCAAAACGTTGACGATGATTTGATTATACAGAATTTAATTCAAATAACGTATAAAGTTCGCAGAACTAAGATCTAAACCGGCATTCAAGGAAGAATTTCACCAATAATGCTGTGGTCAGCGATTCTGAAGCATTTGATCTCGTAATCTATAAGTCGATTTAAACCACCCAGCTTTTTCCGCTTTCCGCCCATTCTATTCGGAACAGAATTTAAAATTTTGGAGTCACCGAGAAATCTCACATTTACCGATACTTAAGCATAAAAAAAAATAACACACCTATAGTATACCTACATTGTTTCGATTCCGAGTTCCGTTGCTTAAGCACTTTGTGTTAGAGATATCAAAAACAACAAAAGTATTAATAAATATTGAAATAACACACCCAGATACGGAACAAACACCAATGCAGCAAGAGCAGAAGGAGAAGGAATCTAGCAGGAAGCGAACCTACGACTCTTGGCGGAAGCGTCAGTGGTACGAGGTACATCCAATGCGCTATGGAGTCAAAAGTCAAAGCCTAAAACTCGATTCAGAGCACTCAAGTAAATCGAGAACACATCATTCCAAATTTTGGCGCCATATAGAAACCTATCAAGTAGTAATGACATAAGGTAGGTGTGACACAAGTGTCTTTTCACCGAGCGATTCCTCCACAGATCTGCATCAGGCTTTATCGCGAATCGCTTCGAATGCACCAATCCGTTTTGCCGCTTGTAATCCTCTTATGTTACCCTCCTACGGTTTGAGTGTTCGCCTACTGACAAAGTGAGATTACTGTGCTCCTTTACAGCTGATATTGCAGAAAAGTTGCGGTTTCTGAATGCACTCGTGGCTCTTTTGTACTTCAGTTTTCATGATATTTTAGTTTGGCTTAAAGAAACACTTCTTTCTTTTCTTATTACACAGACACTGAGATAAAGATATGGTATTTTATTTATTTACTAGCGGTGCGAGCGACTTCGTCTGCGTTTTTCTCCGTTTTTAACACATTTTCCATTGTTCCTTGCTCGTATTAGTCGAAGCGTTATGTTAAATAGCATAAAGCCTTCTTGGTAAATGGTCTATCCAACACAAATAATTTTTCAATCAGAACCAGTAGTTCCTGAGATAAGCGCGTTCAAACAAACAAACAAACATACACTTCCTAAATCGAGGTGGTGACTATGTCCGGGATATTTGATGTGCTTACTTAGTTATAGGTTGTCATGGCATGAAAATATGAACGCGTTAAATGTAAAAATTATATCTTAATATGTGTATAACCCACGCCAATACACACGAGGATTATTTAAAAAAAAGTTGAACATTTGTATGTTCTCTTTTTACGCAAAATCGTTGAAACAATTTAGATTTCGCTTGAAATCTGCGAATGACAGACGTAATCGGAATTCGCTAAAAATAGAGTATAAATAGCCATTAAAACATCAACCAACAAACTATTATTCTATGAAACACTGATTATTCTATGTTAGTCGTAATTGCTATAATATCATTAACAAGACAGATAATGTCTATTCTAGCAATAGATGTTCGTCTGGTCCATAGAACAAACATAGAGGAAAGTAATTGGAGTATCAAGAAGAATAGATTGGATACTTGCCACAAAGAAAACCAGACTACTTTATCAATGATAATGAGAACTTATAAGCAATTCTGCTAAGTGTGGAAACTCACGAAGTGCATGGTAGTTTTTCCTCTATGTGGCTACTTGCCCTTATAATATTATTTTTGCCTACATGTTTCTTAAGTAAACTAACTTTTTAAGAAATTTTGGACTTTCGTGTTACATTACAATAAAAAGTAGTTTAGTTTTTATTGTAATGATACGCGATAAAAAGAGTAGTAAGTATGTACATAGCTACGTTATTTAAAGTTTTTAAACTGTTTAACATGCTGGTCATTAATCAGCTATGGTTTTTCGATAATTTTTAGACTTTCCTCTTTTCTAATGATACCACCATATTTAAATGATGGTGATGGTGATTTTAAAAATAAAATATTGACACCAATTCCATTTCATTTATTCCAAGTTCCTTTTTTATGACTACGATGAAAGATGACATTGTTTAATAAAAAGGCTATAGAATAGTTAAAAGCGTTCGTCACTGTTTATTGGTATTTGGCAAAATAATAAACTGTATTGTAGATTGTACCAAAACAAATAAAAAAATAAAATAAACGCAAGTTATTCAACCGTAAAACTGAACAAGGTTCAATGAACTATTTATCTTTCATCAGATGCCCCTAAAGAAAAGCCGGTATATTAATGCACGGAGATCTTTCGGTCCGTTGCCAACTCAATTTGTCAAGAGTAAAGTGATCGTACATTGGGTGTATTCGAAAATAATATAGGATTTTCATAGATAGCATCTAGTTGGGCTAGGAATTTCAATAACAAGTCATAAAGACTTTGTTTATTACCGACACGACTATTGTCAAAGCTGTAAACTAAACTTATCGGAGTCTGAGTGTTGGAGCACGGAATGAAGGATTTGTTTCCTAAACTGAACTTTTTTTATATACATTTTGAGCTGCTGAGATGCCTAGCAATTGAATGTTGTGTGCATTAGTGCATAGCTACATATTTCTATACCCAGTAACAATGGACATAAATTTGTTATGCCTTACAAATATTGGGTATTTTATGGGATTCGGTCATTAATCACTAGTTAATGAAACAAAAAGATCACCTTATAATAATGTTCGCTCGTGACCATGATTGGTGCAACCCAGTCGAAACGTCGGGCTGTAAGAAGCTACGTAATTTGCTGCTCTTATAACGCGTGTAGACCCATAAAGACTAATATTTAGTAAAATATCACCTGCTTTAAGGGAAGTAAGCTCCTGTATTATGCAAAGGAATCGATAATAATGGAGCCCACTTTACGTAAACTGCTGTTTATTTAACGAAGCTATCGTTTATAAGAGCAAAGAATAAAGAGGTAAACATCACTTATAGAGGAAGATCCCAGAGCCGCCAGACATCACTTATTTTCTAATGGACAAAATATATACGATTGAGTAGTGGTGGGGTGTACTATCATCATATGACTAGTTGCTACCTTGACCAGACGGCCATTTTTCAGATATCAACCAATCAAGGTACATAGAAACACTGCTCACCTCACTTAAATTCTGATGGCTGATTTTAACATATATTTCACACAATATCATTAAAAATCAGGTTTTATTACTCCCAGACACATGCGGTCGGCGGTTTTACCTTACAGACGCTTTAAAGCTATGAAAAAAATTTTACTTTTACTTAATTTTACTTATTTTTTGATGCTTGATTTTTATAAATGTTATTCAAACAACTATTTTAAAACGTTTTGCAAACGGACAGACCGATCCAAGGGGCCAAACATTCACCAGACCCAACTGTTTAGATTTTTTTAACTTGAATTTAGTTAAGTTTTTCTAATAAAATAGTTTGTAAGGTACAATTCTATAATTATTGCGGTCAGATGAGCACTTTTTAGTTGTTTGAATAACATATATAAAAATCAAGCATCAGAAAATAAGTAAAAGTAAAATTTTTTTCATAGCTTTAAAGCGTCTGTAAGGTAAAACCGCCGACCGCATGTGTCTGGGAGTAATGAATCCTGATTTTTAATGATATTGTGTGAAATATATCGCTACCTTAAATCTCAAATGGCGTAACCGCCAATTTGGTCAAAATGACTTTTTAATGCAGTTTTATTCAGTTTTTTTTTCTCTATCGATCTGTATATTTAAAATCCTCAAATTCGCAAAAAAAAGGTTATTACGACCCAATGTTTTTTATAGATTTGAACACTTTTCATAAGGTAAACAGGTCGTAAAAGGCTTTGTCTAATTTACTTGGTGTTTACGCCCCTAGAAATTATTGTGACGTGAAAAAAATGTCAAAAAAAAGGGTGTAAGTGACATAATTTTCTGGCGTAACTCGTAAGACACGCTATTTTTCGAAATTGCAATACAAAAGAAAGGCGTTTACACCCAACATCGCTGAACACATGATTGTCATTATTATTGTTAGTATTGATGCGCGGGGGGATTAAGATTGCGGAGACATTGGCTATTTATTGCTTTTCCTTGTTTCGGCATTTTAAATCAATGTCCAAACACAAATCAGAATCAAAGACCAATAACGCGCCAAAGTCAAGGTAACGGTCACAAAAAAATAATAAATACACCGAGGAACGTAATCTATGCGCACAAGTACGCAAATGGCTGAATACATAGATAAATGTATGGTGAATACACATCAGCGGGGGTTTCAAATGACAAAATTAATCGATTTAGATACGTAAAAATCTTAGTGAAGTTTCCCATATACCAAAATTTTTCATCCAATCCTAAAAATTACGCGTTGAGTCACTATGAAAAAGTGTCAAACGGCGTAACTTTGTAAAAGCGTAATACAGAGTGAATATTTTACGTTTTCTTTTATTATTAAATGAGTTTAAAGCACATGAAACATTTTTTTATTGGGGATACGACCTTCACCTCTTAAAAATCGTGATTTTTATGGGGCGTAAACGCCTTTTTGTAATATTTTCACAAGTCGTAAACCGACTTCTAGTTTCTTAAATATAAGATTTAGGTACAAAGAGTTCCTACTGAGCCTTTATCTCGAAATTCTAAGAAATTTGATGTATAAAACATTTTCATCGTATTAAAATTGATAAAGTTATGAATTAAAAAACATATTTTTTTCGTTTTTTTGCTGTCCTGAAAAGTAGTGTTTTGGTGGTTACGCCATTTGAGATTTAAAGTATCGATATGTTAAAATCAGCCATCAGAATTTAAGTGAGGTGAGCAGTGTTTCTATGTACCTTGATTGGTTGATATCTGAAAAATGGCCGTCTGGTCAAGGTAGCAACTAGTCATATGATGATAGTACACCCCAACACTACTCAATCGTATATATTTTGTCTATTAGAAAATAAGTGATGGCTGGCAGCTCTGGGAGCTTGGACCATACCCATTAATTTGCGGACTGCTTTGTGTCCTACTTTAAAGTTGGAATAATAAATCATTGAATACAACCATAATGGAAGAAGAAAAATAGCCACCAATTAGAACACTGAATATAACTAACCCGTGATCATGGCGTTTTCAAAAATGCCGAAATGTCGGAAAGCCTATATATGAAAAAAAAAACCACTAATGTCTAAAGGATGGTCAACGGCCAAGTCACACAACATTAACCATAATAATAAAGAAATCGCAGTTAGGAACCTTAGACTTGTCACGAGCTTATCTAGATTGCACTACTTTTAAGAGATAGACAAGCACCTCCATCGAGACTTGGCTAGTTTTTTTCAGAACGTTTTTGGTGTAATAGTTTGATGTAATACCTACCAACTTAGTGCTCAGTCAGTACACTCTATATAAATTTATTTTGGTGTCTTGAACAAGATTGTACATCAAAAGTGAATTGATTGAAATTAATAAATAAAAAAGTATGCGAATAATTTTTTTGGAATTGAAGGAAAATCTGAAATAAAGCTTTCGGCGATATTTCTAACTGCCATAATATTTTTAAAACAAACCAACCGTGTAACCTAATCTTACGCTCGGGTGGAATTTATTGTGCCAGAGAGTTTATTGAATACTAGCTGTGCCCGCAACTTCGTCTGCGTAAAATAGTAACTTTTGCCTGCATTTTAATTTCAGGAAGCATTTTTTTAAGAAATTACAGGAAAAATAAATAAAGCTACAAAAATTATAAAATTGTAATTGATTAGATTAATATCTATTAAAGAACCTAAAATTGTTTACAGATATTAGGTGATAAACAACATATCACATTTTCGTTACAAATCGGCCAACTAAAAGATAATTCACTCGCACAATATGTTTTTGTCTAAGCAATGATCTAGCCTGAGAGGAGAGTGGTAGCTAGGACTCGCAAAATTATTTTTCACATTTTAGCACTAAAACCACGATAAAAACTTTATTTTTTTGTCAGATACAGGTTTGAATTGTTGCAAACAGCATACTGTACCTATGTAGTTAGTACACAAAATAGATGTTTGATATCAGGATAACTTCAAAAGGTTAAATACAAACTACCTATCCACTGTCTCAAAATATCTATAAAGGATGTTTGTCGCCATGTGACGAATTAGTCAGTATTTGCTTTGCTACTTTGTTATGTGCCACTTTTGCGCATTGTTTTTTGTATATTTCTCGTAGATTGTATTGTATTCGTAATGAAACAATGAGATAATAACGTAAATCGCAAGTTTAATAATTTATAACTTATGAATTACTTTTAGTATTTGAAGCAATATTGCGAAATAATAGAGCATAGTGACATCTCTTTAACTAACCAAGAACTAAACACTCATGTCATAATATCAAATCTGACAGCATTTGACATGACTTGCCAGCTAAGAACGTGATAGTTTGGGAGCCCAACGGGAGTTTTTGGAGTATTGATCAGACTCAGACTCTGTCTTGTAAGATTTTTAAATGGGAGACTCCTTGCACCCTTTCATGTACCTCTGCCGTGTATGTACACTTCATACGGGAGGAAGGGGGTGCGTGATCTAAAATAGGATAGTTGCTAATGCTAATTACAAAGACACTGTTAAAAGAATTGGGCAGGATTATGAAGAACTAATAATCTCTGACGGTTTCCATGGGGCGATGACCGTACAATCGCGCCTATAACAACAATTACTAAAACCGTTAACACAACAAATACCCAAGGGGCACTTGACCAGTTTTCTAATGATCTATGTGATTTTATTTGTAACGATCTTTATATACGATAGCTTTTTTAATTTTATAATGTCCAAAATTTTTACGTGAATGTTTATAAATTTCCCTTTATTTGCTTAGAATAGCGATATCCTTCTATATAAACATTCGGATAATATCGAACAGTCTATCAATTGGAACAACACAAACCACCAATGTAAGCCAGCAAGCAAATATTGGACAACTGAACACCTCCATACCGAATACCAGGTAATAGAGAAATGTAGCGAAGTTAATAAAAAGGAACCTGGCCTTTGTGGATTATTCAAAGGTCTTCGATGGAATCACCCACATCAACCCATTTAGCTTTCTCTTCTTCAGCAAAACGTCGAACCCACATATATAAAACTTCCCCAAATCATTTACCAACAAAGCACAGCCGATATCAAACTGCACACTGAAGGCCTGACATTCAACATACAAAAAGAGTTAAACAGGGTGACTCCCTATCACCAAAGCTTTCAGTAGCACGCTCTAAGAAGTCTTCAGGTCACTATGATATTCTAAGGCAACAAAAGGAATTGGTGTAGAGGATAGGCGACTGATAAACATTCGCTTTGCAGATGACATTTTCCTAGTCGAAATACGTATACATCGACAGAACTTGAGTCGATGCTCGAACAACTGAGCGCAGAAAGCGTTGACGTTAGACTGACGATGAATAGATTTGGTTGATTGCAGTCAACAGGCAGGTAAAGCAATATGTAGAGGAGTATATACTTGGGCTAGGCAGTCTCCTTCGAAAACAGGTAGGACAAAGAAATGATCCGTAGAGCAGGCAACGCCTGGAAAAGCTTCTGGTCCATGAATCGGTATATGTAGGGTGATCTTCTTATATCACTGAACCGCAAATTCATCGACGTTTTCATACTGCCTATCCTAACACATCAAAACTCAAGGTTTTTCAAAAAGCTATGAAGCGGAGTATCATAGGTATTAAGTTAAAAGAAAAAATAAAATATACTACCATCCACTCCCGTACTGGTATTGTTGTTGGTCAAAACTAATGTAGCAATGGGCGGGGAATGTGATGTAAAATGTGCGAGGATAAAGAACAATAGATGGACCAGAATTGTTACACATCCTCCACGGTGAAACAGGTTAAGAAAAAAATTACGGATTATTATACAGCAGGACTTTGATATCAACTTGAACCTCCTGCGTACAAAATGTAACGCGCTAAAGTATCTCAAGATTATGTGTTTTTCACTTTTTATGGATTATTTAACATGCACTTTGAATGACCGACACGGTCAAATAACTTTTTTCTTTCAACAGCAACAGTAACAGCTTGTTACCAAGTAGTCCTCCTGTATTAATCGCTGTCCCCCCACTTATAAAGAAAGTGTAATATACTTTTCGTAATCTTCCTATTCCGATTCCATGTTGTTCGAGTAACTGCAAATCTAGCCATTTACCTCCCCTACTATGACGTTTTGCTCAATAAAGTAGTCCGTATAGTCCTAGTCAGAAGGTTCATTTTGGTCGATATATTTTTACCATTTTTGTACGTGATCTAATAAAGTTAGATTTTTAACTATCCTACAGGAATTTCTGTGACTAAAAGTATTTAAGATCTTGACCGGGGATGTATGGTACCACCATGCAAAATTTCATTTAAATCGGTGTAATAGTTTCAGAGATCAGTCATTTATTAAGGTTTTTTGAATATCCCACGGGAACCAGTTAACTTTCAGTGATTTAAAGTATCCTATGCATTTTTCCGGAATTTAAAGTACCTTCGTGTAAATTTTCATTTAAATTGGTTCAGCCGTTTAGGAGGTCAGTCGAAACAAACAAACAAACAGACAGAGACACAATTTTTTTTAAGTATGGGGATGTGTTCTCCTACTCTCAAAACATATCCCTGACTTGTTTTTTTTTGCGTTTTTCAAAAAAGTACAAGAATTTTTACCTCTACGTTTTTATTATAGTATAGATAGTCAGGTTTACATTGATGTCGACGTTTTTGGCACAAGTTAAGCCGTTCTTTAATTTTAATTTTACCTACCTACTATTTCATTTAAATTAATTGTTCAGGAATAAATTGTCGTCATTTATTTTATGAGCGGACGGTAGATTTAATCCTCGGTTTTGTGAAAAGCATTTAAAATCGCTCTCTGTAACTCTGTAAAAGGGTTCAATTTGCAACCAATTTTATTCTTTTACGATGATAATTTTCCTTATCATTCAGTTCCAAAAACATTAATTATATGGTTAATGCGATATGATTAAAAAAAAACATGAACACCTTTGCCCAACATTGGGATGGTACAGGTTAAAAAAAAAGCAATCTAACCCTCACCGACCGAACAGATTTTGCACCCGAAAAAAATCAAATAAAGCATTCTCCTCTTTAGCATTCGTCACACGTCAACGTTTCTTTCGCCCTTAATATTTGGCATAGTGATATCCCTGGATTTTCCTGGAAAATATGTAATTTAAAGGGTCTCTTGCAACCCATTTATTTGGATCACAGACTTGGTAGTCGGGTGCGTTTGTGGGGTGAAAAGTAGGTCACCATGCTATGTCTTATATCACTTAGCTGACTTAACCTATATGTTATCTGATAAGGGACTTAACGATGTTTATCCGTTAAATGTCTGGTGTGGAAGGATAGGATGTCATTTGAATTGGACGATTGCTTTAGGAGCGGAATCTTGTATAGTACATACAATTTGTATATGTGTACACAATTAATATGGTAAATAGTACAGAATATGTTAAATTCCTTGTGCTAGAATCGCCTTAGCTGCATTATGCCACTTTATTTTATGGTTTCAACTAAAAATGTATAAAGTATGATAATACTTTGGCGATTTTTACTATATTGCTTAAATGTAACATTTATTTCTATTTGCATTATACGATGGTTTCTAACGACGCATACCTCGCGTTTTAGGGTTATTCGTTTTGTACTCAAAACGACTTAAAAAAAAATATATTTGGTACACTAACTTAAAACGCTTAAACTGACAATAAAATTGCACCATTAATAAAAAAACCTTAAATATTCGTATCATATTGAAGTGTTCAACAAAAACCTCTTCACTTAACCGTTCTTGGATTTAACACACCTGTAACACCCGTTACGATTATTGGGCTCGCGTGACGAGGCGGGAATAATCGAATAAGCTGACGCGGGTGAAATATATTTAGAAAGATACATGTCAGGTAAGCGGTGTTTACTTGCGACCCTTAGGGAAAGGTTGGACCAAAATAATTATGAGGTCAATAACTTTCATTCCTTACCTGACAGTGTATAGCATACAGCTAACTAGCATGAAGTATCACCGTTCCGAACCGGTAGTAGAATCTATAATTTATTAATTATTTTTACTGTACATACAGCTGACGATTTAAAGTGCATATAATTTGGTGCAAGGAATTTACTGTAATTTCTTGCAATTGGATTTGAAATAGATTTTTGTCTTTTCCTGTCTCTGTAGTCAAGGCCAAGAGGACGTAGCCCAGGTAGATGGACGGTCCAGTTTTGAACAACCTTGGACACTAGTCTACACGGGGCTCTTCACTCGGCCAAAGAGAGGAATAAGTGGTGAAAAATTATCCGGAACAAGATCATCCCGCATCTAGGGAATCACGACCACCAGCAATGAGGATAGCGACGCGAGGAGGAGGGTCTCTGTAGCCACATAAGCCTATTGGGAGCAAGCGGAACGTAAGAAACAAGAAGTTTAAATTCGGGTCCTGGATATTAAATTTGTAGGATTTTTTCTGTTAAGAAAGCACTCAGCCCAGTTTCAAAAAAATGGAGGTTGCACGCTCGTGCCTCACATAAGACGTTAAGGCCTTGGTCCTGTACCTGATCTTTCCTCGCTGATGTCAAATTTCCCTCACATCGAACTATGTCAGTGAATCAATAGGGTGTGCACTGGTGTTAGCGCACTCTTGTGCACAGTAAAATGTCCTGTGCAATTGGCTGATTTGGTCATTTGAGAACAACCGTCTCGTTTGAAATCGGTCGGACATCTATTCATTATTATTGTTGAAAATATATCTTAAAGAACTAATAAGGATTTCGATGAATGTCCTTTATATTCCTTTTATTTGTGTATTTCTGAGGAATATTTTTATTTATTTTGTTTATTTATATGTATGTAATTTCAGTCACTCGGGTTACGGCCAGAATACCAGCGTCAAAGTGGCTTTCGCGCTAATGTGGCATATGCTGAGGCCCGTGCCTCGTTGACCACTTTATAGTCAATGTTATAGTCCTTGTCTATGTGTGTTATTTCTTTGTTTGAGTTTTTGTGTCTTGTGTATTTATGTCTCATTGTATTTGTAATTTCTATGTCGTGGTCAATAAATGTTTTTCTTTCTTTCTTTCTTTCATTTCTCATCGCGATCTTTGACTTTAGATACCTTAATAATATGTATGTTGTACCTAACTAAGAACAGTAAGTACTAACAACAGATGGTTAAGTACGTCATTCCGAGTGCCACGTACAAAAACCATTTTGTTAGACAAGAATTACACCATTTTCTCTTACAATGTTAGAAGTTGAGCTTCCTTGAGCTTGTTTAGCTTAATTGAGGTTAAAATTATGGCTGCGAGGAAGGTTGATAATGATCTTACAGGTAGAGTTACAGCGCTCGAAACTGCGGTAAGCTTCCTTTATAGCTTGAATATCATGTTGTAAAACTAGTAAATTTATTTTATACCTAAGTACTGAAACCAGTAGACCTAACGCTGTTCGGTGCTATTAATTTAATGGACAGCGAAAAATACTTCATATTTTTTTCTGTAAATAAAAATAGATTTTTTTTTAAATTTTTAAACGCTGACGAGCCGTTTTTCAGAGCATTCACAAACACTGCAGCACTGGTTTCATATTATATTTATCAATTTAATTAGTTAAAAGTTTTAGTTTTAAGGAATTTTCACCCTACTATAGTTTTCATATTTAGTGGAAAATGTAAATTTATCTCCATACGTATTTTCATAACGAATTATTATTGTCAATGTCTTAACATGAGTACACTAGCCACACAGAACGATACTTTTAGGTATAAACAAAGAAGAAAGTATGATAACTATACAGCGTTCCGATTTATGTTCAGACAACCAGCTTAACGCCCTTTATAGTATCATAGAGAGCTGAAAGTAAGCTGAACGGTATACCGAAAAACAGTTCTTCATCCGTTGTAACAAGGCACTAATGAATGCGCGCGTTGCAGTATAATTTTTAATTAAATTCTTGGGGCTCTGGTATTAACGGTGCAGTACAAGAGTTCCCTTTTCAGCGAAACTGTTGTAATTGGATTTGCATAATGCATTTCTACTCGAGCGACCGACTGGACGTGTTTTGGATAATTTGTCAAAGGGAATTTTAATCGAGATTTCGTTTCCGTCAAACGGTGGGTGCGAGTTAATCTGAGCTGGGAGAATTGGTTGGGAGGTGTGTCTGACTCAATTAATATGTAGGTAAGTTGTTGCTTTCGTAAACAATGAAAACTATTTCTCATGGGTTTTGTGCAATACCTACAACTTTATAAACTGTATATACAGTTGAATTGAACAAAACCCATGGCATGTCAATAGATATCACGCCAAAATAGACCGTTTGGTCGTTTGGACAATAAATAATATATTTTGCGCTTAAAATTTACTTATTACTTATTTATTTGAAGGCCATTGTGTGAAATTACATTTTAAAGAAAGGACATCATGAATTTGACACTATCGAAATTAATTTCATACAGAAATCAAGTTCAATGCACTGATATGAATTTTACGACACAGATACACAGAAAGAAAATAGGTTAACTATTAACACTATAACAAATTACCATATAGATATAGTTACATACATAGAGAAAGTATAAATAGAAATCTCGACAGGAGAAGGTCAAGAAAGACCTTCCATGACCAAATAGGTTAAATTTTGAAAAAGGGTCAAATCAAAAGTACCCGTAATCGACGAGCATGTATGAAGGGATTGATGGATGTGAAAGATGCGAAAGTGGTGTGCCAGGATCGTAGCGCTTTGCAGGCATTAATGCCTGCCTTTTCTCTAGGAAAATGGCGAGATTTTATGTATTTATGTATAATGACATACATACTAAAGTAAAAACCAAAGCAAAAAGTAAAGAAGAAATGAAGAACTTATTTACTCGCGTCAAAGCGTAAGACTGTAAGTAAATGTATTTATGTAGGTAGGTATATGTAGATATAGCTATAAATTAATATCAAACCTCTGCAATGATTCCAGGCGATTGGGTTTATTATGTGCGTAACTTATCGCACGGGGAGTGAACGTTCGCGTCAGATAAAGTGTCGGTGTCGTGTCTCTGAATATTGGAAATGTAATCATAGTTAATAGAACCATATACGGGTTTATACAACCGGTTAATACTGTTTAATAAGGGTATTGTTACACATGTTCAAAAATAGGTTTATCTAAGCAAAAAAATAATTAGTCACTGTAATGTTTGTCAAACTTGAATCAAGGTATCACAGTACCTTAAAGACCTTCTGTCTTAAGTTGTTATGTAATTAACTAACCTAACTGAGGTACGGGCCTACCCTAAACTATATCAACCAGGCCTTATTCAACCACGCTGGCACTTGACTTGACCAGGTTGGCAGGTTCATTAAGGTTCTAAATAAATATATTGCCATAGCAAACGCTTTCATGACCAAATAGGTCAAATCAAAAGTACCCGTAATCGACGAGCGTGCATGAAGAGGTTGATGAATGTGGAAGAAGCGAAAGTGGTGTGCCAGGACCGTAGCACATGGCAGGAAGTGATCTCTGCCTACCCCTCTGAAAAAAGGGCGTGATTTTATGTATGTATGTATGTATGCAAACGCTTGAGTGAGTACCGACTGAAAATCGTAACCAAAATCACACAACTGTTATGTCAAGTTCTCTTGGTCTCAAAACCTCTCAATGCAAATATGATACAAGAGATCTTCTAGGGAAACGTTAAAAGCAATAATAACATTACATAAATTACATTGCCCCGTTATACGCGACTCACAATGGGCTCTTGGGCACAGACCGCGCATTCACTATGGTTAGAACTGAAATTCGGGGCATCTGTACGTACATATGTGTATGTAGTTTATATTCTAACCTGAGTTGGTATTAACATTTAAATATTTAGAACAATTCCTCACACGGCCATCTAACCTCAAATCAAGCAAAGCTTGTACTATGAGTATTAGAGACAGAGTTACATAGATATTTATTAATACATATTTAAATACCTGCATAATGCGGACACGGAACCAACACCGATGTTCATCACACAAATATTTGTCCCGAGTGGGAATCGAACCTACGATTCTGAGAACCGTATGGTCTGGTCACTATCAATTGTTTCACCGAGTCATCAAATATATAGTAGTAAGCGCATGGAGACTTAGAATCTTTAGGTTTCACTCCTGGGAAAGGAAAAGTTTCCGGGTTTCTATTTAGAAATTAATTCTCCCGGAGGTTGGTAGTAGACCCACGTGCCTGTGAAAACACGTCGAGTAATTGGTTCTCTGCCTGATCTTTTAACAGACAAGGTGGATCGCCGTCTGTCCAAACTATAACAGTCAATAAACAAATAAACCGTCGATGGCCGAGTGGTTAAGGTCGTTGCTTGCCATGCGAGAGGTCGCCAGTTCAAACCCAGGTACCAATGTTTTTTTCAAATTAGAAATTCATATGTACCATCATTCGACGCTTTAACGGTGAAGGAAAACATCGGGAGGAAACCAGCACACCTGCGAAATTTTTCAACGGAGTGTGAAGCCATGTCAGAGGCCTACGGGCGATTTTGCAGAAATAGAACATCACAAAATACAAAATAATCAGGGTTATAATATCTATCTCTTTGAGTTATTAACGCACTCAACAAGCAAAAATAATGTAAACTCTTTGATACCGAAACCTTAACGTATTACGTAGTACATGTGCTGCCACAAACGAAAGTTGTGTTTTATAATTTATTATTTTAAATTCATGTGTTCTGATGTAACTTTTATTATTAAAAACGTATTTTATTAACCAAATGTTTACATTTTATATTCAGTTTTCAAACATACTGTTTATTTTATATTTACCTTTAAAAATTTATAAAGGGAATACTTGCTTATTTTTTTTATTATATAATTTTAAACTGTCATGGTTACACACATTAGAAAATTGACTGTAGCTGCGGAAGCTCATACATAGGGCAAACGAAAAGGACGATTTCGTGCCGGGTGAAAGAGCATATCAGGGCAGTCAAAAACAACCAAGCACAAAAATCGGCAATCGCTCAACATCTTTTGGAATCGGGAACGAACCACTGGATTGAGTTACATAACCCAAAGATACTTTCGACAGAACGCCATTACATACCACGACTGGTCAGGGAAGCAATTGAAATTAAAAAATTCAAAAACTTCAATCGTGAAGACGGGTTTCAACTATCGAAAGTATGGCATCCGGTGATACGTTTATGTAAAAATAAAAATGTGTCCGTTTTCGAGGATAAAAGAAGTGATACCGTGAGTGTAGTGTGTCGGGATCGAATTCTGAGTGACAATAATGTGAACGAGGGTAGTGGTGTTGTGCGTAATAAAAGACTGAGGAAGAGGGTAGACCGATATGTCTGCCCTTAGACCTACCGTCATTCTCGCAGTCCTACAGTTCACCCGTGATCATGGCGCTTGCAACAGTGCCGAAATATCGGGAGCTCATTAAAACAAAACAACATGGTAAATATCCCGGACAGTTTCAGTTTTCTAATGTGTGTAACCATGACAGTTTAAAATTATATATTGAGCACCGGTACGGGCCGGATATTGCAAAATTAATCAAACAACTTGAGCGCGCGCGGAAAAAGTGTGAATGTTTATCGGAGTCCTTAATATTTCTAGTGAAGTGTCGGGACAATGACGTGATTCCGGTATGTGTGCGTATAAAACCTCGCCCAGACATTTACGGCTCCGCGAACGTTCTACGTAACGCGAGCATAAAATTATTGCGTAAGGCGATTAGGAATTGCCGTTATCGACTAGACAAAATTCAGTGTGAGTTGTATAATATACACCTGGAATGCAGTGCTGTGTTGTCCGTGAGTGATTTTGAAAAGTGTGATCGTATAACGTACTTACAAGCACAACGTTCGCGAGAAATAAGTGCTTTGAAACAGAATGGTAAGTTTGAATCACTATTGTATAAACAGAAGCGTGTTCCCTACCATGATGACTCACCCAAGCGACACACTGTGATAAATCATTCCGATAAAGTGTTGACTAACGCAGCATTACAAGTATTGGAGAAAGGGCTTAATTACGCTCCCACATCTAAACGCATCCCTTATGAAGGAATTATAGGCACCGTGGAGGAAGTAGTTAGACGTAACAAAATTCCCGCGGCGGACGCCGAAGTTTTGAGGCAGGATGTCGCCGTTGCCTTACGTCATGCGAAACCGCCCAAAGAAAATATTTCTTCGGAAGAGCTTTCCGCACTGAGAGACCTCCGTAATGACAAGAGCGTGATAGTGCTGAAGGCGGATAAGGGAAATGCAACAGTACTTTTGAATGTCACTGATTATGACAAGAAAGTCAGAGACTTACTCAGTGACATTAGTACTTATCAAAAAGTGAGCTATAATCCGACGAGTAGGACGTATCGGGCAACCCAAAAGCTCATAAAGGAGTGCAGGGAGGCTATTGGTGATGATATGGCTACGTATCTCCAACGACCGAGAAACCTCCAACCTCCCAAACTGTACGGACTACCAAAGGTTCATAAGCCTAATGTACCTTTGCGGCCAATAGTGAGTCAGATTGATTCTCCGACTTATGAATTGGCGAAGCATGTAGCCGGTATCCTACAGCCATTGGTGGGTGGCACCACATCGTACGTGAAAGATTCCAGGCATTTTATAGACATTCTGCGACTTAATAAGATCAATAAGAACGAAGTGATGGTCAGCTTTGACGTAGAATCACTTTTCACGAACGTTCCCATTACTGACTGCATTGAAGTAATTAAGCGTAGAATGGAAGATAATGATATCCCTATGGAATATGCCAAATTGGTGCAACATTGCCTTTCTACTAATTACTTTATATACCAAGGCGAATACTACCTCCAAATAGACGGTGTGGCGATGGGCAGTCCTGTGGCCCCAGTAGTTGCAAACTTATGGATGGAACATTTTGAAAACAGAGCCATTGCCACTGCCCCCTATAGTATTAGGATTTGGAAAAGGTACGTCGATGACATTTTTGGTATAGTAGAGGGTGATGAAAGTACCGTGCAAAACTACTTGGCTCACCTTAATAGCATCCACAGGAAGATGAATTTCACGTACGAGATGGAAGATAATAGGAGCATTGCCTTTTTAGATGTGTTGGTCAAAGTGCGTGAGGACGGTTCTTTCAGCCATTCGGTATACAGGAAGCCTACTCATACTGATCGCTACCTACATGCAGAGTCACATCATCATCCACGCCAGCTGAACTCTGTAGTGAAGTCGCTTACAGACCGCGCATATAATCTATGTGACGAGGAACATGTAAATGGAGAACTTAAACACGTAAGTGACGTCCTACGGTGGAATGGATACAGTGGGCGAATATCAAGACCGACACGAAATAAACGCCTGGTTTATAGTGTAGACCGCCATCCAGCATATTTGCCGTATGTAAAAGGAGTGACAGATAAGATCTCAAACATACTTAGGAAAATCTCCGTAAAAACTATCTTCACTCCTCTTAAAAAAGTATCGCAATTTCTACGCTCACCAAAGGATAGTTTTCCTTTAGAAAAACCAGGCGGTTATAAAATTGACTGTAGGTGCGGAAGCTCATACATAGGGCAAACAAAAAGGACGATTTCGTGCCGGGTGAAAAAGCATATCAGGGCAGTCGAAAACAACCAAGCACAAAATCGGCAATCGCTCAACATCTTTTGGAATCGGGAACGAACCACTGGATTGAGTTACATAACCCAAAGATACTTTCGACAGAACGCCATTACATACCACGACTGGTCAGGGAAGCAATTGAAATTAAAAAATTCAAAAACTTCAATCGTGAAGACGGGTTTCAACTATCGAAAGTATGGCATCCGGTGATACGTTTATGTAAAAATAAAAATGTGTCCGTTTTCGAGGATAAAAGAAGTGATACCGTGAGTGTAGTGTGTCGGGATCGAATTCTGAGTGACAATAATGTGAACGAGGGTAGTGGTGTTGTGCGTAATAAAAGACTGAGGAAGAGGGTAGACCGATATGTCTGCCCTTAGACCTACCGTCATTCTCGCAGTCCTACAGTTCACCCGTGATCATGGCGCTTGCAACAGTGCCGAAATATCGGGAGCTCATTAAAACAAAACAACATGGTAAATATCCCGGACAGTTTCAGTTTTATTATATTGCCGTTAAAATCCATTTAAAATGTGTCATAAATAAACCCCTACACGGTTTTATCTTGTCTGTACTATGTCACGGTGAGATTTATGTGTCTCAAACCCATTCGGGTTAAAAGGAAAACAATAAGGCTTTAAAGCAGGGTGTAATGGATCGACGGTGCTTAAAGATTGATATTAGGCGACTCCTTCGATTATCCCGTCCGTTGTGAAACGGTTCTGTTGATTCGACAAAGGGCTGCGATTAATTATGTCTTATCGATATTTAAGATATTTGTTACGATAGCGTTTTACGGCGGAAATGCTTTGTCGTGGACTATTTGTTTGGGTGAGGAAGGAATAAACAAGTGTGATAGAGATTGGCTTGGATGAGTATATTGGTAGACATTTTTTACATTATGTATTAAGTATATGTGAATTTTAACTCCGGAAATACATACTGTCTGTCAATCACGTGTTTCATATGAGTTTCCAATGATATTTGACGTGCTATTTTCTAATGTTTATTTCTTTTGAACTCTTTCTAACTCTGGATGTTGAATGAATTTTATTATCATTTATCAGAATCAAAAACAATAACAGGGTAAATGCTATTTTATTTAATTATTTATTTAAGGATAGCCAACAAAGCGTACACCATTACAATGAGATCTTAGTATGCTATTGGCTAGTAATGTTCTCATGAATGGGTATTGGGTTTAGTCTTTATAAAAAAAAAATGTTTGTTTGTCACTCGTTCACCCTTGTCAGTTATATTTATAGCCTTCTATAAATATACCGTCACGCCATAACAAAAACTTCCAAAGGGTGTGTCATAAAAAGGCTGTATAGTTATTTTTCAAAATCCTTCGAACGGAAATGCGTTCTATACCCAACACAAAACGAACTTTATAAACTCCACGTCCGCATACGTGTCGTGACTAACTGACTCCATAACTTTTGAAACAACTTTAACATTTTTCTTTTCATAAGTGTGACACTGACGATATATTTCAGCTCTCTTCGCGCTAACAAGAGCATGGCGGCTCTTGATCTTTATACTTTTAGGGTCCTTCGCTTTGATGGTAAAACGGAAAATTCAAGATTCAAGGAAACGGAGAATAAGACGAGACTTCTAAAGACTGGTGGTTCAAGTCCCCGTCCTGAAAGGTTCATGAATGTGATTTTTTCCAATTTCAAAATTTACCTCAGAGCTTTAAATAGTATTAAAGCAACAAATAAGAATAAAAGCGGATAATTCACTTATTTTTAAGCTATCAGAAATCAAGACTTCATCTTATTCTCAGGAACTATGAAATATGATAAACAAAAGCTACTTTAAACTTTAAGTCTCTGCATTAACGAGAGATAAATATTTACGATCTTTTGGAGCTTATTTTACATCATTTACCTAAGAGATTAAAATTTGTATTGAACTTTTCATAGTAAGATTTTAGACTTTCGCGTTCCATTACACTAAAATTAGTCTTTATGGGTCTACACGCGATATTAGGAGTAGCAAATTACATAGCTACTTACTGCCGTTTCGACTGGGTTACACCAATCGTGGTCGCAAACTGAGCAAACTGAACCATAGTAGTAGATCATAGTATTTATTTCGTGATGGGTGTTTCATGAAACGTCCATAAATACTACTAAATATTTGTCTTTATGGGTCTACACGCGTTAATAGGAGTAGCAAATTACATAGCTACTTACTACCCGACGTTTCGACTGGGTAACACCAATCGTGGTCGCGAGCGAACAGTAAGAGGTCGGGCAGTAAGTAGCTATGTAATTTGCTACTCCTATTAACGCGTGTAGACCCATAAAGACAAATATTTAGTGTAATGGAACGCGAAAGTCTAAAGTCTGTAAATACTAGTAACTGACATTTAGCTTAGGGATTATAACTTATAAAGTAAGTAATCGTACATCATGAGATACGTCATGCTGCCAGTCATCATCATCAACATTCTCCTGCCTTTGTTCTACGCTAAATGTGGTCGGCACAACATGTACACTTCTTTAACACGGGTACGAACACTAAATATTAGTGTTTATGGGTCTACACGCGTTTTTAGGAGTAGCAAATACATAGCTCCTTACTGCCCAACGTTAATAAGTGTAATGGAACGCAAAATTCTAAAATCTTACGGGTACTAACACTTCTCTTTGTTTGATGTATACTTCTTCCACTCAGGCCTGTCATTCGTCGGCTCTGTGTCTCTTTAAAAACTAGTTACTAGAATTACATAACACGGAGTCTACGGTGCTCTTTTTCAAGTCAGATTTTACGCTCGGCCGCCATTTTATGGCTCCGTAACTATTTCGGTATAAAGGAGGGATTTGATAGTTTGGATCCCTCCACTTTACACTCGCAGCTTCACCAGCAATCAGGCTTTGTGGCATTTCGTGACTCATCCTTTTTATTTTATTGGTGGCAAGGTGAAACGCTACTTTACTAGACTAGCACCGTCGACTAACTTAAAGCTTCTAACCGCAATGGACAATAAAAAATAGTGATTCCGTAAAAGGGACTTTACTAACGTTGACTTATCTTAAGTTGGACTATACAGAAATAGAAGGTCAACCAATCTATCTAATGATTCTTGAATTTTTAATATATACCGTGAAATTCTAGTGGTGGTTTTCCCGTAGCAGAATGATTTTTAGTTCTATCGAAACATGCTAGTGATTTCTTGAATTTTTTTTTTCAAATTTAAAAGAAAAGAATTTTCTAACTCGAAATCGTGGGAACCTATCGCTCTTTTAAGATACGGCGTAATCAGATACTGCTTTCCGCATGAAATCGATGCTTAAAGCTAAAGAAGCTCTAGGCCCTAAGTAATAAAGCGGTTCGATGGCATCAGCTGAGCCCCTTCCCTTTGTCTCACGGTACCAGCCCTCGGTGAATTTCACATAAAAACCTTTCACTTGAATCTTTCCATCTATTAAAGAAAAACGCATTCAAATCCGTTGCGTAGTTTTAAACATTAAGTCATACATAGGGATATAGTGACAGAGAAAGCGACTTTGTTTAATACTATGTAGTGGTATACGGGTTTGCTACACTTTAAAGAAGTAATAAGGGCAGACATCGTTAATATTTTGTTTATCAAATATATACATAACAGTCACTTTTGAATTTTTTTTTAATTTAAGAAGCAGTAATAGTCGTACTCTTAAAACGAAGGTACCTTCGTGTTTTCAGAATGGATCGAAATGCTACGAAACGTTATACACTCATTACGTCCATATCTTTCTGCTCATTCATACAAAATGTTGTGTTACTTATTCATGATTAAAAAGCACTTGCTTAGTACGGCACATTGTAAATTAGATAGTTTAGGGTAGGCCCGTGCCCCAGCAGTGGGGACGTGTATGGGCGTGATAATTAATTTAAGATTAAAAACTATGTATGAACAAAATATAGAGATCTTACAGTTTTTATTATGGTGTAATTTAAATTCAAATTTGCATTTTTAATTGTGATTTTAGTGCTACACAGAGCTCTAACTGGCTAACGGGTAAAGTGACGGAAAAATTCACATAGGTACATGACGTAACGCCTGGATAGTATAATTGGTGGTACGTGGGGCGCGTGATCCCAAAATCGTGGGTTCGGGTCCCCGGTCAGGCATAAATGTGAATCATTCCAATTTTTAATTCAAGTTTGCATGATACTTTTTACGTACTTATCATTGAAAATAAAAAAGCAAGTCACTTTATTAAGCACACAGTGTAGTAAATATTGTATTAGTAAGAAAAAGCATACAAATGTAATAATAGAACTGTAAATAAACACACGTTTATTATTTACGTTTCTACACAGGAATGTGCAAACCCAGACCGAATAGAGAATGTTCATACTGAAAACCGTGTAGTTGGGCATTCATTTGTAAAGAAAGTACACATCATAGAACTGCTGACCCACCAAAAGGTCAGGGCCATACTAAAGTGCGCAGAAGCACTTGTTGATATATAAATTAATATCACACATCACACACAGAGATAAACTAGCCAGACGAAAACATTGTCATACTGGAAACAACTAGGAGTTGTTTCAGTATGACAACTAGAGTTGTTTTAGTCTGCCAAATTTTTCGTCCTTATAAAATATGAATAAATAAATATTCTGATATTTATATATTCATATCGAATATGGATCATATGGATATGGATCATAATTATTAAGAATGTATGTGGTTACAGATAGAAATCACATACATTCATAATATGATCCAGTAGTAAATAACTTAAGTACTTGTAGTATTGTCTTTTTTGCGCGTACACTACACATTTGAAATAAAACCAATTTTAAGGATTATACTTCGGGGACTTGCCTGTGACCACGAGCGTTGTAAAGAGCTCGAAACGTCAGCTCTCTATACACCGTGAAATTTTAGTGGTTGTTTTTCCGCAGTAAAATGATTCTATCTTAGTAGTACATAAGGTGTGTGAAGTTCTTTTTGGTAAAATCAATAAATGCCGGTTTTACGAAAGGTATAACCGAAACTCGGATTTAACCAAAAAGCACGTTCGAACCGCTTTATTACTTAGGGCGTAGAGCTTCTTTAGCTTAAAGCAGCGATTTCATGCGGCAAGCAATGATTACGACACATCTTATAAAAGAACGATAACTTCTCTCGTTTTCGAGTTGTAAAATAATAATTATGAAAATTTGAAAAAAAAAAATTTTTTTAAAGGATTATTAGCACGATTCCATAGTATTACTAAAGGCAAATCGTTCTGCCACGGGAAAACAACCACTAATATTTCACGGTGTATACACCGTGAAATTTTAGTGGTTGTTTTCCCGCAGCAAAATGATTCTGTCTTAGTAGTACAATAGATCGATGCAGTTTTTTTTATTAAAATCAATAAATGGCAGTTTTACAAAAGTGATAAACGAAACATTCGAATTCGAGAACGCCAACTAACGCCAGTAGTACTAGCCGCGCTTCGTCCTGCTAGAATTGTTATTATAATTTAAATAATAAGGCTGTCTGTCCGGAGCAAGCGATGCAGCGGAGCGTCAAAAAAATCTCCACTTCTCTTCAGTACAAATAAGTTATTTCAAACAGGATACTATTGGAATGGGAAAATAATTACCGTTGAATAAGTAGCGATACTTATTTTAACGTTAAATGGCAAAGATACTTATACCGGAACGGCACTAATAATCATCGTAAAACACTAACTTTTATTGTCAAAGTGCACATGCCGAACTAACATGTCGCAAAAATTCGTTTCCAATTTATTAACCGGTAATTTTTTTACAGGTAACGTGTAAACTGAAACTGTAATAACAGTAACGTAAATAATAGTACTAAAATAACGTCCGGTGGAGGACAGGCCTAATGATTCGACAGGTTCTTGACCGTCCGATACCAGCAATCGGTATCAATCAGCTGATTTTAACTTACTACGTATTTACTAACAAGTGATTTCCATATTTCCTTCATACTTTACCGGGCTTAGGACCATCGTAAATACTTTGCCTACTTAATTACGAACATAATGTTTTAATGGATAAACATCGGGTCATCAAAAAGAAGAGTTAAGATTGTCTGAAAGTAATAATTTGTTGCTGAATTAGGTAATAAAGTATTTAAAAAATGAAAATCAACGTATTTACACTGATTTGAATTTCCTACCTAACCTTAGAAATTTCACTATTCACAAATTATGTACAAGTACTTACTCTTCCTGGTACCGGAGCAATTATCAAAATGTAAGCCACTGCGTTCCACACACAAACGCGCACGTTTTATCTGGTTAGATTATGATTTTGATAGTGCCTCTGTCACGTCTAACTACATTGAAAGCGTCCACTATCCCAGTTTTCAACTCATCGCAAACTGCCCGTGATCGAGCAGCCGCTGGGTAGCGGTTACGATCGTCCGGTGCTGTGGCACCTGCGGGTTCACATCACCACATCTGCTAGACACATACTCCACATTCGAATAAACATAATGGCGATCCATTTTGACCTCACGGTATCGCGTCACGCATGCGTAGGCGGCGGGCGGCGAGCGACGGGCGGCGAGCGACGAGCGGCGTGCGTGCGCAGTGGACGGCGCACGCAGCGGGACTGAGGAGGCCGTAGGTATCGGTAGTGCGCTCGCGCCCGGTGCGCGGCTTTATCAAAGAGTCGTCGCGGCGGCGGCGCCCTTTGTCGGACTGCCCGCGCGGCCATTAGGGTAATAAATTACAATCTACGTAGGTATCTACCTACTATTACTACTACTATCATTTCTCACTGTTTCGAGTTAAATAATATTTTTTTTGAAAAGTTGAGATTTTTTTCTTACGTTTTCACGAAATAATTAGCATGGTTCGATAGTACTACGATGGGTAAATCGTTCTGCTTCGGGAAAACAACCACTAAAATTTCACGGTGTATAATAATGTTAAGAATAACAATACACGTTTTTAATCCGTAAAATTAGTTTTATTTTAAGCATTTGTGCTAAGGATATAATAAACAACAGTTTTACGCACAAATATACTTAAATACGTTTTATAAATAAAGCATCCAAACCGGCGGGAACAGCGGGAACCGAACTTACGACTCTTGCCGCTAGAGACTGTGGTACATACTACCAAATCCACCATTGAGCCATTCAAACACATCATAGCACTACCCCTCAAAAGGTCACGGCCGTGTTAAAGTGCTAAGGCACTTGTAGATATGTTGTAAGGGTCGCAATTGCTTTTAACTAGTGTCAGAACTGCCGTAAACTAACTTTATTGTTATGGTCCGCCATTGTTCTGTGTTCAAAATTTATAAGGCCACCATATTACCTACCGTCTGACACGAAAATATGCATTCGCACAGTCAGGAGCAATGAATATTCAAGGAGTTACCTGTTGGCACCTACATACTGTCTAATATCTCCGCTTGAGTCTGCTCGTATGGGATGAAACTAGATTTAGTGGATTTATATTAATTCTGGGCGTCGATGTCTTTGTGGTTAAGGATGTTGCTTTGCGACGCGTAGCCAGTTCAAACCCCGCCACGTATCAATGTTTGTTTTTTATAAAAGGCTTACAAGATGTGTAAGTAATAAAGTAAGTAAATATATGTGTAAGTAATTTACGATAATTCGACACTCTTACAGCGAATGAAAATATCGTGAGGTAAACTGCACAGACACAAGCTAGTGCTTGGCCATCGTGGTTAACTAAGGCCTGACTACCCTAGTTTAGGGTAGGCTCAAGTCTCTGTGTGGACATATAAAGGCGAAACTAAAAAACTCTAATACTTTAACTAAACTTTCTACTATAATAACAT
This sequence comes from Maruca vitrata, assembly GCA_039566165.1. NCBI lineage: Eukaryota > Metazoa > Arthropoda > Insecta > Lepidoptera > Crambidae > Maruca > Maruca vitrata. The sequence goes on from CM076926.1 coordinate 6,517,331, forward strand.
GAGCACGCTACCATTCATGAATTCAGGTAAGAGTTGCCCTATAAAATAGCCTGTCTGCCCTACCTAAATTAAGGTACACGAAATCGTAAATCTGTCCTTCATTTCATCTGATTTCCGTTTATAGCTTGTTTTACTATAAAACACACAGCTTGTAATTATTCAGAAGCGATAGCGCTTTTAAGACTTGCTTTATTGCTCAAAGAATTTATGATAACACGATTATAATATTCAATCTCGACCGAACCTCCGTTTTATCTGCAAGCTATTGCAAGAGATTGTATACATTGTACCTTGTAATAAAATATCAATGTTAGTACAAGTGTTATACGTAAATTTTGAATTTTTGAATGTGCAAAATTATTTAATACTGAGAACCTCCATATTTTAGGCGACCATATTTTAACTCAGAAAGAACGGAACTTTTAAACCAAATACCATACATGAATAAAAAATATAATTCTAAATTCAGTTTTTGTAACCAAACCAGCCGTGTACAAAAGATGAGTAAAACAGATGAATGAATTAGATATAATCTTCCAAATTATTCTCTCTATCTTTATCTATGTGGTCTGTCAAACAAAATTTAGTTTTTGTAACGAATACCGCATATAAAAAGATAAAACAAACCGTAATGTAGCTTAAAGTTCACACTAAATGCAAAGCTACTCCATTATTACAAAAAAGGTCCTGCTATCAGGGTATCCGGAACCATTTAATCTTCCATGCAAGCTCACCCTGAAAACGTCCCCCATAAATGTCATTATTGCATCTAAAAGAAAAACCTAATACTTTTCAACATTGTCCCGTGAGTAATTACAGGTCCTTTAATATCACTTTTCCTGCCTTTCTGATTTATTGACCTTCCGAAGTCTCTTGTACGAGTTAATGTTTTATGAGCTGTCATCGCGTGTTCAGTGGTCACAAACCGTTTTACAACTATTTTATGGTTATTTAACTGTCCGGTGAAATACGATTTGCTAAGTGTTTTAAACGGATTTCCGAGTTCATGTGAATTGAAATGTGCTTTCAGATGTTAAGAAGCCTTCGATTTTTTAATTTAAGTTTATTATATTTATTCAATTAAATTATTACTTTAAAATAGTTATCAGGTCACGAAACTTAAATTTCATAAAACAGGCTACTTATCGATACGAAATAGACTCTTACAGGTAATTGTGTGAATATGTAAACAAAAGACATTTATCTACCTACATACTTAAAATTAGTTGCCAGTTTATATACATACATACATACATACATAAAATCACGCCTTTTTCCCAGAGGGGTAGGCAGAGATCACTTCCAGCGATCCACTTTTCACCTCTGTGGGAAACGTGACGTGACGGGTTGTGGACCACGTCGCCGCCATTCTGCCTTGTGCATTGTTTTAACAAGGTCATTGCGTTCCCACGAGTAGCAAGGATATATGACGGGGGAAGGAAAAGGGGAGGAAGTATACTATCGCCTCGGAGGATTTGAACTGAGTCGATAGTAGCTTGAGGAGCCGGGGTCGCTTACCCGTATACCGTTCGCCACGCAGCGGACAGATAGTTGTGACTGGCATCCTCTGACTTTCACCTAACTTATTATTTACACAAAGCTTTATTTACTCCAGTAAGAAAGCTGAAAGGGCAGAATAAATGCGCACAATTTATATGCAAAGTGCGCTTTGCAATATGCATTTTATATATCAGAATGTATGTTTTACCTGCTGGCAGTGTGCCTTTAGAGCGGAATGTGTTTACTTTGAAAATTATTCCAAGACATAATTTCAAATACAAACTTTTTAAACGTAAGATGTCAAAGTGAAAACTTCTTTGTCGCTTGTTTACGATGTGAAACTCTTTAGTATAAATAAAAAAAAGTAGTGAGAATGAAAAAAAAAACATAGTGACAGTGGCGTTACACACATTTAAAAAAAATCCTTTTGATTTTTTTTAAATATGCGGTGTGGTGGTACTACCAGTACACTCTTATTGTGTAACTTAATATTTGATCGAAGAAAAACCTCCTAGGTTCCTAATAACCCTTTTTAGACTCTTCCACGACACTTGTCAACAACAGACTAACGAGGAAGGGTTACGTGAGTTCAATACATTTAAGTTCACAAGAAGTAACCTGTACTTACGACCCTTGTCCTACAACAGTGGAAACTACCCAATTTTACACGATCTTATTTGTAAGCACATAGCAGTCACATGTACCGGTATCATCGTTCCCGTAATGAGGCAAACATTATTCAGAACACGCATTACCTTGACGTAGTACGTAAATAATTTAGTTCCTACACTATTCCGGGCGGGAAAATTGCAAGGGTAACTTTGTAACTGAGGCCTAACTTTAAAATAGAAATAGGAGTTGACACAAGCCAACTCGAGCTGGTTGTACGTCACGTTTTATTTTTAAGAGGATCCCAAATTTTCCGACAGCTGAACGAAAGTTTTGACAACTAAAAGCTGCTTAGGAACTTGCTTTTAGGCTCACACTACACAGTACAATTGACAGGACAAATTGTTACAATAATTTCGTATCTCTTGTTTCGATTGTTGTGCTTAGATATTGAACCAAAATAAATGAAATTTGTATTGTATGAACTCGTTTCATTGTTTATTTATTTATTATTAAAAAAGAATGTGTAACAGTTATCTGTTGTATCTATCTTCTTATATATTAAAATGAATTGCCGTTCGTTAGTCTGACTAAAACTCGAGAACGCCTGAACCGATTTAGCTAATTTTGATTTTGAAATATTTTTATAGTCCAGGGATGGTTTAAATTGTGAAAAATATAGAAAACATAAGTACTTATAAGCGGTATGACATTCGCCGGGACCACTAGTTTTAAATAATTACTACGTAAACATGACCAGTGAAAGGCTCCAAGCGTCATTTCTATAAACAATTATGTTATATTATCATATTATACGCGAGTTTAATCCTTAAATTTTATTATTTCAATAAGTTTGGTAATTGAAACACTTTACCAAATATAAAACAAACATTTAAGTTAAAACATATAAATATTTACATTTAATACGAATTCGCGCGAACACTACACATTCAAAAGGCTTAAACAGCTGTAGTTTTAAATATGAAACTAACCACTGAACCGTAAATATCTAAAAGCCGCTACGGTCGAACTTCTAACACCTCAACAACACTCCGACTAACTTTATGCTAAATGTCACTAATATGCTAATTTAGGGTTTCGCAGATTGCTCGCGTAATAATATAACGATAAAGCGTTGTTTGCAGTTAGTTTGCGAGTACAAAGGGCAACTCGGGAAATGAGTTAGACGTTTACGCGCTGCGTAGAAAATGTGGTTGCTAAACATAGATTTGGAGTGACTGGAAACCGCACATTTCTGCCTGACTAACATTTGTAGTATTTGTTGTGTGTGAAGTTAAAAAAGCGATAGCCGAGTGAGTGGGAGGTCGCCAGTTCAACCCCCGCTAGGTACCACTATGTTTTCTTCACACTTCACAACGGTGAAGGAAAACATCGTAAGGAATCCTGCTCACCTACGATGAAATTCGTAGGTTGTGTAGGTCAAAGTTTCTAAATGAATGATTCGGGTCTTAATAATGCTGTATCTAGTAGTCTCTAATATTAGTAATCTATGGTTTGAAACAACGTTTTGGTAATTAGTTTGGGAAATCATTTTCGGGATTATCCTCTTGGCTCTACTATGCCTCTCAGGGGGGCCGTAATTCTTCTAAGTCATAACCTCATTTTGTCGATGAAACGTCTGAAGTTGCGGTTAAAATTTGCATTCTTCTTCACGAGTTATAATTTTTCCCCGAGGCGTAGATAGGATAAAACGATAAAAAACACAAATGGCGGAAATGAATGTTAGCGTTTTAGGAAAATGTGTAATTTTAGGAAATGTTGTAATTTCCGGAAAGGCGATGGTTTCATAATAATAATCGTGTTATGTACATTTTTGTACTACGCGTGAGAGCCATCCGATCCCCGCAAGTCCGGTGATAATGACGAGGCTACTCCAAGCCATCATTGTATGTCAGTTATGAAAAAATCATTTTTGCCAAATAACTAGCAAAAGCAAGAGTGAGTAAATGTTTAAATTGTATTTAAAAAACATATGTATTTTGTATTTTTTTCTAGTCTAGTCAGTTGGCTAAAATGTGCATAATAATTACGTGCTAATGAAGTCCAGTGATGATGACAAGTCTACTGCCATGATTGTAGTTAAAAAAAAGTAGCTAGTCATATTGAAATAATTAATGTAAAAAAATGATTACATAACAAATTAAATTCGAAACTGTTCAGGAAATATTACCAATGAATTATAATTCCGTTCTGTTTATATCTGACACTCTTGAGCTAATCTGATTTAATGTACTAATTTCACGGAAGCTTTAAAACAGCATTACCTCAGTACAGCTTGCACAGATTTCTTAAAGAAAATGCGGTACCTGAACACAAATTGTATTCTGCAAGTTAATTTAGCCTTGATGTGGACAGAGCACATACCGTAAAGATGGCGGCTGCATCTTCCAGGATAAATTATGCACCCCTGTGTTACGAACGTTTTAAAGAAAACACCTGGCCACAGTTCGGAGCGGATACAGTACGGTACAGTAGGTAATACTACTACTAGTCGTGGCAGTAGAAGACTGGGGTCCCATGATGCCGCCAAATGGGGATGAGGTACACCGCGGTGTTTTAGTCGGTAAACCCCTCGGGCATTGCACCTCGCCCAGGAGCCGCGGCTGGCATTTACCATCTCCTCGCCAGCCGCTGGGGAGTCCGACACACCACTGGGAGAGAACCCCCTCTCCCAGTGATGGTGCGAAAAGCAATTCACCGCGAGAAAAAAAAAGGTAATACTACTACTAGCTTTCTGTCTGTTACCCCGACCGAAAACATTATATTGAAGTCGTTAAGAGTTGATATTTTCTTTTCTCTTTGTCAAGACTGTCAATGTTTTTTTTCTAACTGAATACGATGATGGCTTGAAGTCGTAAGCCCCGTCAACACCACTGGATTTGCTGGGGAGCGGCTGGCTCTCACCCATTCTCTGAAGTGGATGGTTCATTCGTTTCGAGTCTAGTTAATATGGTAAATACTGTATTCATAATATTATATCTATGCATATTTTGATAAGTAGTGAATGTAGAGCCTTAAATATTTATTTTTAATACTAATAATCTTCTCTATTGCAATACTCTAATATTAATGTTTCCTTTGACGTTACCACTTTATCATGAAATACTGGTTTATCCTATCCTATTAACTAAATGACATATTATTTCAATTCCAAATGTGTTTATGTTTCTTTACTTTACTGTGTCGTAATGCTGAGTCGAATTCCACCTTAAGTTAAAAATTCCAGCTTCAAATTTCCCAGAAAATCGAATCGTCTCACTCCCAGTCGCGCACTAATTAAATTCGTTTCAATGTGGTGGTACTTGCTCGGTGAAAGATTTGAAGTTCACGAGAAAGAGTTTCACAAGTTCATTGAAACTTATTAAATAAAGATGATCAAGCCTGGGAAAGTGAAATTGTTTGGATTGGTCGAAGTTTTTTCATTTTATACCTGTGTGATTCGAATAGCATGCATATATATGTATATGCTCGCTCAACATATGAAAGCTCAACTTCGCCTCCTAAGTTTTTTTAACTTTGCGTTTAATTATTTGATGTCTTAAGTCCGTGTAAAGTCGTTTAGTGTGGTAATAAGTAAGAAGTTCTTATTGTTATTTGCCAGGCTCCAAATTATCCGTGCATAAAATTTCTTTTGAATCGGTTCAGTAGCGTAAAAGCACGTTACGACTGGTAGAAAGGCAAAGTTACTTTTGAGTTTATAATATTAGTTAGTATTACAAAATTAATGAATGTTAGAAATAACTAAATATTAATCTACACGCGTTATTAGGTAGTAGCAAATTACATAGCTACTTACTGCCCGACGTTTCGACTAGGTTACACCAATCGTGGTCGCGAGCGAACTGGCTCCGCCCGTCTTCGTCTGCCACAGCGGATGTGAATTTCTTGATCCACCCCCGAACCAGCACTAATGTCATTAGTTAATTATTTAGAAATAACGATGCAAATCAAATTATACTATTTTTAGTTCTAACTTACATCTTCACATGGCCGCTTAAAAGCACTAGCTTATCCAATATATTTTTTGTAAATGTAATTATATGATAATATAGAAGTAGAGAAAACCTAAAGTGTACGGTTAAAAGCCGTAAACAAAGATAACATTAAATTCAAAGCATAAAAAAGCGCAATAACAAATTGGACTTCTCTCAGCGCTTTCCGGAATACCTATCGGCCTTTACAAAGGGAACTCGCCTTTCAATCATTTAACGCATTGTTGTTCATTTGCAAAACAAGCGGGAAGTCGGAAAACGCAAAAGAACAAGATAAAACATCCGCGGCTTTAGCGATAGCGGACTGAGTCGCTCTGACGTATCAAACGGGAACCACAATGAACGAATGAATGGAATGAAGAATAGAACGAATGAACTAAGAACAACGGCGAGCTATGGAAACGGGTAATAGGCAGCTATTGTTGCCTTATAGAATAATGAGAAGCCAATTTATGTCGACAGTTGCTATTGGGCTTGTTTGTATTATTATGCGTCGTAAAACGTCTGTGAAAGAGTGGTTAAGGTCGTTGATTGCCATGCGAGAGGTTGTCAGTTCAAACCCCGACACGTAACACTGTGTTTTTCAAAGATTTTCATCACAAAATTATTATTTGGCCCCAATTGGCAATCGAAAAACTGAGTGCACAAGACCGGGCATTATATTACATACTGACTAATCCATGAAAAATCTTCGTTATAAGAGAAAAAAGTATTAAAAATTTAAAAATATATAAAAAGATATCTGTGACATTTCCACACACGGTCACCAGACCCCAAACTAAGCAACACTTGTACAATGGGCGTCAGAGATTGATTACATTCATAAATTCATACTAAAACACATTTTCATACCCAGACACGGAACTAACACCGATGTTCATTACACACATATTTGTCCCAACTGGGAATTGAACCCACTACTCTTGAAACCACCACCCAGGGTCACTAACGACTGTATCACCGAGCCAGTCAAATAAAAAATGTATAAGTATTTATCGTTTCTTACCTAAGATAGTGACCAGCAGCTGTTTATAGTATCCACCTGAAAAGAAGAGAACATCGTTAAGTAACTCGCTGTAACTTAAATCAGATTCAGAAACTATGTTCAAGTCCTAAGTGTGTGTTAATTTGAGATGTAACTTTGTTCGTATGGAAAGTAATGTCGGCAGTATTAAAGGAAAAACTTGTGCCGCAAGTTCAAGCTCGCTATAATGATAAAAGTTTGTACACGGATTATTGTTGGTTCCTTTTAATAATTAAAAAAAATATTTATATTCGATTTTCACGTATCATTACATTAATACTAGTTATTATGAGACTACACTACGGCAGACGAAGACGGGCGGCGCCAGTTTGCTTGCAATCATGATTGGTGTAAGCCTGGCGAAACCGGGTAATAAGAAGTTTTCTTTTCTCGAAAGGGACTGATCGCTGATGGCCGTCTCAGGCCTGTTCAGCTTCAACGGACTTTCGGGTGAGCGGAAGACTCATAACCCTAAGTAAAAATTTAAGCGACTGGGTAATAAGTAGACATGTATTTGCTCCTTTTATCGAGTGAAGACCCATAATTATCAATTTTTATGCAGATTTTTTTACGCATTTTTAACACCAACTGTGATCATGGTTCTTATTTCACCAAAAGTTTCCAAAGCATTATCTTTTACTTTCGAATTCATTAAGTACCGTTTAAGTCTGACCAACCATCGCTATTCGAATATCAAAAGGAAAATTTTAAAATATTAGTAAGAATTAGGAACTCCTTAAAAGTTATATTTTCAATTCCTTAACAACTTCCTACTTCTACCTACTTATTATCTTATCGTTGGTTTAAAATTAAATTATTCGTTAGATACCGTTTTTGTTTGAATATTATCGGAGTATGTACTCGTATCAATGATAATGGTTATTAAAAATTACTGGCACAAAATTATGGTAGCTCATTTGAGACCATACTGTTTTATAGTCTAAAATTCTGAAAGGTTAATAAAATAGGATATAAAACATGACAAACAGAACTCTCGTGGAAATAAACAAAGTAGCAGGTGGTATAAAACAGAAAATTTGGTGAAATACTTAAATTTTCAAAACGGACCAGATATTTACGAAGCTAAAGCGATGGGTAAGGCCGGAGTTTTTTAATCAATGTTCGTGAACAGAAGTTGTGTGCATTGATTAAAATATGTAAAAGCTCCTACAGGATTTATTGGTGTAGGTGGAAATGGAAAAAGTAATCATAATGAACGGATTTCACAAAGCTAAATGCGCTTAAAATTTTGGTAATAATGGGCACAAAAGCGCTTTTATTGAAATTCGTTGTCGAATGCATTGAAGTTAAATAATATTACGTATTTTTTATAGAGCTACAAGGAATGTTCATGTTAAGCAATAATTTTTAGTTATTTTAGTAATACATGTTTACTAAAATGGCTAAAAACATTAAATTTATTTTATGTTTTGTATCCTATGATTTTAATTAACAGTTCAGTGTTTTTAATGCTATTTGTTGTTTTTAATGCTATTAAAGGTCAATGTAAATTTAAAAGTTGAAAAAATGTTCAATGAGCTTTTTACTAATACCGGTTTAGAATCCTGAGAAAGCTCCTGTATCATATTTTGATGTAATGTCAAGAAATATGTTTACACAACACACTATATGTATATCCATTGCTTGTTCTAAGAATGACTTTTGACGATTGGTGATCAATCTCACTGGTCGTCGCAAAACTACTCGATATATTACTATGTCGAGCACTATCGCATCATCCTTAATATTAAGCATGACGTTCACGCCATAAGAATAATACCCCTTTCTCACTAAAACTCGAGAGCACTTTACGGACTTGTCAAAAATTCATCGTGGGAGCTATGATGTAGACCCGGACGTTATGTGAGGTTTTCTTGTAGAATTGCATTGCGATGTACTTACATTAAAGGAGTATATACCTACTCGTATATGCTATTTGATTTGTATTGAAAATTGAGTGGCTGACATATAAAACCTTTTACGTTCGATTCGATCCGATAAGAAACCTCGAGCTTTTCTGAGCTTTTGCGTTTTCTTGGTGGTATATTTATATTTTTTGTATTAAACTTATTTTTATTATGTCTATAGACAGTAGATAAAACTATAAAAAAAAACAATATTAATATGGTTATTATTAGGTTTCAAATATAATACTCTGATTTGGAAAACTTGTATTCTATTTACTCGTTGTTTTACATTTAACTTTAACCCATCAGATGTGCAACTTTCTGTTCATATAAGTTTTCATATAAATCATAATTACCTAATAACTCTATGCTTCTTGCATAATAATTTCTTATTAGGACTGCAAAATACAAAAACGTAAAACAGCTTATTACAAAGAATTCTCCCAACTAAAAACTACACGACTTGAATCTTTACTTGTCACTCAAGAGAGCTATGCTGTCATTTTAATCAAGTAATGCAGGCAGAGACTGAAGATGGATGAAACGCGAATGCACAACTCTTTTCCCTTTTAATACCCTTCTGTAATTAATTTTACTTATTTACACCATGTGCCTACGTATGTTTTAATTGGACAAAAGTGTTTTTTTCGCTTTTTTATAATCCTAACTTCTATACTTTATGCGGTTTCACGACAAAGCTACTGAACAGATTTTAATGAAATATGATACACAAGGAGATTAAGAAAGACTTCGGGAAAAGGAAATCATTTTTAATATAATTTGAATTGTGCTTAATCTATCACCTGTTGAGATAAGTTGATAGGTTTAGTATCTATTTAGCGGATATTCTGACAAGAGTTTCATACAAAGTAATATCAAAACAAATACCTGTTAAACTAGGTTAATTAGAAGTTGTGAATTCGATTCTTAAACCAGTAACAGCAAAAGCAACGAAATTTTAAAATGTAGCAGCATGTTTCAGTAAGTGAGTACTGAAGTAGTCCTTACAAAAAATGTTAACCCTTTCACACACGTCCATTTTACACGTCATCAAGTGTTTCGTTCACAAAAGGAGCTGATTGTTTTAGCGAGCTAGTCCGCTTTCATTACTATACAACCTAACCCCCCGCGACCACTATCCCTGTGGTTATTGTGTAGCGAAACGCGGTCAGTGTTACAGCATTACGGTGTTGCCAACATGGAGAATTTAATTTGTCCCAGCGTTGTTCGGGGAACTACCGTGCGTCCAACTAGCATTAATGTGTGTTGGACAGTTGGCATGAATGTTTAAGATGTGTTACTGACTGATGGCGTACCAGTTTTAAATGGGTTGTAGGGCGGAATGTTGTACGAGTGTTTTCTTAATTTATAAGGCTTAATGTTAACGGCTTAGTGAAAGTATATTCGTGGATTTTTATTTGTTACTATTGTTGCTCATGTTGACTAATGACAGATGCAATACTTGAAACGGTTAGGTATAAAGTAAAACATAAAGTTAAGTCAAAATATATCTTATCAGCCGTAGAACCGACAACCGTTGGGGTAGACGGATTCTGGAGTGGATACCGCGTCTCGGCAAACGTAGTGTAGGACTCCCGCAGGCCATGTGGTGTGACGATCTGCGCAGGACGGCTGGTAGGAGCTGGATGCGAGTGGCCGAGAATAGAGAGAAGTGGCGTGCATTTGGAGAGGCCTATGTACAGCAGTGGACAGAAATGGGCTGATGATGATGATGATGATGATATCTTACTCTTTTCTAAATATCTTCAAACTATTAACAATGACTTAAAAAGACTTATCTCACATTTTTGTTTAGTTAAGAATAAATATAAATTTGATTTGATTAAATTTTCCTGTACGTACCCACCTTTGGTGCGAACATCAAAATTCCACCCCTCTTTGTTAGTACAAACTAGTGTTGTATGCTCTGCCGATTTGCTACAACTGATAGAGAAGTCCCATTTACACCAGGTGGGCTTGGAGTTGGGAACTTTCGTACCAAACGTTGTTATATGTGCATGCAGAGCGCATAGGGGATGCGATGGCACTTCAAACTTGCACGCTCCGAACTGCGCGATTTGCACGCTGGGAATCGGCAAAGCTTGCATTGCTAGGAGAATATTATTCCTTATATATGTATATGGAATATTGTAATTTTATCACGTGTGACTATGTTAGATATATAGCGTGCAATTTTAGTGGTTGTTTTCCCATTGCAGAACGATTCACAAAGGTAAGTAAGAGAGTACTACCAAATAGTAGTACTATCAAATCATGTTATTAATTTCATGAAAAAAAAACCTTTCGTCAAACCGGTGTTTACTAATTTTAATTAAAAAAAAACTGTCAATTATATTTTACTACTGAGATAGGATCATTTTACTGCGGGAAAACGACCACCAAAATTCCACGGTGTATAGTTTAACGAATACTAAAATGACAATTCGATATGTGAACCCCAATTTGTCTTACTACCTACTAAAGACCAAACTGAAAATGTTCATACACATTTTGAATTTAATCGTCGCTCGATAATAAGCGTTTCTCGGAAAATCGGATGCAGATATTTCCATCTGGCTAAAGGGAAATATTTTTATAATATTTGAAGTTCGCAATATTTATGCAATGACTGAAATGGAGAATTTATTTACTATTCATCGATGATGATTAAATTTTATTTCGTCAACGCAATTGGACAAAGCGGATAGTTCTGAATTTCAAATTTATTCTTATGCTGCTATTCGGGGTTTTTGCGAATGATTTTGATAAGGCTTAACTTGTCAAGTTTACATAGTGCTTGCATCTGTACCGTTACTCAAAGGCAAGTTAGACATTTTTGACCTCACAGAGAACATTGTTCGACATAAAAATTCAAGCGAAAAATGCTTTCAAAATTCTCATTTCACTTACACGTGAGGCCGCTGTATGGTTGGCAAATAACGAATTCCAATATTTGATTTTTATATGCAAAAATAAAGTGGGAACAGGGTTCCACTGCGGTTTAGGGCACACCAAGCATTTAAAAATTCGTTTCTTGGTTTTAGACAAACCGACTCAATAAGTAATAAAAAAATCGTTTATTTTCCGATTAATTTTGAAGCACACAAACACTCACAGTGAGCTTTTTCATCATCATCATCATCAGTCTATGTACGTCCCCATTACTGAGGCCCAGGCCTTCCCTTAATTAGGGCGATAAGGCCTTATACAAGCACGCTAGCCAAGTGCAGTTTGGTTGACTATACAACCTAAGAATTTCTTCGTATTAAAGCGTCGAATAATCGTAAATATGAATTTCAAAAAACACAGTGCTCGCGCAAGCTACGACCTTAACCATTTGGCCATCGACGCTTTTTCATCAAATTTTAATTTTAACTTAAAACTGCTTCAAAAAAGGTTTTAAATAAACTTTGCCGGACTTAATAGCTGGTTTAAAATAGCCCGATTATGTCAACATCGGTGCGTGTGGAACGACGAGGGTATATTTACTCTAGACCCTTTTCATCCATGGTATGTACAAGCAAGGGACACTATGACCTTTCTTGATGGGAAAAATACACAAATAAACTCTGAACATAAAAGTTGTATGACAATACAAATTTTACGTGTTAAACTGTGCGTGTATTTAAAATTTGATAAACAACCGACGAATTCGCGTGTATTGTTATTCCAAACATATTATTTAGAGACCCAACGTTTCGAGCTCTTTACAACGCCTGTGGTCACGGGCAAAACTTAAAATGATAGTTGTTTTTTATGTGAAAGTTTAAATGAGAATAATTAGGTTTTGTGTCGGGATTATATTTATTTTTGTATGTAATTATAAGTACAGTGGTATTCACTAAATTCTGATAATATTAACACGTAAGAAGAAAATTAATAAAAAATGGTAAGTTTGTGTATTTATTTACATTTCAAAAATTTTAATGAAATGACTCAAAATTACAACGCTAATAACAACTATCCACCATCAATATATGAAACAAAAAATATCTATTATTTACGTCGCTTAAAAAAAAACTTAACAAGGGAAAATTAATGGGATTCCTTTGGCGACCGTACCATCGGTTGCAGTAAGCGAACAAGAAGTTTCATGGGCCACAACAACACTAGCAAAAACGTACCGTTATGCAGTCAACCAGTTGTTATGCCGAGAAACTTTTGTAAGTTTCAACTTTTTTCAAGCCAACTCTAAGAAGGTTTCGCTGACTTTGAAAATAAGTTGTGTAAAGTATTGCAACTTTGAAAGTCGGAATGGAATGTCGAATACATTTTCTCGAGTCGAGGTTGTATATTGCAAAGTTAAGTGTTAAACAAATTATTATAGACATCTCTCAAACGTTTTTAAAACATGCACAAATAAAAAATAAAAAATGTATCACGCAACATCACATACATTGTTCTGATGTGGGAAGTAGCTTAAGAACTTGTGTTGCAGATATCATTAATCACTCTTCCACTAAGCCAGTAAGAAAATTGATGACTGATATAGTAGTTTCAGATCAAAAATGTTGCTACAATTGTATCTAAAAATGTGTGGGTACGTTAGGTTCGCTATCAACGTGCTATACCTATGCTAAAAAGCGTCGATGGCCGAGCGGTTAAGGTCGTTGCTTGCCATGCGAGAGGTTCAGACCCCCCACGTACCACTATGTTTTTCGAATTTGAAATTCACACTCCTATGTACGATTATTCGACGCTTTAATGGTGAAGGAAAACATCGTGAGGAAACCTGGACACCTAAGAAGAAATTCTTAGGTTGTGTAGACAACCAACCCACACTTGGCCAGTGTGGTTGTCTAAAGCCTTATCAGCCCGTTCTACCCGTGCCCCAGCAGTGGGGACGTATATGGGCTGATGATGATAATGATGATGATGATGATACCTATACGTACGTCTTTAAGCTACTGTCAGTGTGACTTAACATTAAAATATGTTTGACTTTCACTCATTATATATCACATCGGAGGTATTTCCTTAAATAGTTCTTTATTCAATTTGTAGAACTATAAATATTAATAGCAGCTGAGGGTTACTTGAATAATTCTTGCCTTGACCCTTCGTGCACGTAATTCGTTACAGAAAAACTCTATTCGTAGTTTTGATCGATAAAAAGTAGATTAGACGACAAAACAGCGGAATGACGAAAACTGTAATTTGTTGATAAATGTATTCAAGGATCTGGGCTCTGAATGTTATACAATAATTGATCTTTATTTCCATCATGACTGATAATTTATATGTTTTTTTTTATAATAGGCAAACAAGATGACCTCACTCCACCTGATGGTAAGCGGTAGTGAGATCCAAATATGAGGTCGACAGGCACAATACATCATATTGAGCCTGTCGCACTCACCCTGAAGGCCTGCTTATGTACGATATTTGAAGCTTAAACGGTGAAGGAAAACATCGTGAGGAAACCTGCACACCTACGAAGAAATTCTAAGGTTGTGTAGTCGACCAACCCGCAGTTGGCTAGCTTGGTTGATTAAGGCTTTATCGCTCTAGCTTAGGGTAGACCCGTGTCCCAGCCTACCAGCCAGTAGTGGAGACGTATATGCGCTGATGATGATTATTGGTAACTAGCTTTCCGCCCGCGACTTCGTCTGCGTGGAAACCCTATCCCTATTCCCGCGGGAACTCCAGGTTAAAAAGTAGCCTTTGTGTTATTCTGAGTCTTTAGCTACTTGAATTTCAAATTTCATCGTTATCGGTTTAGTAGCATTTGCTTGAAAGAGTAACAAACATCCATTCACACATACAAACTTTCACGTTTATAATATGAGTAGGAAGAAGGATTTAGTCTTAAAGTAATGATAGGACCATTATTGTGTGTTAAATATGATAGTGGTATGTTGTATAATATCTGATCTCTGCACCCTGACCTTACGATTTTACGTCTATGACATGCCGTTGTTTATTGAATACTCCATTAAAAACTACTTAGCCTGGTCCCAAGTAATTGAAATGAAGTTATTATCATGTTGATAGTGAAACCAATTTTATTTTTATCATCATACATTAAATCGCGTCGTTTTTTACATTTTGTATAAAATCTGGATATAATAAGATATAATGTTAAGACTATCCCTTACACTAAAACGTAATATTTCTCATTTTAGCTAGCATTAATGGTTTTTCATGTAATATAACGTAAGTTTAGGCTTGCGATCGTTAATCTTAGTCAATTTAAAACGAATTTCAAGAAAATGTTGAAAAAGATGTATTTCTTTGTGATTATGGTAGATCCATCCTATACTGAATATTTCGTAAATCGGAAATAATTCAAGTTATGAGTTATGCACAATGAATGAACAAGCTCGTGCAAGCTTTAGTAAACTCGTACTTAAGATTTTAAAATTATAATTATCTTCTATGATACTAGTGACCCGCCCTCGCTTCGCTTCGGGTAAATTTTACATACAAACCTTCCTTAAGAATCACTCTATCTATTAAAAAAACCGCATCAAAATCCGTTGCGTAGTTTTAAAGATCTAAGCATACATACGGACATACAGCGAAAGCGAAATTGTTTTTATACTATGTATTGAAGGGAACGTGATGTAACTTATACTGCACGATACTTGTACCTACCTTCCCCACATTGACGTTTCCAACAAGCAATGAATGTAACACTAAAGCAGATATTTGCTGCTTCTGACAAATTAATTATTCTGTGTCAGATCTTCGTTTGCGACGAGATCTACATGAGCTAGGTACTGCCAATGTAGTAGCTGAGAATTCATGTACTTATTATATCGAATGAGAAATGAGTTAGTTCAGTGTTCGAAGCAAGACCGGGATTCTTCTTCTTTAGATGAATGAATGTATTCATTACTTGCTGTGCCAACGACTTCGTCCGCGTCGGAAAGAGACATTGAGCAGCATTTTACAGACAGTCCATTTTAGCTTAAATTAGGTAAGAATCTCGGAATTCGAGATACCCAGCTGTAAGTCTGTAAATACTTGAATATTGACACCCTAAAAGTGGTCTCGAATCCTACATATGGTAGGGTGTACGCTACGTAGGTGTAGGGTGGTAGGTAGGGTGTAGGGTGTACGTCTATTACATTTTTAAGGTTAAATGTCACAAATATCAGTTTTATGAACTTTTGAGCGAAACGGGAAGTTTTATCATAAAAGTGTGTAGGAGAAAATGACTTATCATCTATTTATCTATAAAAAAATTCTGTACGTTTTATTCCTAAGATTCCAGATAGTCCAGAGCATGAGAAATAACATATACTACTTTTTACCTGACTACGCTACGAAGAAGTAATGTTTTACCCGTTAAACGTCTCTACGCGGGCGGAGTCGCGGGCGGTAAGCTAGTGTGTAATAAATTCGCTTACAAACTGGATTTGCAATATCGGGAAAATATAAATCAATTATTCAATGACAGGTATCTGACTGTTATTTATTGATTTAAAAATCAATCATTATGCTTAATTGATTACTCACAAGCCAGCACATTATTTTAGTAGCTCATCAATCATCCTTTATGATTTTGGCGAAAATGTTAACAAAGTATATCGAAGAGAAACTATCGTAACAATCACCTCATATGTGGACCTCACCATCAAATGGAGTGGGGTCATCCAGACTCTTCATAAAAAAAAAACGAAGCTTTGTAATATTTTCAGAGATCAGAGAAATTTCGTTACCAACTTACGATCAACATTTAATTAGTGTATTTCAAACTGAAGTTAAAGTACTAATTGACAATTTATCTCGTTAAAACAGCTGTTCGAAATAATGGCCGAATTACGGACGGTTCCGAATGTAGAAGAGTGCCGAAAATTCGGGCAAATTGGCTTTTAAAAGAAATGGTAGGTATCTACGTAAAGTACGTTTTGAGCACGAATTAAAAGGCCAGCCTGAAATTTTGCGAACTTATAGATAATTTATTTATGTTACAGAATAAATGAAAGTTTATTCTGTAAAATATTTTTTTTGTTTTTTTAAAATTGGAAGGAACTTTTGCAAGAAAACCTTAAATATTGATTTGCGAATTTGTTTTTCTAGTTTCTTTTTGATTTCACGCTTATGTATTTATCATAATTTTTTTTAAATCATGACCTTATGAAACAATAACAATGTGATACATTATAGGAAGCTGTGCGTGTACCCACGGGTACAGATACCTCTTAACCGAATCTTTTTCTGAGTCGATTGAAATGTAGCTTTTTACATCCAGGTAATATAAGGTTTTATAACAAAAATGTAATTTACGAGTGGACGTTTTCTTACACAAGTTGATTGCTAAAACCTTTTCGGATTCGCCATGCGCAAAAAAAAATAACCATCGAGCATTTCCGTGTTTCATAGCTTTGTAAAAGCTTCGTACACCTCATACCAACAAGGTTTGATCTCTTTGAGAGCAGGAGCGGCATGCTATTCCAATTAACAGTTGTTTTCCATCCGGTACACTGGGCCAGGTCTGCTGAAAGCTTTCAGTAGCTAGACGTATAATGTACGGTATAAATGGACCGCTAAATGTGCATTGTGCGTTCCTGTTATTCTATAGCTTTACTTAACCCGTGACTGGGCTCCGTTTGCTCTTTGTAGCAAGGAACCTCTTTTGTTGCAGGTCCATTTTCATGCCCAATAAAATTGGCCCGGCTTTGAAATCACAGATATGAATTTTGAATATTTAACAATCATTTTAAACATTGTTTAAGTGATGTTTTTTGGTACCACCACACCAAACGTTGATTGATAGCCGTTTAGGATTAATATAATATAAATGTGATCTAGACTTATCGGATAGAGGAGGTTAGTGTTAAATCCTAACAATGGTAGGCAGTATTACTTTACTGCAAAAGATGAAATGAAAAAAAACACTTTTATATAATAAATATATTGAATAGAAATCGATTTTATATCCCTTTACCAATTCAACATAATTTATTATTACCTACAGACTTAGCACGAAAATCTTTTGTAAACCGATTTAAAGTTATCATAAATTCAGTTACGGTTGCCACTATTATAGATCTATGTCTAGTACGAAAATCGTTCAAGTGTGTGAGAGAAGTCTTGATAACAAATGGGAATACATAGAAATGAGGAAAACTCTGAGAAGGGTAAATTATGAGGCGAAAACAGCTATTTGTGTGGTGAAGCAATGCTTACTTATTCGGATTAAATCAAGTTCAAGGTCGCCCGAGACAAGTTTTGTGTCTTTTGATGGCACTGCTGGTCGTAAAAGCCGATTCTGTGTTGTTTTGGCAATGTTGTATGGAGATTTTCTTTCTTAGACTTTTATTGTATAAACATCGAAATGATTGCAGATAAAGTAAGTAGAATGGTAGAATTTTTTATAGAAATTATGGCATTACATTATATTTTCTGTCATATAATTGAAGTTTGTGTATACGACACATACCATTTTGGAACTACAGTATTCGTATATTATAGCTGATAAATTCTCAGTCAGAGGATAACAGTCACAACTATCTGTCCGGTGGTTGGTGAACGGTATACGGGCAAGCGACCCCGGCTCCTCGAGCTACAATCGACTCAGTCCAAATCATCCGAGGCGATAGTATTCGTCATATATGACAGGGGAAGGAAAAGAGGAGGAAGGATAAGGATAGCAAGGATATATCCTTGCTATTCGTGGGAACGCAATGACCTTGTTAAAACAATACACAAGGCAGAATGGCGGCGACGTGGTCCACAACCCGTCACGTCACATTTAACAAAGAGGTGAAAAGTGGATCGCTGGAAGTGATCTCTGCCTACCCCTCTGGGAAAAAGGCGTGGTTTTATGTATGTATGTATGAAAAATTCTAAAGCTGAAATGAAAAAAAATGACTGTGTTCTTTCAACATCTTATTTTTAATTAACTTAAAATGTATATAATTTTCAAAATTGTATATAGGCCATTTACTGCTCTTCCAGGGTATATAAAGCATCTAAGATAATTCAATTCATCTCCAGACACAACATCACCTCATTTACATACACCATATTGATATGATTTCAGGGTTAGTTGCCTAAGCAATTGTGTAACGGATATCAGAAAAACAACAGATGAATGTTCGCAAAATAGGTCACAGTCTATTAACTTCATAGTAGGTATATGAACGATAGAATACACTATAAGATGGGGTGGGTGAGGGAGGTTTAGGCCATTAGAACCGCCTGTAAATCCACTGGAAGGTACCTAATATTTGTGATTTCCGACGAAATTCTGATATATAGAGGGTATTCCATTGTGCTGGCTCTGACTCCGTGTTGAATGGATGGGAAAATGCATTTTCACATTTTTCGAATCCATTCTTCGACTGTAATAGTTACCTACGTGGCCCGAATAGGATAGTTGTTTGAAACAAGACTAATTTTACGGATTGTATTCAGGAACAATAACGTCGTCAGACACACTCGGGCAATGAGAGAGAAATTAAAAAGAAATTATTTACTTTACATTCTTTTTATACTACTTGTTACGCTAGCCTTTCATTAACACTGTCAGAATGGGCGGTGACTGCCTGATACAGGTATTTATTTACTTAATAGGTATGTCACCACAAATATTGTCCTATGATAAGGTATGTAACAAATATTTTTTTTTTTATTTTGATTTTTGATTTAGAAATAATTATGTTTAAAATCACAATTAAAATTACTTTTTTTTTTATTCTTAATTATCGTCCATCTGCGACTTCGTCCACGTGGATTTAGTAATCGTTATACATATTTTACAATACGTCTTAGTAAATTGTAGTCTGCTTGTTATTCTGTTTTGTAAACCATATTATTGTGTACAAGTGTGAGGGGATAAACATACGTACAACCATCCACACATAAAACTTATGCAATCATAATATTAATAGGATGTGTAGCATTCGCGCAAATAATAGACAATAATACAACGATATTTGTTTGTTCAAGTGGATGCGTTGTTTCAGGTAATGATCACAAACATTAGACATAGTTATACTTTATTAGGGTTAGTATAGTGGTGTTCGACGCTTAAACGATGAAGGAAAATCGCAAGGAAACCTGCACTTCAAGGAAATTCTTATTTTGTGTAGTCAACCAACCCGCACTTGGCCAGCCTGGTTACCTGATTACTTAGGCCTTATCGCCCTAGTTTAAGGCTGGCCCATGCCCCAGCAGTGAGGACGTATGTGGGCTGATGATCATTATGATGATGATCACACTATAGTAGGTAGATCTATTACTAGGTAAGCTCTATTAATGACTTTAAACCTATATTAAATTGGCTTAAATGGTTATATATGAGGTATGGCAATGATCTTGTCTCTTGCAATATGAATCATACACATACATGCCTTAAAAATTTAGTACCGTGTATATTTTGGATTATTAAATAAAGAATATTTTTTTTACGCGAAAAAGTACCTTCTTGGAATATTAGTCTGAGTGAACTTATTAAAAAAGTATATTCTTACAAATTAATTTGTATTAAGTATTACAAAAAACGTACAATTTCAGTATACTAAAATCGTATTCGTAGAAATATTACAACAATGCTCATTTGAATATTTATAAATAAAAGACTCAAATGTAATCATTAATGCTGTTAGCCCAATTAATGAGCTTAATGGTAATGTAAATGAAATGTTTACCCGAATAGATACCGTATCAAATTGGATTAAACACAGCATGAAATTACAATGGACTGACGTAAGTACCTGAAAAAATATGGCTACCGGCGCACGGCTAATGGTTCCGTATAATTGTTTTGGAATACTTAAATAAATATGATAAGTGTGTTCTTTTTTACGATTACTAAGCTCTATTAATTTCTTGGGTTCTACATTCCGGTTATGTTTTGAAAATGCACACAACGTTTCGAATACAATATAATAACAAGATAGGACGTTTACTTTCCATTTCATCAAAAACTAGTTCATGTGGGTCTACACGCGCTGAGAGGAGTAGCAAAATAGTAATACCCGACGTTTCTACTGGGTAACCTTTCATGTACGCTCGCGATCATAATAACTATGTAGTCATTAACTTATAATATACATAGTTCTAGTTTGACTTGTACTACACATGGATACATAATTTTAAATGTAAAGCCAATTATAACCTTATGACACTTAATAAGTTTACAAGTTTCTCGCATTAAGCATTACTCTTTTCTATACGCGAAATCGGTTAAAAACTAACCGATAACCTATCTCAGTCCCTAGATCATCTGTGTACTTAATTTAAATCCGCTCATTACTTTTGTCATACAACTATGTTTTATGACAAAATTACTGATGATTTAATATTATTGTAATTATCTAAGTCTTCATGTCCAGACGGACATAAAGACAGACAGATCATAGCAAAACTTTCTAACCCTTTCACTACAAACTTCATTTGTTACGGAACCCTGCATATTTTTTTACCTAATATAATGAGAGAATCTGTATGATATATTATTTTGACGTGCGTGTACTACTACGCCCTATTACGTCAACCGGTAACTCATATTAAATGGGAGAGTCTAGAAACTAAAGTGAACTGAAATAATTATAATAGTCCGTTCAAAAGCGTATCGCGTTACTAAGCATCTAAACTACACCCGAGGCAAATTTTAGTTTAATCGGTTCAGTAGTTAATACGTTTATAGTGTAACAGACAGACAATTTACTTTACTTATATGTATACTATGAATTTGTGAGAATTTATATTTATTTGTGCCTATATTTAAGACGTTTTTCTGATTGTTTTAATATAAAGTGCCGTTGTATGCAATAAAAAAATGCTTTATTAAATTCCACACTGTGCGAAAGAATGCTGTTATTAAACTCACAATAAACTGGTTAAAAGGCCGTTTCACACGGCGGAAATCTGTTCATAAAAAAATAAAAGATTAACTGGCTAATACAACATGTAACCAGAATATGAAGCGACGTTAAACAAGCTTCCAAAAGCTTCGCTACACATAAGCTCAGCTAATTGTTTGCACAGTATTGTGTATCAGGCATCAGTGACTTGTGTGCGAGCTTTTGATACCGGACATATTTTTATGTCATCTTTTCGTGAGTTTTTCCTGATGATCTTTTTCCGTGTTGTTTAATTTACCGCTTTCAGTTTATACACAATTTTGGCGTACAAAATTTTGACCGTCTTTATTCTTTCTAAGAGTCTTACCGCTTTCAGTTTATACACAATTTTGGCGTACAAAATTTTGACCGTCTTTATTCTTTCTAAGAGTCTTTGGTTCAAAATGTCATGGATCATCGCAGACGCTTATTTAAATCGCCTCTATAACGGAGTTTACGAAGACAAACCTTCATCGTCATAAATCTTTGATTTTTTCCATAAGAAAATTGTTTGTAATAAATCTGTTAGATAATGGAAAACATAACATATTAAATACATAAAATCACGCCTTTTTCTCTTCCTGCCATGTGTTACGGTCTAGGCACACCACTTTCGCTTCATCCACATCCATAAACCCCTTTATGCATGCTCGTCGATTACGGGTACTTTTGATTTGACCTCTCTTTAAGATTTGACCTGTAATGGAATACAATTACTAATATTCACTTTTCAGCTAGTACGCAAGTGGAAACAGCAATATTATCATTAGCGAAAAACAAACGCCATTATTTAACCAAAGCGCGATCATAAAACAGATGACAACAATCATCGAACAAGCAAAAGAGTGGTAGCATCACAAAGAGCGATTAACGCAAACGATTCAGAAAATCAAGGGGACTGCGTCTAATTATGAAAGTTGCGAATCAACTTGCAAACATCCACTTAAATTGTCTGCAAAACAATTTAATTACTTCAAACAACCCTCATCGGGGCTCGGCCGTTAATTTGTAACAAAAACAGGCAAATTGTAACAAAGCAATAGATTGATAAAGAGTTTGGAGCGGTCGTTAAAAGTTTTTGTGGTCAAACTTTGGTGTCGCGTGGAGGTGTGAAATTCTCACCTTAAATTAATTTGGGCTAGGAATTTTTAGTCGTTGAACAATATTTAATTTATGTCGCACTGGACACTTTTAATTTAAACGGTTATTTTAATTGGTTTCGATAGAAAGTTACTTTTAGTTAAAAAAATGATTTTTAATTCGTCCAATTTTAACTGGCTCGGTAGAACAGTGGTTGGTAACGCAGGTTCGCTACCTAGGGTTCCAAGAGTCATGGGTTCGATTCCCTATGGTGATAAATATTTGTGTGACGAAGTCACACAAGTTTTAAGTCTATTTGTGTATTCCCTGTTGATTCTGATAACCGTAACAACATACGTATCAGCTTAAGCTACTTACCATTGTTTTTTTTTTGCAATAGGTAACATTGTATCCGTTTCTAATTTTCAGTTGAACCCGCGTTTTCCGAAATTAACCAAAAGATTTTGTAAGCAAAGACCCTGAAACTATTATTCTTAGGTCAACACTTAACAAACACACCATATTACGACAATTTAAATACATAATATTATGACAACAACTCAATGTTAGCTCCGTTGAAAACACAAATACACTAAACCAACTAAATTGTTTGCTGAAGCAATGAAAAGATCCAGCATACCGTACTAAGATGAACCTGTTAAGACGAATTAAAACCATTTCTATTGTTAAACTGAGAACATTAAATTCACCGACCAGCGGTTACAAGAGTGGGTAGAAAAATAAGCAGCAGACATTTAAGAATTTAATAAAATCCTGAATTATTCCGACGGTGGAATTAAAGTTGTTCAAATATTCATATTCCTTAGGGACTCTAACTTTTTGCGTCGTTATTTATCAACTGTCTTAAGTGTTTGTTTGCTTAAACCTTTTGTTTATTTTCCACCAAGATTTCAGATGACGGACTTTGAAAACTTTAGCACAAAACATACCGGAACACACAAAGGAATGACAAAAGATAAGTTATAGAAAGAGATAAGCAAAAGATAAGATAAAAAAAAAATTGTACGTGGACTCTCAAACGACTGCTGTAACGGAGAAGAATAACGCGTTTAGTCTTATTGTAACACACAAAATAGTCGTTTTCCTCTGCCTGTATGTTTGCTCCGAACTTTGAACTACGCAACGGATTTTGATGCGGTCTTTTTACAGATAGAGAAATTCAAGGAATGTTTTTGTTACAGTACTTCCAAAACGAAGCGGCGGCGGATTGCTAGTATAATAATAAAATTATTGAATGCTCAAATGATTTCTATTTTTATACGTAGCAGAAATTTATCCACCAGTCAGTACTCATTCAATATTTAAGTTTGTAAAGCTGTCAGTAGATAGTAAAAAAAACCGGTCAAGTGCGAGTTGAACTCGCACACAAAAGGTTCTGCCTTTGAATATTAGTTTTATCATTATATTTGTAAATTTCAACTGTATAGCTATCACACAGTACTTGAGATACAGCCTGTTGACAGACAGACTGACGGACGGGTGGACAGCAGAACCTCAGTAATAGGGGCCCCGTTTTTACCCTTTCGGTACAGAATCCTAAAATGTAGTTCAGCTATTTTCAGATTTTAACACATGTTTTTTAGACACAACGGCCGTATGTTGTGATCAAACCGAAAAAGGAAAACGTGAAACCAGATACGGTAGGGTTTTGTACGTTTTTCCTTTATGAGAAATGCGGCGTGGTTTTATCTGTTTCCTGTAAAGGGATTCTGTATTTTCTGACCATTCGTAAGGCTATAGGTATTATGACGATATGCTTTTGGAAATAAAACAAAATAACGCGTCCGACCGATTTCGGCCATGGTAGCCGATCTCAATTTAGGTCAACCAATTGTACACTATTGTACAGGACATTTATAGTGCACAAGTATGCGCGCAAACACAAGTGCACTCTCTGTTCCCTTACTCTCATAGTTCGGGCTATTCGACATGACCGATGAGAGATCGGGCGCAGGACCACTTTTTTTTTAAATATAGCATGGATGAAGGTGTTTTTAAAAAAGTTCGGTACAGAAAAACAAATCTCCTATTATGTTAAGATTACACTAAAGTTATTAAATATATTTATTATGTCTGGATGAAAGTTTGATAAATAGCGGAATGAACGCCGACTTCTTTTATTAAATTCCAAACAGAAATAGTCATGACCTTCAATGTATTTTGACGACTTTGATGAAGGTACAATATTGACTTTATGAGAAATTCACAATGGCGATTTTATGACACTTGAAACAAAGAAAAATGTCAGCCAGACAGAAACGTTGGATCAATTTATATTTCTAGGCAACTGAAAATATTCTTAAACTTCTTCTAAAATACAAGACAACTGATGTTGACGACAGCCAGGAAGAAAATTAATGAGAAAAAAACATAACATTCGTCAAATATGTTACTACAAAGAAATTGCCTTATTAACTATTCTTTGATTATTGTTGTTTGCTAAATCATTAATTGTGTTTTTGGGAGTGATTATTAACAGATTGGTCACTTATCTTCATTGACCAATTTTCTAAGGGAGTAACAAAAGCGAAAGAGCTTTTAGTCCTTATAAAAATGTGAAAGGAAATATGCTCCTGAAAGGATCTATTGTCCTGGGCACATAGGCCTGAGATCACGGGTATTTGGGACCCAAGGGGACACTTACACATTCTAGCGGTCAGCCATAGTTAAAGATTATCATGAGTAGTTCTAGCTCGTTGAGTTAGAAAATATATCTGTATTTAAAATGCTAGGACTTAAGTCAGGATATTATAATGATGAATATAACCTCTGTTTGTTCAATCAATGTTTTTTATTGTGTATCATAATAATAATAATAGTATTTCGAGGATTATAAATCGCACCCTAAAAATAATAATAATAAAGGCGTAGGGATGTGACGACCCCACCGCCCCCTGGTGAGAGTCGCTAATTTTCGCATGAAAGTTATCGACTTTCTACCAGTGCAACCAGTCTCCCCAGGGCAGCTTGTGGCGGGCTGAATGGGATTGACACCCCTTGGGACCCGTGCCTCCGAGAGTCGACCAGGCCCCTCTCTCCGCTTGCCTTAGATGGCCGGTAGGAGTGGACCCCACGGGGGCCGCAGGACTCTCACCTCTGTCTTGCCTTAGCCGGCCGGCCAGAGTGGGGCGTCAGAGCTACATGCTCGCAGGGTGGAAGTGAAAGATGCATAAGTCGCGAGTTGGCACAGTGGCGTAACGCCACTGGGTATAAAGCGGTGTACACCTCTCGGCACCCTGAGCCGCTCACAATAATGTTGCCCCCCGTCGCTCCGGCCTCGTGCCTTGTGTGTGCGACCAATGGGGGGCCCATGACAGTGAGTGGCGAGTCACCACCTGCCCATTTTATTCGTGTTTTTAACATAGATTAGGGCAGGTGCTATAGTCCCTCCCATAGTCCCGGTTACCCAGTCCATCAGCACCTCAACCCAATAGCCCAGATTCTTTGTTTTTACACTCCACCCCATAGTCCTGCACAGACCGGGGGTTGTCCTTGGCTGCATTTTATAGTGTATACAGGGATAATCGTCGGCTGGTGCCACATAACATTTAATATCATACAAGTCATTAAAGAGCCTCTACATGTTAGCTTTGGCCACACACGCCTCCTAAAAACCCGGTACTCTGTAGTCCCGAGAAACTGTCAATGACTGATATTGATAATAATAATATTTATTTATTTACAAGAAACACGGTTACATAGAAAGATGTTAAAATTAAAGTTTGGTTCATATTTATATATTACAGAAAATGGTCATACAAATGTAGACTACATGCAAATATACTCGGATATAGAGTCAACATTACGGTAGATTTACACTGACAGTGAATATATTAAATCCCCCCTCCCCCTATCCCTTTTCCATTCAGTTTTTAAGCAACTTTAGTAATGTATGTGATGAAAATAATATAATAATATGGTGACGCAATAAACTTTTTTTTTAAAATACCTATATTAATATTACTGCTTAGATGTACCACAAGGAAGTTACAAAGTGTTATGATTGACAAGCTGTTGACTGGAAGTGTTTTACACGACATGAAAAAGCGCCGGAAGAGAAAGAAAAAGAAATGACAGCTGTCAAGAGCGATTTTGGCGTAAAACGTTACATGTCATCAACAGGTGATAAAAATAATATAAAATATACCGTGGCGTTCTTTTCAGACAGTCATTGTCGGCAGCTGCTTTTTAAAAAATAACTTTACATTTAAAGAAAAGTGAGTACATAAAAAATAAACTGAAACGTGAAACGACGCATTTTACATCTCTTAATGCGGTTAAAAAGCTCTGAGAAAATAAACGTATTACCAATAACAATTTCACACGTAAGCCTCTCAACAACCAAGCATCCCTTATCTTTACCCGTAAATAAAATTACAACAAACGTAAATTTGGCAAGGTCGTTTTTATATCATGTTAACATAATTCTTTCCTCATAATATATTAAATTTTATCTGTACCTTTCGTGATGGGAGTGAACCAACCGCATGGTTGGTGAGCTCGATAAAAGTAATTTACGATACCGGTCTGCCCACAATTTTTAATGTCTATGACATTAATAATAATGTTGCTCAAGTTTTAAGAGCATAACACGCAAGTGCCGGTTTTAATCTGGTTAATAAAGAAGAACGGGGAAAAATATTCGACCAGCGGGAAAATTTGTATTTAATGATAGCTGATTATAGTCAGTGCAGTTTTGGAGTTATTTCTATGTGTATATTATTTAACTTAACTAAAGAGTTACAATTAATGCTTAACATGTGTATGCTCTGGGTAAATGTACATCGAAATTCATTTCATTCAATTTATATCTACTACAATCTATACACTGCGTAGTTCTTACAGATCACAAGCAGTGCCAGCGACTTCGTCTGCATTTTCTCCTATTTTTTAAACATTTTCTATTGTTTGTTCACTTCCTCTATAAATGGTTTATTCAATACAAAAAGATTTTTCAATTTGAACCAGTAGATCCTGAGATAAGCGCGTTCAAACGAATGAAAAAACTAACTCTTCAGCTTTATAATACTGTACCCTCCGTGAAGAGTGATATAAGTCAAAAAATCAAGTTTTGAGAAAATCGACTTCAAAGTTTTAGAAATTTTGAAAAATTACTGTCGTCTCCTTATTAAACGTAGCGTTTCTAATAAAAGCATTTTTATTATATTATAAAAAGAAGTATCTGAAAATATGTTTTTATTCTTATTAATTTGTTTATATAATTTTAAAAAAATTATAAACTATAATTTGTATCAATGACCACAAAACCTGTGAATTGTGTAAAATGTTACAAGTTAATATACATCATTTTACACAATTTGTAACGCAAATGTGTTTAATGATACATATTCTTTTATTACTTAATTAAAAGTAGTAGAAAGAATGAAACAGAAAAAGTCCTGAACAAAAGATTTTAATTGAAAGGTCCTGGTTGCAGTACCCATATCTTTTTTCAAAAAATATGTGTTTGAAATTACTTATATTAAAATACACCGCATTTATATGCAAATAAAGATGTGTATAATGATTCATGTTAACTTATATCGCATAAATATACGTGTATAGTAATATAACTACAAAATTTTGTAGATACGTATTTGGTGCATCAGATAAATTGCTTCCTATTGTTATGGGTTTTCGTTAATAATATTTGGTTCAGCATTAATGGTCTTCCTGTTTCGTTCTTATTGTTTATTTTTTTTATTCTTTCCATTGTTATAGGTTCTTCGTTAATAATATTTAGTTCAGCATTTAATGGTTTTTGTTATGTTCTTATCGTTTCTTTTTATTTATTATCTCAATAGTATTTATTTCCTTTGCATCCTCCAACTGCATGTTAGTAAAATTTGTTTAGTTTCAGTTTCTAAATTGATCTTATCTTCCATTCTATATCTGTTTCATCTTCTTCATCAATTCTTTTATTTTCTGTGGCACTTTCATCTATATCTGAATCCTTACAATATTTTTCTTTTTGTATTAATTCTAAGTCATTCGCATTGTTATTTTCCTTTTGTTCTAGACTAATGTAGACAAAAGTTTCTCATATATTAGAATATATCGCAGTTAATATTAGGTTCTTAAATATGAAATTGGCGTTTTTCGTACTGGCCACTTTAGTTACGATTTTCTCCACTTTGGTAAGGAATTTCAAATTTAATTTTGTACAGATATTTAATCTTGTATTGGAACTTTGATGACCTTCATTTTTTTAGTTTATTTTCTTCTATTTTTTTGCTTGCGTCATTCATTTACAAGATGGACGGACAAATTAAAATATCGGATTATTTACGAGTACGAGTTCCTCCGTGGCACTTGTGCTGCCGAAACGAATCGAAGGGTGAATAATGGGTATGGTGGTCGTGTTGCAAAAAAAACACAGTTCGTTTTTGGTTCCAACATTTTCGTTCTGAAAATTTCGACCTGCAGAACAAGCCCCAAGTTGATAATGAAGAATTGAAAGCTATCGTGAAAGCAGATCCATCGCAAACCACGTCCGAGTTAGCTGCAGGCTGCAATGTTAGTGATAAAACGGTTTTAATTCACTTGAAGCAAATTAGGAAGATTAAAAATCTTGAAAGTTGAGTACTTCACGAATTGACTGAAGCAAACCGGCAAACGCGTGTCGACTGCTGCGTTACATTACTGAACGGGTACAATAATGATTGTATTTTAAACCGAATCATTACCTGTGATAAAAAACGGATTCTTTACGACAATCGGAAACACTCAGCGCAAGGGTTCAAATCCTGTTCCAAAAGAAATTTAACCCTAAGCGTTTGGTGGACCAGTGCCGCCATTGTTCATTACAGTTTTCTCAAATCTGGCCGGACTACGGCTGATGTCTACTGTAAGCAATTTCAAACCATGATGGAAAAGCTTGCGGCTAAACAACCTAGGCTGGCTGTGTAAAAATATTCGACTTTTTGTTCCTAACATACAAAAACGCCAATTTCATATGTAAGGACCATATTTACTTCCAAATCAGCGTTTGTCGTATTTGCGACCCTTTCTTCCTCAGACGTTTTCATAACATTATTCTCAAAGAGTTATTTGATTGGATTTTTTGTCTGTAATAAAGTCTAATATGATCTTATTCTGTGATGTGATAGCGTTTTGCTTGACTTATTTTATTTTTTTTTTTTTTATTTTTTTTATAATAAGCTAACAAGATGACCTCACTCCACCTGATGGAAAGCGGTAGTGAGATCCAAATATGAGGTCGACAGGCACAATAGACCATATTGAGCCTGTCGCACTCACCCTGAAAGCCTGCTTAAAGAGGAGACCACTGCTGCGGCAACAACGAGACAAGGCGTGGAGTCTCGCATTGGTATTGAGCTGTGCGGGTCGGAGTTGGCCAGTCCGCTGGACGGAAGGGCCCCCGTTTCTACGGGTCTCCCAGGCCGGCGGGCTGACCCGCTCCGCCCGCACAATAGCGCCGCTAAGACTCCACTGGTCCGGCGCTTGCCGCAGCAATGGTCCCCCCTGGCTCCGGTTCGTACAGTGCTGATCCCGGAACGCGACCTGACCGAGAGAGGCCAGAGTCACTTGGCGGGTTTGAGTTAACTTAAAAATTTGCTTCATTTTCATGTTGCGATTCGATATTAAGACGGTTTATATCATCTATATTTGCATTTTTCTTTTTTTATTTCCATCTTCATTATATATCATCTTCCCTTTTATGATTATGTATATAAAATCAGACTATTCTTTTTTTCATCTATATTTATTTCTTAATTTTTCTTTATGCCTCGTACACTTTCTATATATTTAAAAACCCATGTATGGTTGCAGTTCATCAAAAACTTGTTTTTCAGTCAGATAATACAGTCAGTCAGTAATACAATCAGTCAGTGAGATAATACAGCCTTCTTTCCAGAGCAATTTTCAATATCTCTTGTACTCTTTTCTGCATCAACTTATGTGATTGTATCATTTTTTCTGTCTGTTTCTAAGCAATCTTCCTTAGTTTCTACTAAGTTTTTCAAAATAAAAAAAAAGCTCCTGCTTTTGCAGTAATCTATAAAAAATGGAGATCCAGAAATCCTTCTCAGACAAAGGATGCACTACTATCACGCCTTATTAGACAAAGATAGAAAGATTTGGGGAGGGCAGGATTTCTACTTGTATCATTTTACGCAATGCTGAAGTATTTTGTACGGTCGCGTTTGGCTATATAATTTTGCTTTAACTTAAGTTGTATTACTTTACACGAATTTGAAATTGTAAAAAATAAATATAAATTTTGATATACTTGAAATAGTATCAAAATACACGAATATTTGTGAATTTGTGATAGGTGTCAAATGATACGATAGCAGTTATATCAATTTTCACAAATCGTATCAATCACAAGACCTTCGTGACTACCAATACATCTTAAATTATATTATTATACACCTAATTGAATTTAAAATATTTTAGTGACAACAGGTCTACATGCTAGTTATATTATTATACACTTTTGTAAAATAAAAAAAATAAATGTATTTTAATATAAGTTAAGTTAAATCACTATACATTTATGAAACCATTGAAAGTATCCAAAAAAGACAATTATATCAAGAGTCACAAAACGTATTTCCCGTTCTATTAGGGCTAGAACTACGCCGATTGGACAGAAAAATAGCCCATATTTTTCTGTTTACAATGATGCAATAAAACGATAAGTGATATAAGTTGACTTATATCACTGTTCACGGAGTTCTGTTATCCACTCACTTTGCGATAATATCAGTTAACAACTTAGTCAAGCTCAACTAGCCACATCTACAAAACACTTATTTTTCCTCACCATAGGGTTCTTTTTGATGATTTACTTTAAATCTATACTAATATAAATTATAAATTATATTAGTATAGATTTAAAGTAAATCATCAAAAAGACCTTGACTAAGTTGTTAACTGATATTATCGCAAAGTGAGTGGATAACAGAATATTTATTACCTACCCTAAACTAGGGCGATCAGGCTTTAGCCACCCATGATCAAGTGCGGCTTGGTCGACTTCCTTAAGACAAGATTAGAATTTCTTTGCCCGATGTTCAAGTTTCTTTACATAAATTAAATAAAAGAATCGTTGAAATTGTGATTGTTTCGTATAACATCAAACAATAAAAAGTAGGAATCAAACTATATTAATTAACAAAAACAAGCTCTTTAATAACTTCCTGCAGTACGATTCAATACACCTGCACTAGATTACGAAGTCAAGAGTACTCAACGAAGAGCTATTAGGGGCTAAACAATGGGCCCTTTTGTACACGATTTGTCCCTTCTGCGGAGGATCATTAGTATACACAAAGTTTGCGTAGGGGCTAATGCGTGGGATTGCAATTATTTGGCTCATACAGTGTGGTTAGGGACAATAAGGCACCTGTGTTCCGGTTGCGTGAAAACTTTGAAAGGGCCCATTGACCTCAGAATAAGTATAAGCTGATAGTTCAATCCTAATCATTTAGTATTTTAATGTAATTTTCTAGGGGAGCTTTTAATTTATCTTCTTCTAAATGCAACTATTTAGCCAACATTCAACATAAAATAAAAAAAATATTGTTGTACCAATTAAGTATGAGGCGGCATTGCGACTGGAGTTGACTGGACACCGTAGCATAAAAACTGAATAAATATTTTTATACGTTTTCATAACGCATACAATGACTTTGTACTAAATTATGCACATATTTCATATAAAAATATTATATTACATGTTTTATGACCGTATAAACCTCGTACATTACCTTTTCCCGGAAAAATGTAGTCCGAAATGTTTTCTAGTAGCCGAAACTGATTTATATCCGGACGAGCCGTTGGTCAATAAGTAAAATATGAGTATTATGACAAAGAAACAAATGGTATTGTCCAATTCATTGGAAGAGCAATAAATAGTAAATGGTCATATTAACATTGAATGTTATTGCAATCACGAATTCATAATATTAGGCGACGGGACATTGAAACTTAACTATTTTACTATTAGTCCAGTCAAAATAGACAAAAATAAGTGCTAACTTAGACAAAATTCGCATAGAGCTGAAAATTGCCAGAGACGTTAAATACATCATAATAAACGAAATATCAAAAATCCCCATCAATCCTACTTCTGCAAAAAAATTTATTCAATGTCAAAAGTATAAAATTAAGGATTTTTAAATTTTTCTCGAAAACAGTAAGTATTATCGTAAGAATAGGTCAAACAAAAGTTGTAGATCATACAATTTTCTACAAAAATGGTCCAGTCATTTTTTCTTTTCCGACTCACCATTCGC
Source organism: Maruca vitrata (assembly GCA_039566165.1). Lineage (NCBI taxonomy): Eukaryota > Metazoa > Arthropoda > Insecta > Lepidoptera > Crambidae > Maruca > Maruca vitrata. Next base: position 6,550,553 of record CM076926.1, read on the forward strand.
GAGATATCGTGGTTTTAATCATTAGAAAATTCATATTTTACATAATATGCATTGATCTGTTGATATCGTTTTTGATCGATATATGACCTGGAATAGGTTCACTAGGGTAACCACGATAAAAACCGCCCAAGTGTGAGAAAAAAAAACATAGGTTTTGTATGAGAACCCACTTTACACGTTGGTTTCATGTTGTTTATAGTATTAGATGTTATAGAGGCAACTGAGATACATCATTCGTTAAAATTTTAACTGTCTAGCACAATCGCATGGGGGCCTGGAAGCGTTTTAAAATACAACTTTTCATCAACTTTGTGCATCGCTATATCTCTGAAATGGTGAATCTTAGGAACAAAGTGTTCAGACATTTTTTATAGATAATTACGTGATAAGTAATTTTGTTATACATACTTTTATGATTAAACTTACCGTTTCGCTCAAAAGTGCATAAAACTGATATTTGTGACATTTGACCTTGATTATTTTTTTTTGCAGACGTGGGATCGATGGGGACTTTTGACAGATTATTTGTAATAGTGTTCCCAACATTCATGCCAATTTTCAGCTCTATGCGAATTTTTCCTAGGTTAAATGTCTATTTTGACTGGACTAATATGAATAATGTAGTAAATCATTATTTAAAAAACAAAATACTATTTACTAAGTTTTGTAAAGAAACCGCAACGTCGCTTAAATTTTCAAATGCATATTCTATGAGTATGCTACGACTCCGCTACGAAATGCTACGGCGTAACATGTACGAACGCTACGATTTGATTGGGAACGTGAAATATCAATCGAATTTGGAAGCTTAGAATCTATTTGTTAATATTCAAATATGAACTTTCTGAGAGTTTAGAAAGAAATAACCATTAAATCCCACCCCTATTATTTATCAGCCGTAACAAAGTAGATTCATTCAGTTTTTGTAAAACTTTTCTTTGCTGTCATTATTATGTTAGCAGTTAGTCTGATGTGTTTAAATCTGCAAGCATTTCGTTACACTATCTCGTCAAAAGACCCTAAAATATGAAAGCAGCGCGGTTGCGGCAATCCGTATGTAAATAAAACGACCGCTGACATCTACCGTGAGCGTCAGCTGCCAGCTTCAGTCTTTATTAACACTATTTATGATGTTCATTTCTCACAACTAATTTGTTTGAGGAGATTACTTTTCATGATACTTCCATTTTAGCCTAAGTTCACACAGCTTGTTTTTAAATTTATCTGTGTAGAGTAGGGAAGCCCAAAATAGTCCTACATCTGAGAATATAAGCTTTATGACATATTTGGGTGTGCCACTGTACGTTCCGCCTAATAAGAGTAATTTATAAAAAAAACCGTGTCTGGGTTTGATTGGATTTATTCATATAAATTTGTCTACACGCCTGTTATAACATTTTAAATAGTTTATTGATGAACGATATCAATGATACTCGGATTCGATTTCAAATTTTATTAACATTTTCTCAGTAACATTTTAAATATAAAATAAATAAATAAATATTACACAACATCACATACATTAATCTGATCCCGTAGCTTAAGCACTTATGTTACGGATATTAGAATCAATAAAAATCACAAATACACTTAAATATATTTAACGACACACCCAGACATGGAACAAACACCTATGTTCGTCACACAAATATATGTCCCGGGTGGGAATCGAACCCACGACTCTTGGAACCATAGGTAGTACACCTGGGTCATTATCTACAGTTCTACCGAGCCAGTCATGATGATGATGTTACGATTCACGATTTAGGTTCTCATGATATTTCCGAACTTTTTCGTTATCGTTGGTGCAAATGCAAAAAGGCACTTTTACCAACTGCCAACACCTGACTTGGTTATCTTTAAATTAACTTTTTCTTACTTCCTTTTATCTTTTAGCTCTTTCTTTAAACGAAAAAACTGATTCATTATTCTTGCGGTGAATGCGTTATGCGACTTTTAATTGTTAAAGCGAATTAGATAGAAAGGTTTATTAAAATAGTCTGAGCATTCGAGACGTCTAGGGACGGAGCTTTTTAATTAATTAGGTAGCTTTGTTTTGGGCATGTAAAGGCTTACAGATTAGATTTAGATTCAAAGTATACCTGCAAGTGTCAAAGGGAAAACGTAATTTCGCTATTTTTGAATATCATTACTTTCAAAAACTTCACTACAAAATAGTGAAGAGAAAACAGTTTTTGTACACACATGGATTTACAAACATAATAAAAAAATGATATTAATGTACGAATAAATTACAGGCGTAGGTACAAACCTTTAAATATTGGTGGAAATTAAATAACAACTTTCATATTTAGGGATCAGTATTTTACATATTTACTTTACAAATTTATGATCATGTTACTGCCTTTAAAGGGTTCCGTGGGTGTCTGTTAGAAATCTAAGATTGCGCTGTCTATCGGTTGGTCTGACAGATAAATAATAATACACGTAAATTTTTAACATATTCCGGAACCTTTCATACGAGTCCAATTTGCACTTAGCCTGTTCGTACAACTCACTTACGCACAAATAGTATCTTTGAATGTCCTCTTGAATGTACCCATCATGTAACATTACGGTAAATATTGGAAAATAATTTTATTCCTTCGCTGAATTAAAGTTGAACGTCTATTCTAAGAACGTCTTCACACTTCAATAGTCGGCATCAAAGCATCTTTCTGTCCGGACCTTTCAACAGATTGACCTTTCAACCCTAATGGATAAAAAAAAACTGATTGACTGCGACTTCAAGTCGCGTTTCCAGGGGTTCCGGAGAAACTTTTATGTAAATGACGTTTTATCCAAACACTATTAGCATACATAGAAGAAATAAAAAGGTTGTAGCTTTTTTTACTTTCAGACGTGCATTTGGGTGTTTCGGTTTTAAATTATGTAATTTATTTTCTTTTTTGTCAAAAAAGTCGCCAGTAACGTCGAATATTAATTCGAACTCTTCTTTTTGTTTTTTTTTGTGTGTGTCTACAGCCACTATCTCCATAATGTTATGTGCCTAATATATTTTAAGGTATTGCCAGCATCTTTAATTTAGAAACAGACCCGCATCACCTGTCTCGTCTGTCAGTCTGTCCAAGCGTTTGTCTCGCGCATTCCCGAAAGAGTTGAATTGAAATAAACGAGAAACATTCACAAATTAACACGAACAGAACAAACGTAATATTTTTTTTGGGTAACAGACCATGAAAGAAATAAAAAACATTGTAAAATATCTTTGCTGTCCTACTGTGTTGTTAAAAGTAAGGTTAATACTGTAGCACTACCACCATGAGTTTAAAAGTGACAGACTCGATATCGCCTATGTAAATATGTCTATGAAAAACTTGTACAGCGCCCCTAGCGGTAACGCTAAGAACTAAAATCGGTAGTATGAAAAAAACAATTCGATAGGTTTTTAACGTACGTAAGTTTTCGATGGCTAACTCATGGTAGCGCTTCTGTTTTGAATATAAATTTCTTAATTTTATATTGGATATAGATTATGTCACGGGGATCAGATGAGGTCAACTTAAGAACATCTACGTCGAAAAATTTAAAAAAGGTCTTTGAAAACCATATATTTATCTTACTACACAAGGTAGGTAGTGACATAAGTCATATGAGCAAATAAAATTGTGTCGCACGCAACGAAGCAACCTGTTTTTAAAACGTATTTATCTTTGAATGCAATTTTGTTAGAAATCAACGACCGACCTTTTTTTGCTTTCAATAACAAACCATCTCGTCCAAATGGCTGTAAAAATCCAATTTACCATCTTAATCCGTTTCAATTAAAAAGAAAATCAGTGAAAACACCCCAACTTAGACCGCGTAATTACTTTTTCTCCCAATAAATTCGCGGCGGTAATACACTAGCCATAATGAAACCAAAATTTAATTGTGCCTGTCGAGTATCCGTTTATGACGTTTCCATGGTATAAACCAATTTTCCCGGTGGAATTAATTGCGTTTCTAAATTAATACAGTAAATCAATTATTTGGATGTCACTTGGCTTCTAGCGAAGGGAGTGAAATTTCCCCCCGAAATTATTGAGGCCACTTTAGTTTGGGAAAGCGGAATTAATTTGTGACACTTCTGCGTTTTAAATTGAGCCTCTTTGGGGCTAAATTTTCTTTTGGATAGAGCTTTATTTTACGCAAATTTGATAAGAGTAATATCATTTTTGTAGATAATTGTCAAAAAAAGTCTTGAGGCTTAGTTTCGAGTAAATATACCTCTATCTTAAGGATGGAAAGTAAAATTGGTTCACCAACTAGAATTAGTTCACCAACTAGACTGCTTTTCAAGATATTTAGCTCTATCGTTAAATTCTCATTAAATGTAATACGATTACTTACTAAGGCAAATGGAAAAAAGAAAAATAAGAAGAAATACTCTATTGGTTCTTGGTTCAGTAGTAGAAGTAGTATTTTAGCGAAAATAACAATGTTTTCAATATGGATTCAATTGTCCGCACAATTTCTGTTTGAGCAAGTTAATAACGAAACTAGAGTATTTATTTACATTGAAAGCATTGATTTTACTGGAAATATGTCAGCTGTATGTTCGTAATGTAGAATTGTTATTTTTTGTAATACATACTCACGTTTTTGATTTTTCGTATCCTCGAATGCAAGTATTAAATTGAATTACCTGTAAAAAAAAGAGATGATAGGATTAAAACATGAAATAATAATGAACCAAAAGTTCGATCTAATTTGCATATGTTTCTATTTATTTACAATACTTGAATGATTATTTAAATGAATGGTTCCTTGGTATTGATAATGTGAAAGCTATTATCAAAAAGTCTTATATTAGAAAACTGAAACTGTCCGGGATATTTACCATGTTGTTTTGTTTCGTTTCATTTTCAGTTTTCTAATGTGTGTAACTATGTCAGTTTAAAATAGTCTTATATTATCCTGTACATAAATTTATTAATTAATTAATTGCAATTCATGATTCTTATTTTATTCTATCTTGTACTAAATACGCGTATTACGTTTTAACTTGTATACATACGAACATGAAGTGTGTTTATTTTAATATGTCCATTAGTTACAATCGGTTAGATCAAGTTCTAACTAAATTGTCTACGTAAATTAAAACGCGGTTAAAATTTCATACTTGTTACATTATACGCATAGGGTACTTAAATAGTGTCCTGTAGTAATTTTATACTAATGCCTTTAACTTATAGCGCAGTAGTCTAAATAGTTATTTTAATGGCTTTAGAAAACATGTGTAAATTTCATTTGAATAGGTTCTCACTAGCTTTGACCTAAAAAAACGCCACAGATAAAGTAAATTTCGCATATCTATACAACTAAATAAAATTTAAGTGTCTGTTTGTAATATTAAAATACCGACTTTTTACTAAATGTATACATATTAATCAATATCGGGTAACAAAAACAAAAACACAGTTTTGTCTGTCTGTCTGTTTATTCCCGCTAAACTCCGAAACGGCTGGATCAATTTAGGGGATTTTACTAATACATAGTAAATTTTTCAAGGCACACACACATTATAGATTATTTTAATTTCCACATTTTCACGCGGACGAACTCGTGTGTGGCCGCTAGTATATTACTAATTTTGTACTTTGTTTTGAACTTCAATATTCTTATTGACTGGCACTGGATGTTTTCACTGGCACTGTTGCTTTAATTCTAAGCTTTATCAAGGGTCTAAATGATCTAGCTTCCATCTTTAGTATCACGCCCGAACACCATCGGACAGTTACGAGCTATGCCGAATCCACAGCAGTTTCAGGCACCAATCAACTGATCCAATTTCCATACAATGCATCTCATATAACGAGATCTGGAGAGCCCTCCACTGGCGAGCTATTAGGCTGGCTTGATGAGATTAAAACTCCGGTATGTTCAAATTGCCCTTTGGTAGTAGATGGAATTTCACATAGGTATGAATGTTTTTCCCTTTAGATACACTTTGTAAATAGGGTCCTTTGTATATTTTGAACCAATTGCATCCCGACCCACCATGATTAAAATTTTAAGGTTCTGTACCTCGAAGGGAGAAACGGAGCCTTTTAAGATCACTTTGTTCTTAAACACAAGACCTTACTTCATAGCATCATTCTACGTATAAAGTAAAACCTTTGCTAGAATTAGGTCTACATTTTCTTGATAAGGAACTTTTTTATTTTATTAGACCTTGGCGGTACAGTCGCATTCATGCAATTTATTTTTTTTGTACTTGGTGTTCTTAGTACCTGAACGAAATAATGAGGTAAAATAAATATCTATAGACAGATATAATTGAGATCGGGTAAGGTGAATGTATATTATTATGTTTGTTACTTTCCTGTTATAACGATAATTGTTGTAGTTAAGTTCAGGGTTTTCCGTACAATACAAAAACCTCAAACAAAAACACAAATGACGCAATTAGAAATCCTATTAAATATAAACTATTTTCATGTAACTCATTCTGGAAATACCCGTTCTTCGTTTGCCTAATGGAATCACTGATAGTGTTATAATCGGTTTTCCGATTGTTATCAATAATTCCTGTAGTTTTATTTACACAGAGAGGGTGAACTTTTTAATAAATTTTAACCATGCTTCATTTTATGACGTTAGAGGGCCCACATTTTAATCACTCTTTCGATTTTAATTTGCGTTTGTAAACTTCCTAGGACGCGGAACCGCATAAAATCCTGTTTAAACATTAAACTCTGATGGAACGCGAAGGTATTTTATCTTATTATAAGAAATGAACTTGTGGCAAGAGGAAAAAAGAGTCACGGACAGATTTCGCGGTGAAATATGTTCTTATTGAACGAAAAGATGGTTGTCTAATAAAAAAGTGTAACATTAGCGTAACCTTCAGGGATTTACTTTACTTCAATTATTATGTAGTGTTATTTATACATGAGCTTATTGCCTAGAGTACTTGTATTACATAATTAAAGCAAGTAAGTAGAGAATACTTAGTACTACTAGTATGATACTTGATAATTAAGCCACATGTCTAGTTTAAAACTAAATTAAGGGAGTTGAAGTGGCAGTAATGTGCTTGACAGAGCATAAAAGCTGGAAATTGTGGCTTAATTACATATTAGCTTGGTTGTTAAAGTCGCGGCTAAGGTTTTTAAGGACTTAGATGAGAGGTCGGAGTAGCCATGTCATTATCATCAGAACAACTAGTGGAAAGCTCTCGTTCTTGCCCAAATATTAGTTAGGTACATAAGTCAAGTATCTCATACTTTTTTTAACATAATACTTAGTATCATCATCATCACAGCCCATATAGGTAGGTACGTCCCCATTGCTAGGGCACGGGCTTACCCTAAACGAGGCCTTAGTTGACCACCCTGGCCAAGTGCGGGTTGGTAGACTACATGTACTTAGTTAACGTAAAAAAAATATCCAACATGATCGCATACACAGCTCTCAACCCGTATGTGTCACGGATATCAGAATTCACAGTGGAATACACAAATAAACTTAAATGGATAAACACCCACGCACGGAACAAATACAAATACTCATTATCACAGAATATATCCCCGGTGAGAACCGAAGTGTCGTGGTAAATGAGACAGGTGTACTACAAAATACACTATCGGGCCAGTCAGAGTCGGCCATATTGGCTTCGTTTCATCTGATTGTAAGCTCGAAATGTGGTAACTGACATTATACCAGGTTAGTAAATATCGATATCCGTATAGGTTTATCTTATTGTTAACTGCCTCTATTGGTAGCAAGCACTGCGTAAGGACCGAGATATCCCCGGTTCGAGTCCGGGGTCGGGCAAAATTTGTGTGAGTTTTCTGTAAATAATTCAGCCCGGAGTTAGGAAGTTGGCGGTTGGACTTCCGTGCCTCGGAAAGCACGTTAAGCCGGTGGTCCTGCGCTTGGTCTCTCATCGGTTATGACGGATTGCCGTCTCACCGAACTATGAGAGCAAGGGAATAGCCAATCACGCCTTAAGGCAAATTTATGGTGCAGTCCTGATACTCTGGGAAAATCTAAACGGAGCCCAGAAAGCGTCACCGTAGTGTGCACTCATAATAACAAATACTTATTTCACGTAACTTAACTGAATACGTAGAAATTGAAAAGCGACGACATCGTTTAGCGTTTTTCTTTTTTACGATTTGAAACTTTTCCGATCCATTTATATGTAAGTACCTAATGATGTGTGAAATCCATTTCATACATTTTACAGTCAGATATTATTTTACTTTACTACGATGATAATGTAAAAAAATACAAATAGAAGGAAAATAACATTCTTCCTAGTCTCCAATATTTATTTATCAATCTCGAGGAGTAACTTATCAAAGTGAATATTTAACGTTACTTTATTTTGATCCGATATCCTAAAAGTGCTTTTACTTCTTTTGCTTTTAAACGTATAAAATGTATCCGGGTTCTTTTGACGGGTCTATTTCACCGCTTCCTATTCCCTTGGGAAAAAAGAAATTTGTACGTAATGGTTTCCTAGTTCATTACAGGAACCCCTATGCAAATCAAGGTCAATATGGAGGGCAATGACCTCGATAGAGCTAGGGTATTTTATATTAGGCGTGGAATTAAATGGCTTATCATGGGTATTGTATTTGCATGTAAAGTATTTCAGTTATAAACGCTGAAAACTGACAAAGTAAGTATTTTACAGATTAAATTGACGATTAAATAAAAAAATAGATACAAATCGAATTAAAGTTTCTTTGTATGTACGGCTTTATAATGTTGTTACTTAATTGTTTTTTGTAGATACACGTCATCTTCATACTAAAAATGGAAAAAGACTCATGTATGTGGTCTAGTACGCGAATATTGTACCCACGATCTTGGATTACCACAGTCCAATGTACTACCACTTGAACGCACTAAATCATCAATATAAATAAATTATTTCCGACTATACCCATAGCTTCCGGGTTAACAAGGAAAAAGTTGCATTACCCAACTCGCATTCGACATTATTTAAAAATAATTCCATAAATGTGAAACAACTTCAATACCATCTGTCGCGTCATTAACGACGTTTTGTCACAAACCGATCCGAAATGTAGACGGAAATTTAAATAAAATCCCGTGATACGTTTCGTTTGAAACATCTGGCCGTGGCGTCGGTGATTAATTTATAAAAGCAATTCCTTACTGCCAACCAAGTTAAGCTCCGAGTTTAAAAAACCACTAAGACAAGGCTTTGTACTATAAGGTTTAAGATTTTCACGTTCCATTAAAGCTCCCTTTAAATACTTACTTTCCATCGGCCAAAAGCTTTGTCGAGCTTGTTAATTAATCAGGTAATATTAATATTGTGTCGGCCGATTACAAATTAACATAATAAATAATTATATATTTCGCTTCTTAACACAGGTAAATTGTTAGGATTCAAATAAAAGTAACATAAGCTTATGTGGTACAGATATGAAATAAATGTTAAACAACATCATAGACAATTATATAATTAAATGTTAAGTAACTAAAGAACTTTGTGTTGCGGATATCAGAAACAAAAATGGCACACACCCAAACTGACTGGCTCGGTGGGACAGGGATGATGACGAGGAAATAATTTACAGCTTGCAGCAACTATATTTACAAGTATATAAAAAAAAACATGTTATACCAACAAATGTTTACAAGCAATTCCTAATGTTCCATGTTCTAATCTTCGTTTCGCATTTCCTGATCAGTACATTTAACTAGAAACGGAAAATTTAATACCCAGAAATTCACAAGCGGCCTATCGCTTTTACTGTATGGTCGATCGAGTTTTTCTTTTACTAGTGAAATTATGAACATAAATGATTGAATGATTTCGCGGTTAACTTTGACGGGGTATGAGTTTGGGCTGACTTAGTGAAAATTGATTGAGTGAGATACGATCCCTCAGCGTCCTCTTTGAGTGAGGTGTTTTGGTCCTTGGAAAATGACCTTTGATTGGTCAGAGACAGTAAATTCGTTTGGATGTCAAATGGGTAACCTATCTAAAGTTTATTTTTTCTTACAAAATTTAATTTTCTACTGACTACGTGTCACTTATAGTGTTATTACGCAATTTTCGCCAAAAGCAGAAACGTGATAAGATGGCCGAAGACGATCGGCATATCCAAAGCTCTATTTGGACAAAAAAAAAGATTTTATAGAAAGGTGCCCTGCATACCATCACTGCATAGGTAATGGGTACTTCATCATAGGCATAGTGAACACGCGACGTATGTATAAAAGCTGCATACTACAGAAGTTTACTTCCTGTTTTGCTGCAAAACGACGTCTTTGTTAAGGATTTAAGAAAATAAATTAAAAAGTGTAGAAGGCTATGCTTTATTTATTGTTGTATTTTAACAAAACGATAATATAACGCATTAACGAAACTTTCACAAAATTATTACGTTTGAAAGTACTTAAAATTAAATACTTTTTCCCTAACGTTATTTTCGTGTTTGTTACGGTTCAATGAATCTTTTCTCTAGGGTATAAACTAACGAGGGAACTTTACTTTTTACTCACTGGCGTTTAAGAACCCACATGAGCTTACCTAATTGCGAACAGTACTTTATTCTTTTTAATATAGTAATATGAGTGCTACTTTGAGGCATAGGCTTTCTCTTCTTCTTCTAGTAGTAGAGTGGAATAAAGATTTAATGTCAACACATCAAGTGAAAAAATATTTTTGATTTTTCACGTTAAAAATCACATTTTAAGTGTACAACGTTCAAAATTATGTTTTCTGGATCGCTTAACCATTTTTGGATAGAAATAAACCGTATAGCTAATTAGGCGCAAAATATCTGTAACATCCTAAAAATACTTGGACACGGACCATTTACACCAGGTATCGACAAAGTAAATAATTTACTGTAAAACAGAAACAACACATTTTCCGGACCTGAGTTATCTGTTTGTAATGTCATTACTTAGGCAATGGAGAACGTTCATTTTAGGTAATTATACTGCTTTGAAGGCTTTAATAAACCGAATCGATATGTGTAATTCGTTTCGACATAAAACCAAAATTTAAAAAGTTAAACGTGTTTATATTTCTGACCGTTTGCATATTTCATACATAATCAACGTAGCGCTATGACGTCATACCGCAACATGCAGTACATAATTTTTTTTTGTACTTTCACGTTATAAAATATAAATTCGTTTTACAAATATATTCATCATGCCAATACATAATGTACCATTGTAAAATTGAAACACAGTAGCATTATCCATTGTAAAACTAAGTTAATACACAAAAAACCTATAATACTAACTTGCTCTCACTACTGTACAGTACACCCTGAAAATGGTAACTATTATGAAAGTGGAAACTTAAATCGGTCGACCACAACCCTTCTGGACAAATATAATTCTTATACTGAACAAACTTCGTCCTCTATTCAATGAACAGGCCATTTATTTTGAGCGACAGTTTTAGGGTGGAGCAAAATAAATTTATGGTCAAAATATCTTGGTTTGACGTTTCATTATCAGCGGGGAAATTGATAGCTTTTCGCTAATTGGAAATAAGGTCTGTACTATGAATTTGGTTGGTGTTGCTTGTCGTTGTGATTCCAGGATTAGTACATTCAATTGTCTAAACTAAAGAGTTTAGATAAGCCTGGACCTGAGACCTAAGACGGTTGGTTCTAATAAATTATTTTATTTATGCGATTGTAGTGTCCATAGCAGAAAAAAAAATTAATAAAATGAAAAAGCTGACAATATGTTTTTAATATTTACATACTAACTATATTATTCGAAATAATGATGAGAAAAATATTTTACTATTAAAGCAATTTATTTTTTAAACCAGATTTTCATTAATGTAGGTATATGTTACGGCTAATACCCGAAGTGCGGCTACCAGTTTGTTATATTTTCAGTCATATAAGTCCTTAAAAGCTCGTTAATGTCTTTACTTATTCGTTTTCTTGGACAAGTAAAGAAGTATCGCCTCAGCATTTTTATTTGGAAGTAATCTATTAAACCATATCTCTTTTAGTTCAACCCAACTCTGGCAAGAAGCCAAGCAGTGTTTGCTTTTCAAGCCTTTGAGAGTTAGGAAATTGGGCTAATGAAGAGGAATCTCGCTTGATTATCTGGAATACGGTGTTTCTGCCAATAAATAGTCCAAGATCTACTAATAACGGAAAATTAAAAACCGATGTAAATGTTTGAGTAGTTTCTGAAAATTCAGATTTGTTAGTTATTATTTTCGTAATAAATATATATATATATATTTTCTAACTGAGATACTGTGATGGATTTGAGAAGCCTTGTCATCATCACTGGACTTGCATTTAAATATGATCCTTATTTTCAACGCATCAACTTAGTCGTAAATGGAAGCCCAAACTCAGAAATGACAAAACTTACTTCTGATTTGTCTTTTTCTTAATTACAAAAAATATTTAAAATATCCAGTATTCAAAATAGTCAAGGTATAAAGACAAAGATAAAAAGTACAAGGTCTGAACTAAAAACTCCAGAATCTGTAAAATATAAATTAAATGTTCAGGTTTCTGCAATTCTTCGCGTTAACTATAGTATAGTTAATATCTATCCGAACAATAAAAATCTCATTTTAAATTCTAATAAATACATAAATATTGTTCTGCTTTACTTGTGCTTTTATTTCGGTATGCATTTTCTCAATTTCCAGCGATAAACTTGATTTATGATTCGGTAAATAAGATAATTTTCCCCCTGACGTTATTTATCCTATCATCTCAAACTTGGAAGTCTGTTAAGTTTTAAGCTGATGAAGAGATGGAGAACTTTGTAATAACACAAACGGTTGTTTTATCGACTTTTATCGGCTTACAAACACACATGAAAATGCTGCCTTTGATGTAACCTAAGTTTATAAGTGCATTTAAGATGGCTGATTGATAAATAACTTAGTTTGTACGTACCTAAATATTTAACGTTATAGATGTATTAAGATAATATATAACAACACAATATCACATACATTGATCTGATTCCGTGGTAAGTAACTTAGGCACTTGTGTTACAGATATCAGAATCAATAGTGGATTTACACAAATATAATCAAATATTATATTTAATAGCACACCAAGACACGGAAAAATACTTATTTACGTCACACAAATATTTACAGAACCCTTGGAACCGTAAGTAGTGAACCTGGGTTACTAATCACTGTTTTAGTGAGTATGAGTAGTGGAATCTTGCAAAAAGCTGGGTGGGTTGCCAATATCTGGTCTAAGGAACTGTTGGGTTTTGGCTACTTGAACCAATATAAGGTCACCGAGTATAAGCTATATGATTTACAGTGGGCTTTCCATTAGATATAGTTATTGGATGAAGAAATTCACGCCGGGTGGTTCCAGTCCGCTTGCGGCCATGATTGGTGTAACCCAATCTAAACGCCGGGTAGTAAGTAACTATGTATTTGCTACTAATACAGTATAGTAGACGCTATCAGTTTATTGAGCGAGATGGAAATTTAAAACAACTGTGATAGTGGTCTACTTTACCTCAAGACAATAGTCATCATTACACTAACCAAACCTGTAGTTAAATTATTCTTAAGCCTTATTAAACATAAAAAGTAGTCTAAAATATTTAACTCAAAAGTGACTGACTAAAATAGTGATTTATCAACACACAGCCACGCAAAACCACTGGATGGATCGGTCTAAAATTTGACATGCAGGTAGAATCCGCTAAGTATGATTTCCCGTAGCGAAGCGAGGGCGAGTCACTAGTATACTCTGCAATACAACAAGTATTACCTACAATTTCAGACAACAACAGAGCAAAATGAGCATTAAATGCTATTGCTAAGCCTTAGTATATTTTAAAATGCACACAATGTAGCCTCGCAAAAGTTTTCTCGTTTCCAAGACAGGACTTTCAAACCAAAACTGAATATTTTATTGATGCCAAAACCTGCATTCTTTGTACGCCATGTTGTCATTACTAATGTAGCCTTGTATGCGAAAGATTTGCATGCAGCCCATGTCAGGTGTAAACTAAGATGCAGTTGGATCTACTCTTTGTTTTATTCATAGGAGACAGCAAGATATCGGTGCATAAGTCATTGTGAAGACCTTTCCAATGTCTACAATAATATCTGAAACCGTAAACAGGCTTTAATACTTGAATAGAGCTGTATTGAGAGGCGTTTCTAGAATGTAATGCTTTGTCATTTTGCATAATTTGTGTTTGTTTCGTAATCTTTAGCAAAGTTGCGAATACCTTTATGTCTCATATTACGTGCTATGAATACATACTTATTTAAAAGCATAAAAACAATGACAGAAACAGTGACAAAAATTATGATTTAACATATCATAACAACTTCCCCACACTTATCAATTTTAGCAACTAAAGACAAAACTTAAGGATCACAGTTAATCTACAATCTCTTAGTTACATTAATCACTTAAAAAGTTAGCGTTAGTTAGCAAGTTCTATCGAGTACCTAGATTTATGGACGATTCTATGTGAGTGCAAACGATTACTAGCACGAAGACAAAGTTCCTGGAACGATGCGCTCGCCGAATTAGCTTTTAACTTTATTAACGCCAAGCGAAAATATACCATACCATACCATACCACTGTTTTGACATTTAAATCATCAGTTACACAATACAAGAATGCGCTCATAGATATTTTTACGTTGACTGCCTCGGTGGAACAGTGGCTAGTGAACCTGGCTAGCAGTTCCAAGAGGCGTGGGTTTGATTCCCACTCAGAAAAAATATTTGTGCGATGAACATCGATGTTTGTTCCGTGTCTGGGTGTGATTATGTATTTAAGTATGTGTTTATAAATATAAATGTACGTCTATCAGTTCATAGCACAAGCTCTGCTTAGTTTGGGGCCAGATGTAATCAGCTGATTACATGGTTATTAAGTAAATTATTTTAAAATCTAGATCTTAGCTTCACTACATGTATAAAACAATGTCGCCTTTTCTGTCCCTATATCCCTATGTGCGCTTAAATCTTTAAAACTACGCAACGGATTTTGATGCGGTTTTTCCCAATAGATAGAGTGATTCCAGAGGAAGGTTTTTATGTAAAATTTACCCGAAGCGAAGCGAGGGCGGGTCACTAGTTAAGTATAAAGCGAAATAACACATACCATTTTGTGTTTATGTCGACCTTTTCTACTTTAAACAAGTACACAACATAAATATTTATCTATTTTAATCAGATTACAGCGACTATCAAGCTATTGTTCTAACCAATAAGCAATTAACTTGCCTAAGCCCTTACATTAATATTGAAATCACAGATAGCACTCGCGATTACGGCACCAAGGATTCGGCTTAATAATATTAATTAACAGGGGTTCCGCACATTCTACGTTGTTGATGGAGCTTATTTATTGTTAATTAATCGTATCTATCTTGGCATCTTGTATTTCAACGAATGTTTCCCGTAGAATGTAAGTGACTTACACTATCTGTTACACAATTTTCAAACAAGAATAAAATTTTGCATGTTTGCGATAGACTATATTAAAACATATTTGATATATTTTTATATACCTACAATTTCATATATTAAATAGTTTAGCGGCGATGGCACAGTGTAGAAGGTCGTTGTTTGCTATGCGAGAGGTCGTCAGTTCAAACCCCGCCACGTACCACTGTGTTTTCAAATTTGAAATTCATATGTAGGTACGATTAGTTGACGCTTTAACGGTGAAAGAAAACATCGTGAGTAAACCTGCACTCCTACGAAGAAATTCTAAGGTTGTGTAGTCGAACAACCGGCACTTCGCCAGCGTGGTTGACTAAGGCCTGATCGCCCTATTTTAGGGTAGGCCCGTGCCCCAGCAGAGGGAACGGATATAGGCTGATGATGAAATAGTTTAGGAGCCGGCTGGGAGCTGAATTCGAGTAGCCAAGAAAATGCGGAAGTGGTGAGCATTTGGGCCCATGTCCAGCATTTGACTAATCATTACATACATACATACATAAAATCACGCCTTTTTCCCAGAGGGGTAGGCAGAGATCACTTCCAGCGATCCACTTTTCACCTCTGTGGAAAACGTGACGTGACGGGTTGTGGACCACGTCGCCGCCATTCTGCCTTGTGCATTGTTTTAACAGGGTCATTGCGTTCCCACGTGTAGCAAGGATATATCTATCTGTCATATGACAGGGAAGGAAAAGGGAAGGAAGGATACTATCGCCTCGTATGATTTGGACTGAGTCGATAGTAGCTCAAGGAGCCGGGGTCGCTTACCCGTATACCGTTCACCAACCACCGGACAGATTGACAGTTGTGACTGGTATCTCCTGACTAATCATTAGCATCAGCTATAATTAGCCTATAATAGACTTTAAAAGGACTGCAAATATCAGTAAGAAAGTATGAGATTGTAATAATTATCACTAAACCGATTAAGATATAAATATCTTATACGAGAACAAGGAAAGTTTTAAGCGAAAAAATATCACATTATTTGTAAAAAGTATAATATTGTTAAGCCAAATAATTAAGGAAAGCCTCTTATGAAAAAAAGTAGAGAAAATTGTACAGGAAATTGTAAAAGTTCAGATGACATAGCGAAAAGAAATCTCACTGAAGGATTAAATTTTAGTACATCCGCGCAACGTCGACAGATTTAACCACGTTGAAATAAATTATTTCCTCTTAAAAACCCGCGTGTGCTATAAAATTTTTCGGCAAATTTTTGGGTCCGGACTTTTTGAACATTTCGTGGTAATAATGGCCACTGACAATGTTTGCTGTCTGTCATGGACTCAAATTCCAAGTATTGGTTTTCCATCAAATGCAATTTTATTTACCCTTAACCTTGTATAGCTTTTCATAGAAAGCTTGTAATACCAGGTTGGGTCGATTTAATTTCTGCAATCTGATTGCGATCGCCATTTGATCGGCAATTCAATTGGAGAATCTAATCGATTGGATCAGGGTTACCGTCTTAATTTAATCCGATGAGTTCTTCTCTATTATCTATTCTTAGAATGTTTTTCTGATTCCTCCAACCATTTTCTATTTGAATTAAAGAAAAAAAAACTTAAGTAAAAGTCTGCTGCTTTCATTGTATAAATTAATTGAACGTAACAAAGTTGAAATGTTGTTAGTTATGACAACTGAATTAGAACTAAAATGCGTAAAGCCCGCAAAAGTTAAAATCGCCATTCGTATTTTATTAGGACGTCGACAATTGTCCTATAACAATGAGGTCGGTTAATCTAGCTGAAAATCTAGCGGATTGTAAGCTCTGAATAAATTACTAAGTTGTGGTTTACAAGGTGTCTCCAATTTACAGTAAATTAAACGGCCAAATGTTTTTCCTCCGCGAAAATCTTGCGTTACTCTAATTGAACTTTGTTGAGCGCTGAAATACATTTCTGCCTTGAAAGGAGTGCTGATTGTGTTTTTATCTCACTATTTAATATTCTGCACGGTAGCTTTGCTTTCAGTGGGTCGAATTATTTCGAATTTCATGTTATAAATTTGATGAGTTAAACACTGCCTGCCCATTTGAAAAGTTACTATGGTGTAATATAGGAATAATGTCTAGGCTATGTTCAATTGTTACTAACCTATTCCTACCATTAGGCAGTAATCTGTTTATATACCATAATAAACCAATAAATAAATATAAATATAAACGAGCATGTATGAAGAGATTGATGGATTTGAAAGAAGCGTAAGTGGTGAGCCAGAATGATGATTTTATGTATGTATGTATAAATAAAAAAGGCTAATCTAGTTTTTCTTCAAATACATACCCTGTACAAACAAATCTAGTTAATTTAAATGGAAAAATTGGTTAATTTGTTTGGAAAAAGACTAATTTACGACTGAGTTGCTTGTTGTTTTACAAGCCCCATCCTTGTTGTTTTCCTAAACATTGGGTTTCCGAAGCTAAAAATGTCCTGCAGTATTCATTCGTCTTAAAGTAACGGTTTTGGATCATGTTTCAGGACATTTGCCTAATGAAATGGGGCGAGAAGCTAAGCTTCGACTTGTTATTCGTAAACTGTGGGATTGGAAATAAAGTGACATGGGAATTTAAGTAAACCGGGAATTTTGTAATTTACTTTGAACTATCAGTTCGCCTAATGATGAATGTTTGAAATTATTTCACTCGAATAATGTTTTCATTATTGTTTGATTTCAGGAAAGAAAATCATAACGTACTTTACTCAAGAGATTTATAAGATAATTTGGAAAATGGATTTTATACCTTTACCGTAAGCGCGTGCTCTGTAAGAATTCGAATTGATAAAATAATGTAAAACTGTTTCCACATGAATTTCGAGTACGATACAACCATCATATTGTTTTTAAATTGAGTGAGTTTATTTACAATCCCGCGAAAATGAAATAACTGTCTTATCTTTTTATGTACTTACTCTTATACATCATGTTTATAATGTGAATGAACACATTTTGGAAGCGTATGAAATGTAAATAATAATCTGGTCTTGATTATTAGCTAACATAATTTGGCAAAGTAAATTCGGCAATTATATTACCAAATCAGAATCATATAACGCATTTAGTCGTCTTTCACGTCATGATATACATTATTTTGGCTGGCTCGGTGGAACAGTGGTTTGTGACTCAGGTTCATAACCTACGGTTCCAAGAGTCGTGGGTTCGATTCCCACTCGGGACAAATATTTGTGTGACGAACATCGGTGTTTGTTCCGTATCTGGGTGTATTATTAAATATATTTAGATTTATTTGTGTATCCGTTGTTGATCCTGATTTCCGTAACACAAGTGCTTAAGCTACTTACCACGGGATCAGATCAATGTATGTGATGTTGTGTAAAAAAAAATTAAGAAATAGACACTAAAAGAAATTTATCTTAAAAACCTTAATCATAAAAATCAACAATGACAACTCTGATCAATATTAGATAAAAAATATACATATATTAATTTAATGAGTGTAAGTTTCAAACACTGAGCGCTTTAAAAACCTTCACATTTTTCAATTAGCCCTCAGTGAATAAACAATTGAATGAAATCTTCCGACAAAACGTCTTCCCAGTAATGCATTCAAAGCCCGGCGGAGATCTTTAATTCTTTTATTAACTTTGCAAGGCAAATTATTTAGAAGGTGACTCCAACAGAGGGGAATGTTAACAAATTTTATTTACGATTGTTGACTCTGTGAAACGAAACGAAAAGCAATAGCTAGACGTTGAGAGAAACTCTCAAAACCAATAATTCGGTTAAGCATTACTCGACCGTCTCTCGGAAAATCTCGGCGTAATTTCGTAATATTTGATTGGTCACATTCATACCTAGTACGAACATACTTCCGATTCGTTGGGTATATTTCGATATCGAAACCACTCTAGGTGGCTGGCAGGAAATATTCTAGCGAGAGGCCGAACTAGAGAAAATAGGAGCTCCTCTTTCCTTCCTCTGGTTTAATTCACAGGATATTCGCAGTACAGATTGACTTTAAAACTGAACGAGACATAATTATTACAAGCAGTACTTAAAAAATTAACGCATATATAACATTTATTTATATTTCAATAGGTACAAGTTTCTTTTTTATTCTTTTATAATAAACGATTCTCAGGATAAGATTATTCTGAGAATCCTCTCACAACAGATGGTAAGCGGCCGTGAGGTCGTGAGGTCCATACATGAGGTCGACAGGCACAATATACCCTATTGAGCCTATCTATCTCACCCTGAAGGCCTACTTAGATTGATAAAAATGTTTATTGCATAAACGAAAAACAACAAGAAAGTTGGCGTTATAAACACATTAAGGCGATCTTATCGCTATTAGCGGTATTCTTCCAGAGTTTCACCTCACAAGTGACAATTTATTACATTTCACAGCACTTGCTGGCTGTAATTTTAACATCTAATTCATTTTCAAGCCATTATCTAATAATAAGTTGCCTTGCAAAGTTAAAAAAAGAATTAAAGATCTCCGACGGGCTTTGAATGCATTACTGAGAAAAAGTTTGTCGGAAGATTTTATTCAATTGTTTACTGAAGACTAATTGAAAAATGTGAAGGTTTTTACAGCGCTCAGTTTTTGAAACTTACACTTATTAAATCTTTTTTTAATCGTCTTCAAAAAGGGGGAGGTTATGGATTCGTATGAATGTTGCTTCTTTATCTAAATAAATAAACCGGAGTACAAAATAAAATCACTGCTTTGTGTGTCTTGGCATAAAAAACCTCATTATTTTTGAAAATTAACAGCACAATGGAAAAAATAATTGCCAAGATTTCACGTCAAGTGTAGTACATTATCTTCGACCTTATTATGTTAGATCTCAATCGAAACTTACTCAGGGTCTGTTCATTACTTGCTTACATAACACAAAAGACATTTCACTCGTGAAATATCGTTCAACTCCGACTTTTCTGGTTTCACAAATTGGACCTTACACAATGGTGTTAAAACCTATTTTTGTTTAACTAGGTAGTTTAGGTTTAATTAGAGACAAATAAGTCAGGAGCGTCTTTAGTACAGAAAGTTATTACCATTGACGTCCTTCTGAAATGTTCGTTTTCAGCTATGACCAAAGGCATTTCAAATGGACTAACAGATTTTCAAACTAGATCTCATTTCCACTGTATATTTTTTTTGCGTTGTATAATTCTTTTTTTTGTCGACTGACTCGGTGAAACAGTGGTTAGTGACCCTGGCTGGCGGTCCCAATAGTCATGGGTTCGATTCCCACTCGGGATAAATATTTGTGTGATGAACCTCGGTGTTTGTTCCGTGTCTGAGTGTGATTTATGTATGTCGGCAGGAGTCATCGCTCGCCTTCATTATAGAATGAGTTGTAAGCTGCACGTGCACGGGTCACGTCACCGACCACCTGCGTCGTTAGTCACTCCCCCTCGCCGCTCGACTCGACTATAAAAGGCGCTCACTTTGAACAGTGCAGGCAGTCTTGGCTCTGGCGTGGCACGGAACACTCGTTGTACCGTTGCAATAGCTTATCCTAGACACCTTTGGATAATTAATTCGATTGTCGAATTAATTATTATCGTTAATTATAAAACTGCTGCTGTGCAATTTGTAATTAATAAATCAAACTCTAATTGTAGTTTATGTCTTAGGCATTTGCTACAATTGCTATGGTTATACTTTGATAAAAGTGATAAGTGATGGATATGGTTCTCATTATGGAAATTAATAAAGTATTAGCTCGGTTTTGATATACCTGACGTATTATTCATTATTAATTATGTAGTTGCATACCCCCGCTTCCTACATGTATTTATCAATAACTTTGTATGATGCTCATAGTACACGTTCTGCTATTATGGGGTCAGGTGACCATGTGTAGAAATGTCCCAAATATTTTTTTTTAGTTTTCTTTGTGACCATAACCGAAATCTGTCTGTACCAAAAAATATAATAATACAACTAGCTCCGCTTGTATCTGCAAACACATGAAACCGTTCATCGCCTAAAACACTACCAACATAAAGCAAAGTCGGTTAAAAAGTTACGTTATTCCGAGTTAATGACGAGTTGGTAGGTCAATAATTTCGACGTGTAAGCGCGACAGAAGAACAGACATACTTAGGTATTAGTATTACATTTATCTAAGTACCTACACAATCACAAATGTTAATCAATGATAATGAAGTGCGTAAGTCGTGCCTATTTTGTGTGCCCGTTATTTCGGGAACTTTCATTTAAACTTTGCGGTTTGCGAGTTTACTTGAAAAGCAACTAATCATTGTGTGGAATGACTTCCCGGGCTTAGTTGTTTCGTGAATAAGTCACGTTTCACTGGAGCCGTATTAATCTTTTCCAGATGTGAATAGGAACGGTGATTTTGAATTTGACTTTAAATGGGGACTCTAGCTAGTTGATTGAGTGTTTTTTTTTTCTGATGTAAACTTTTAGAATGATTTTGACTTTCGCGTTCATGTGGATTTAATTATACACCGTGAAATTTTAGTGGTTGTTTTCACGCAGTAAAATGTATCTTCGTAGTATAATATTTAAATAGATTTGTGCATTTTTTTTATTCAAAACAATAAGTACCGGTTTTACAGAACGGAAAAACGAAATTCGTAAGCACGCTCGAACCGCTTTAATCATCAATTTTGTGCGTCAATCAGTACTTGATTTCGTCAAATCTGTTAAAAGAACTATCGATTCTCACGCTTTCTTTTTTTATTTAAAATAAGTGATATTTTTTCAAGAAATTACTAGCATGATTCCATAGTACTACTAAAGGTAAATCGTTTTGCTAAGAGAAAGCTGCCACCGATATTTTACGGTATATAAAATAAGACATTAAAAGATTATAAATACAGTATAGCTGTAAATAGTAGAAAATAAATTCCTACTGATTACTACTAGTCGAATCGAGGGGCAGTAAGTAGTTTGCTAGTATATTTATCATTGTGTTCAGTCCTATATTTTAAAATGAAATGTTTGTTTTTAGTTTTTCTCAGTTTATGTTATTAATTGTAAGTTAAAAAAGTAAGAGTAGGTTTGTTATTCAAAGTCACAGCTTAATTTTACTTTAAACTGTAGTATGTACCTTACATACATTCGAATGATTTTTTAATCTCAAATATATCTCAGGAACACGTGGTTTTTCTGCTTTGTATATTTTTCATTCCACGACAATAATGCTTTAAAGGACTAGATAGCTAAATATGGCCTAACAAAAGTTATCATCATCATAATCAGCCTATATACGTCCCTATTGCTGAGGCACGGGCCTACCCTAAATTAGAGCGATGAGGCCTTAGTCATTAGTCAACCACACTGGCCAAGTGCGGGTTGGTCGACTACACAACGTTACAATTTCTTCGTAGGTATCCAGGTTTCCTCACGAATGTTTTCCTTCACCGTTAAAGCGTCGAGTTCATATCAATTTCAAATTTGATAACAGTATGTGGCGAGGTTTGAACTGGCGACCTCTTGCATGGCAAGCAACGACCATAACCACTCAGCCAACGACGCTTTTAGCTTGCTAGAAGTGCTTAGCTAAGTATCTACGGCTAAATAAACTGTTTGATAGAAATGTTGCTTGAAGTTTTTCTTTTACCGCTTCATTACCCGTTTTCATACGAGTGTTACCTTTTAAGAATGTTCGCTCCACTTACTCGTTTGTGATATTTACTAAGAGGTTTTATTAAGTATTTTCTTGGGTGTCGAGTGGTGTCATGCTTATGTATCTAATGTGAACTTGTCTCTCAACCATTAACTTAAAAGGAATGTCATGCGCCCACCAACGGAGACTTAAGATGTGCCATCCAAATGATTATGTTGGTAAACACATCCCTAATGGCCCAAGTTACATTTGATTCCGACATTGTTGTAGGTACTGCCACTGTCTAATGGCTTTTTGTTGCTCGGAAACTTTGACAGTGGGTATTTGATGTACCTAAGGGAAAATCACCATCTTGTGAAACAAATGACTGCTGCGTACGTAATGACACGATGTCTTCTTGGAGCGAGACAGTGTTTTGTTTTTTTTTTCATCCACGTTTTGTCGCGCGATCACCGACCGTCATTTGTTTTCGAATACAAATTATCCATGCTTCCGAGGAAACAAATTAACTTTGCGATACGATTCGCGAAACATCATTTACATTCTGTCGTAGTATTCATAATAAATAGCGGTGTTTGCTCATTTTTTTATTTGACTGAAAAAATTCTACGAACTCTTGATAACGCGATTTATATTGATTACTCGTGCTAATTATACCCCTAATTATGTTTTGAACTTCGTTAATAATCGTGTAACACCAATTTTCCGTAACCAAATCATAATTTGAAACGTAAAACCATAATGACGCTGTGACATTAACAAGCGTACATATCAGTGCCGTAATTCGCTAAATTATACCACAGAACATTACTATAATGAAACTTAGCTTTGGGTTCTCACCCATACGGCTCATGAACATCACAACAATTAGAAAAATCTTGACAAAATATTGATCTAATTAAAACATTGTATTCGAAATGGCCTTACCCTCATGGTAATCTAATCATCAAGATTAGGTTTCGATTGGATTTAAGATGTTTCTTGACTAAATGATTTTAAGTTTTCTGAAAATCGTCTTCATAAATAATTAAATTGTTTGTGTGTGGGTTCGATTCCCACTCACGAAAATTATTTGTGTGATGAATATCGATATTTGTATCGTGACTGGGTGTGACTATGTAATTATAAATATCTATAAGTTTTTTCCTAACTGATTTACTATGATGGCTAGGAGTAGTCTTGTTATCACCGCCGGACTTCCGGGGGAGCGGATGTCTCTCACCCCTAAATGTCTATCAGTGTCTGAGGCCCATAGTAAGTAGTACAAGCCCTGCTTAGTTTGGGGTCAGGTGACGAGTGTGCAATTGTGCAGATATTTATCTATTTATTTTAATTCACGATCTTTTGCGACCCCCTCAAACGAGAGTGAAAACAAAGATGTCGTCTACATAAATAATAAAATAATTAAATCTCTATCGCGACCCTCCCAATCGATAGTGCGGTCTCGATACAGAGATCACAATTTGAAATGTTCATTTCCTGTGCATCAACCAGCGCGGGGCAACAATAACAGATCCGTTCCGATGCCAGCTATTCCACTGCCGGGCGACGTTCCATTGGTACAGTGAGCTTTGAAAGTTACTGAGCTTTTACGAACGTCTGGTTTTTTATTTCCTTTTTAATTAAATGTAGAGTTACATAGTGGAACTTTAATTTGTTATCGAAATTATTGATATTAGCTGTGCAAAAATAATGATGTCGTGTTTTAGAATATTGAGATCATCATCATCATCATCAGCTAGGTAATATAAGTGCGATTTGGTTGACTACACAACCTAATAATTTCTTTGTATGTGCAGGTTTCCTCACTATGTTTTCCTTCACCATATGAATTTCAAATTTGAAAAATACAGCGGTACGTGGCGGGATTTGAACTGGCGACCTCTCGCATGGCAAACAACTACCTTAACCATTCGGCCATCGATGCTTTTTATTATTGAATATTAAGATGCCCAGCCCGTATTTCGAAACATTCAAAGTGGTCGGAATATGGACGTACATATGACCATACTAACTTGGCGCACATGTCATGCATTGAATTTTATTTACGATGCAAACAAGCTAAATTAATAATAGAATCATGAAAATTAATGGATACTCATTTCCCGTTTAAACTATTATTTTCTTGGGAAGTTTCTTATTTATCTGGATGATTGAAAAACAATCGTATATCTTACTAAATAAAATTTGTTTCGTCTTTTGATTTATTTAAATAATATTACGTTCGTCGGATTAAATTTAAAATGAATTGATTTATTCAAAATTAGGGCTATATTCCTAATGTTTCACAGAAACAATAATTTCTATGAATACAAGCAATTTTTATGCCGAAAATTATTATTATTACTACTCATTTTATAAATGATATAATTTTCGATGTTGACTGTACGTACATTCCACAAACAATGTAACAACGCATGTATGATACGATACATTGCCTATGTGTTCAGAAATCCGTTTCATAATAGGCACTGCCCATGTTCAGGAAATGTCAGGTATTTGTTTATATTAGTTAACTAATTAGTTTCATCACATACATTGATCTAATTCCGTGGTAAGTAGCATTTGTGTTACGGATATCAGAATCAGCAGCGGATACACAAATATAATTACAGTAGAAACTCAATTAACCGGACTAATTGTTGTCGATATGCATTCAGATAATCGAAAATCCAGATAATCGAATGTATGAAAAATAATGTTGTGTTAATTTAAAATAAAAAATAGATGTATACGAAAATCAATGTTTTTTAAGAAATTGTAATGCTTTTTCTCACAGCAAAGGTAGATATTGGTTGCCCAGTTGATCGTTTTTGCAAAAACAACCACTTATCGTGGATGTACCTACACCATACTTATCCTAACTTACGGCCGGTTTCTCCTTTTTTAATGAATCAATAATATTTATTTTGTCTTTAAGAGATAACACCACTCTTTTACGCTTTGACATGTTTAAATATGTAGACGTGACACACGAAACGCGCGGGGCGGCGCGGCGTGGCGCGGCGCGGGCGGAATATGCAAGTTCCGTCCGCCCACGACTTCGTCCGCTCGGACAACCCTTATCACTCTAGGGGTATGAAAAATAAATGTTGACCGATTCTCAGACCTACTCAATATGCTCACAAAATTTCATGAGAATCGGCCAAGCCGTTTCAGAGGAGTATGGCAACGAAAACTGTGACACAAGAATTTTATATATTAGATTGGTTGCGGTTGGTAGTCCGGGTAATCGCGAATCCGGATAACTGAGGGCCGGATAAACGAGTTTCTACTGTAAATATATTTGATAACGCACTCAGATACGGAACAAACACCGATGCTCCTCACACAAATATTTGTCCCGGGTGGGAATCGTATCCACGACTCTTGGAACCATAGATACCTATTAGTGAACCTAGGTCACTACGATTAACTGCAGTTCCAAGGATTCTACGTCATTTACATATTTTGTTTATTGTATTCAGAATGCCAAGTACAAAACATTGCCCCCTGTGGCACTCTCCTCGTAATGCCGTTTATTGCTTAAAACATTACCCTCGTACAGTAAAGTCGGATAAAAAGTTGCATATTTATATTCTTAATCGATAGTCTTAACTATCGTTTCATATTCCAATAAGGGGTCAACTCGTATAAGAAATGTCTGTCAATGTCACGTCGAAAATAACCAATCATGCAGCAGTTGGACCTCACGCCTACGTATTGCCGTCTAGTGAATTTCTCATTACGCGTTAACCCTCACAGCCACAGATAGACAGGGTTACTTCTACATTTAAGAGGTTCCCTTTTTCTGCCCAGTGCCTTTAAGGCATGGAACTTACCAGCTCATGTTTTCCCTTCCTGATATTATCTCGGCTTAACAGGCGCGAAATGGCATATAACTAGGCCTTCAGGGTGAGGTCGACCGGCTCAATTGGGTCTATTAGCCTCATGAGTAGACCTCATTTAAGCGCTTACTGTTAGGTGGGGAGAGTGTCTTTATATAAAAAAAAAATCAATAAAACATTCATTATTTAATGTAAAAGTGATCTTCAAATTAATTGTAAGATTGTATGTTATTTCAGATTCCTGGAGATTTGATGGACTCGTATGAATCTACTTAGGCGGCTATAGTCTTTGAAAAATATTGTCGTTAAACCTTCTATTTAAGTGGCATATGTGGGACACACGTCATTTTGGTAAAGGGTTGTGCAACATTGTACTATTTGGAATATTTTTTAGCGCAATACCAGGCAAAAGGTATGTACTTCATAATCTTTTATAATGTGTCTAAAAGTATGTGGCTAGTATTGTTTTTAATCGTTTACGTATATTGGGGTTTAGACTCTTCAAATTAATTAGTCAAAATTGTTACCCTTACTTTGATCTGTTGCAATTTTTTTTAATTTTTGGTTTAATTATAAAAGTTCAACCACATCAAGTCGCCGAAAATTTTAAAATTCGTTTCACTAGTACTTTTTAAAGGTTAAGTGAAAATTAATTAAAAGTGTTTATTTTCATTACTCCTAAAATAAATGTTTACGTTGAAAATATCCTTTGTAATTAATTTCTCAAATTATTAATTAATTACTAAGTGTATGAATTTTTACCAAAATATTTTATTTAAATTTTGAAATTTGATATTTATTTAATTGTGAAAAGTCAATGGCCATGAAAATAACATATTAATAAGTGAGAACGATACTTATTTCTTTTGGGAAACGGCAGAACGATTCCGGGAAGGATTGTTTTCGTTTAGGAAAATATTAAAACGGCAAAATTGGATAATATAATTAAATACGATTGTATGTTAGTTAAACTTCCTCGAGTGTACTTGTACTATCTATTTAAATAGAATTTCGTCACTATCCCCAGTGTTTGTTTTACCAATTAATTAGATCTGTAGAAATTAGCTTAAAGTGTGACACTCTATCTACCCGATGCAATTAATGAACACAAAAAGGGTGATAACAGCCACTAAAAGCTCAAAGTTAATTGTTTTTTTTTTTACCAATTACAAATGTTTTTAAACTTTTATTGGTACTACAGTACAATTGTAAGTCCATAAAAACGGGACAAACTGACTTAGGTACGGTACTAAAACTTGAACGGCCAATTTCTTCCAAAAGGGAAGAAATAAAAGCAGCATTCCCGAGGCAAACTCCAGAGGGGTAATCTGAGGACTTTGTTAAAATCCGCTACAAATAGGAACTATTTACGATTGAAAAGAAATTTTAGGTATTTATTTACACTTAAAATTAATAAAAAAATAACAAAATTGTTATAAATCACATCACATACATTGATCTAATTCCGCACTGATTGCTTTAGCACTTGTACTTTATGGATATCTAATTACTTCTTTCCCCATCACAGAAATATCTGTCTCTAAAAGAAATCAAACCCACGGCTCTTTGCGGAAGAGACAGGGGCACTACATAATACACCGTTGAAACAGTCAGTCAATATCATGCCAGTAATAATCGAATTTACCTATCTACTTACTAAAGAAGTTAGAAGATAGTTTTTTTGGCTATGCCTTTTTCACGAAGACGTCGAACTCCACGGAAATAAGTTCATTAAATTGAAATTAATTTTCAATACCGCCATACATCCACCATGAAATTTTAGTGGTTGTTTTCCCATTCTGCCTTTAGTCGTACTATAGAATCCTTATTATCGGAGGCAAGACTCGTTTTGGGTTGCTGCGCCAGTCTAGTTAGTTAGTACTATAGAATCACGCTAGTTATCTCTTGAAAAAAAAAATATATTTTTCAAATTATCAAAAAAATATTTTCCTATCTCGAAATTGTGAAAAGCTATCGTTATTTTAAGAGATGTGATGTAATCAGGTACTGATTGCCGCATGAAGTTGATGATTAAAGCTAAAGAAGCTCAACCTCCTAAGTAATAAAGTGCTTCGAGCGTCCTTTCGAGTTTCGTTTATCTCTTTCGTAAAACCGGTGTTCGTTGATTTTAATAAAAAAAACTGCACGAATCCATTTTACCACTAAGATAGAATCATAATACTGCGGGAAAAACAACCACTAAAATTTCACGGTGTATATGGCGCCGTATATTTAAAGTTGCAAAAATCAGGCTTCCTTATTAATACATCGTAAAAACATTTCTAACCTTATTTTCATCATAAGCGCCATGATCACGGGTGTGAGTTCACCTGTGATCATGGCACTTGCAACAGTGGCGAAATATCGGGAGCCCATTAATACGAAACAACATGGTAAATATCCCGGACAGTTACAGTTTTCTAATACTATGTACAAGTACATGTATACCAGCTAGTATATAAAACAGAACTAAGTACATACACTTACACAACCTCATAGGGCAAAGGTATAATGTGCC
Source organism: Maruca vitrata (assembly GCA_039566165.1). NCBI lineage: Eukaryota > Metazoa > Arthropoda > Insecta > Lepidoptera > Crambidae > Maruca > Maruca vitrata. The sequence continues at coordinate 6,579,921 of CM076926.1, forward strand.
GCATGGAGGGAAAATTACCCATCAATACAAACTTTTACCGTTTACTTTTGTGGAGTTTGTCCAATGGTACAAGTCGTTCCGTTTATGGGTGCCTTAACCTTACCACTAGTTCTCTTTTGGATTTTGTTATATCTACTCAATATTATTGATGAATGCCACTCTGATATTAATATTATGTTGAACCTTCGTGGATTGCTAAGGTCACATGTAATGGAAAGTTTCTAGTATGATACATTTTTCATAAATCTTACATAATTTTCATTTAGGTATTGATTTATATTTTTTGATAGTTTTATTATTTATCTACTTTTTACTTAAATTCCGTAAGCATTGAGATCACGTCAGATTTAGAGCTGATCTCACCACTTCTTAGAAGCAAGGGAGATTATCTTATAAGTATTTAAACGAAAATATTGTTGTCATCAATAAGCGCCTTTCCTTGCCAACTTGTAATTTATTGTTGAGATAATAAAGTAGCTACTACTATAAAAAATGAAATTTAAAAACCGCAATTTTTTCAAGTACTAGTAGAACACAGAATAATGCAAATATCCATCCATCATCTGAAGATAAAAAACGCAGACGTATTTACCCCAATTCATACCAGGGCAAAGCAATTTATCATCGTGTTTTAATTCGTCAAAATGGTAATATTTGAATACCAAATGAGAACGGATTCGTAAGAAATTTAATTCGTTGTTATGCATCAGCCATTGTTTTTTTTTAATAAATTTCCGTTGCACACCAGTATTAACGCCAAGCTACGGCATGGCTATTTATTGCATACTTTAAATATGGATAAACAATACGAGTAGTAGGTAATTTATTGTCTTTTCTTCTTGCTTCGCCGAAATCTGGATAAAAATTAATTACATATAGCAAATGAATCATACAAGGTCATCGATCAAAATGATCCATAAGTTTGAAACTTCATCATAAAATATCATATTCCACTTGACTTCGTTGATTATAATGTTAATTTTACTTAAAAAAAAAAAACAAATTAATCCTAGCCCAAAAAACAAAGAGGGTGCATTAAATTTGAAGAACGATGTTTGGTTTCGGTTCAAGATACGACCATTGATTATTCAATAAAAGTCTGCAAAGAAAATTAACAACACATTATTTATCGTTGCTGAACTCTACAATTTATTCCGCAAAATTATAAATGGCGACTCAAACTTCCTCACGAACAAGAACAAATGGAAAGGTGAAGTTTAAAATTTACGAGACCAAGTATCGAATTTGGCAGAGACAATACGTATTCAGCGTATTCCTTAAACTGATCAGGCAATAATTCTCATTAATGGGCCAGAAGCGTAGAGCAAGTTTGTTGGATCAAACAAAGATGATACATACGTGGACCGACTGGCTAATTCGGAAACTTGTCTGCGTATAAGATGAATATAGCTGTTGTCTAGAATTCGTGATATATTTTCTTTGTGCGAGCTTCAGACTGAAAGGTATAAGTCAACAAACTCGTATATAAGATAATAAATTGACCACACGAATTTCAATCTCAATAAAAGCTCTCATTACAGGTGAAAGTTAGTTAAGATAAATGCGTGGTGCACTCTTTGTTCCTTTTAGCTACTTTTATAATAAAAAAACAGTGGCCTTTAAGAATAAAATAATACGGATTTATCATATCGTATGAGGCAAAGCACTTTAAAAAAAATGCTTTCAAAATAAAGCTCTAATGTGAAATGAAGTACAGTAGAAACACGGCAAATTGGAATTACGTATATAAGTGAGAGTAAAAAACCGGCCAAATGTTAGTCAGACTCGCGCGCGAAGTGTTCCGTATCTATTATTATTTATATATAAAACTAGCGACCCGCCCTCGCTTCGCTTCGGGTATATCTCTATCTCTATATAATATATAGCTGTGCCCGCGACTTCGTTCGCATGGACTACAGGATTTTGATTTTTTTTTAACTTAAAAGTAGTCTTAGTTACTCCAGACACTCAGGGATAGTGTAGCTTTCCAACAGTGAAAGATTTTTTCAAATCGGTGCAGTAGTTTCGGAGCCTATTCGAAACAAACAAACAAACAAAAAATCAAACCTTTCCTCTTTATAATATTAGTATAGATTATTATATTTATTATATTACATATTACATTGACTCCCCCGTACCCCAGTGACGCTTACATGGAGCCTACATCGCATGCTGGCTAGCTGAGCGCGGTGGCGGCAACCACGCGACTTTTTTCTAATACTTGCATTTTTAAACTCGTGATATCTTCCGAATTAAATGTCCGAATTGAATAATTCAAAAAGTAAAAAAAGGTATTGAAGCCGTCTTGAATATAAAGTAATTTATTTTGATAAGGATTAATACCAAGGTACAAATAAAGAGACCTTTCAAGCGGCGGCATATAAAAAAATTTTTAGAATAAAAAACCGCTTGCTGTGACATAACTATAATATTTAGACATACGCTGTCCCGACATTTTTTGTAGATAATGATGAGTTCTGCAAAGTCATAGCAAATGGTTTTGTTCTATCTTCAATAGTTTTCGCAGCGTAGGCGACGTAAGGAATTTTTCAGGTCTATTTTTTACACCTTGGGTTACATTATTGTAGTTTTAGTAAGGATCCGTAATTTTTTTAAAAGTATAATATAGCCTATGTAACTTCTGAATAATGCAGCTTTCTAATGGTGAAAAAAATATTGCAATCGGTCCAGTAGTTTTTGAGTTTATTCATTACAAACATACAAAAATACAAAATACAAAAATACAAAAATACAAATCTTTCCTCTTTATAATATTAGTATAGTAAATATTTAAAAAGAACACGCTTGATCTATGTGAGCACACTTAATTATGCATTTGTATTATCTTTACATTATATGTTGTTGTTTTAGCAATATAAATACATATTTATTAAATTTTCAACTGTCTAACCAGTCCAGCTATCTTAATAAACGAGACAGTTTGGTGATAGACTGATGGACAGATAGCTAAGTCTTAGTAATAGTTCCGTTTTTACTCTTCCCGTACGGAACCTTAAAAAGTGAGCAACATCTGGCATATAATGGGCGCATCCATTAAATATTTCAACGTAGCAGTCCTACCTGCAGAAACATGTATATTTATCAAGTAATTTCCCCTAGAAAGGTGAAAAATAAGTTAATGCTTTTCAAAGAGATAAGCACGTGCCTGCATCCAGAGTAAATGGATGGACCGATTTGCATAAACGACATGTCATTAGATTGGCGTCGAGTAAAATCATAGCCATTTCATATGAGCTGTACGGAATGATACACGTTTGTGTTTAATAATATTGAGCTTATGCTCAGTGAGGATTGCGAGATATTGATATTGAGCATGATTTTCATTGGTTGAGAAATATGTAGGTTGAATTAAATAAGGTTATCCTTCTAAGTAAGTCCTATTAATTCTTTTCTCAAGTAAATGTAGACGATTCTAGACCGACTCACATCTTTAATTTTGCCAAAAGGTTAGGTAAAAAGTACAAAGCTTTTTTTACTACGAGCTTTTACTATATTACAAAGCAAATGAAAATATAAATTAAATATGGAAGTTTTGAATTTTACACGGGCTTATTCTGTAAATTAGCGCTCTTTTATCTAATTATCAGTAAGTTCATTATTCAGCTGTAAGTTTCCTATGATATACAGGAAGTTATGGGCAAACACACGAAAGGAAAAATGCATACCTACGGAGAACTTCTATAAGGAAAAACAAATAACTTAATTTGGAAAGTTGACCAAGAGCAATCATGTCTATATCGATCCAATTAGCCAGTCACGTGCTCATATACCACTTGAAGTGTTATAGCGACTTAATAGAAGCCTTGTTACGAGATTTCGCTAATAAATTACGTGCTTAGCAAGGCTTTCTTGGCGGTTACTTAGCCACCGCTATTATTTCGGATTTCCACTGGGAATGTGCTTTTAAATGAGAGTTATTACTGCGAGTTACATGAAATACTTGTTAATTGTTTGCCAGGCTGTGGTGATGGCTGATTGTAAATTTTAACGCAATCATAAATTAAATTGTGTTGTTTAAATAAGTTACTAGCAAATTAAATTTTTTTTAAATTTCTTAAAACTCAATATCTAATAACTTTTAGAGAATTAATTCAAATTATAGTTTTTGTATATTTTAATTTATCATTCCATGTTTAGTAATCCAACAATAAATACATATTTATAAACATATGTTGTACCGATTTACTATCTATACTAATATTATAAAGTCGAAGAGTTTGTTTGTTTGTTTGTTTGAACGCGCTAATCTCAGGAACTACTGGTTCAATTTGAAAAAATCTTTTGCGTTGTATAGACCATTTATCGAGGAAGGCTTTAGGCTATACACCGTGAAATTTTAGTGGTTGTTTTCCCGCAGTAAAATGATTCTATCTTAGTAGTACAATAGATTTGTGCAGTTCTTTTTTGTTAAAATCAATAAATGCCGGTTTTACGAAAGGTTAAACCGAAACTCGAAAGCACGTTCGAGTCGCTTTATGACTTAGGGCGTCGAGCTTCTGTAGCTTTAAGCATCGATTTCATGCGGCAAGCAGTACCTGATTACGTCACATTTTATAAAAGAACGATAGCTTCTCTCGTTTTCGAGTTGGAAAATTATTATTTTGAAAATTTGAAAAAAAAAATTTTTTTTTTCGCGGAATATTTTGCATGATTCGATAGTATTACTAAAGGCAAATCGTTCTGCCACGGGAAAACAACCACTAAAATTTCACGGTGTATAACATCACGCTGCGACCAATAGGAGCAAAGAAACAATGGAAAATGAGTAAAAAAACGGAAGAAAACGCGGACGAAGTCGCTGGCACAGCTAGTCAATGATAAAATGTAACTAGTGTAAAATGTTTTAGCTTCTCACCGGATTACGTACATATAGTACAAATACACATTTGTTTGCTTCATATCTGTCGTTTCTAATCCAAATTTGGACTGACCACTGACACTACATATTTAAATAACTACATCCATGGACCGGACTAAGGGCTAAATAAACAAATGCTTATTTTACTTTAAACACACATGTTCACACGAGCGTAGAACTTTCTTTGCAAGTAATCGTGGTAAGGAAATTAGCTTTGACTAGACTTGGGTAAATATTTCATAACAGCTCATATGCGAAGCACACGCCAGGGAATTTGCAAAACACAAAACTTGTGTCATCATAGCTTGTGTCGTCGTTGTGTACTAATTTAACTATTTATGCTACAAACTCATCTATATATATGTCGGCAGGGGTCATCGCTCGCCTTCATTATAGAATGAGTAACAAGCTGCACGTGCACGGGTCACGTCACCGACCAGCTGCGTCGTTAGTCACTCCCCCTCGCCGCTCGACTCGACTATAAAAGGCGCTCACTTTGAACAGTGCAGGCAGTCTTGGCTCTGGCGTGGCACGGAACTCTCGTTGTACCGTTGCAATAGCTTATCCTAGACACCTTTGGATAATTAATTCGATTGTCGAATTAATTATTATCGTTAATTATAAATCTGCTGCTGTGCAATTTGTAATTAATAAATCAAACTCTAATTGTAGTTTATGTCTTAGGCATTTGCTACAATTGCTATGGTTATACTTTGATAAAAGTGATAAGTGATGGATATGGTTCTCATTAAGGAAATTAATTAATAAAGTATTAGCTCGGTTTTGATAGACCTGACGTATTATTCATTGTTAATTATGTAGTTACATACCCATTCTTCCTACATCAGAAGTGGGATGAGATCCACACCCACTACTTGGTCAATAAAAAAATATGTCACAGGAAATGTCTTTTAAGGGTTTATATGGTCGTAAGGTATAAAAAAAAAAAGAGAGTTAAAAAAAAAAAGAGCAGAGTTTTGGAGGGCTGTTTGCCGGACCAAAACTGGTATAAAAAAAGTAAAGTAAAAAAAGAGTAAAGTAAAAAAAAGAGCAGAGTTTTGAAGGGCACGTGGCCGGACCAAAACTGGCTAGTGTTGAAGGGTTCTTTAAAAAAAAGGGAGAGGGAACCGGACCAATACTAGTGCCTGAAGGGTCTAATTAGAGACCGGACCAGAGCAAAGTGTGAGATATACGAAGGGTCGATGTGGACCAGACCAGAACTATTGTAATGTATCTGAAGGATTAATTGTAATATATCTGAAGGGTTAATTGTAATATATCTGAAGGGTTAATTGTAATATATCTGAAGGGTAAATTGTAATAATATTTCTGAAGGGTTAATTGTAATACATCTGAAGGGTTCATGTAGATCAGACCAGAACTAATTGATTTGCAGGGTCACTATAGACCGGACTAATTAATTTTGTCAGGATGATCGAACGATTCTTTTGTTACAGAAATCTAGACATGCTTTAGTTGAAGCGTTCGAGGACGACCGCTAGTCAGGTTGGCCGTGTCGGCAGGAGTCATCGCTCGCCTTCATTATAGAATGAGTAACAAGCTGCACGTGCACGGGTCACGTCACCGACCAGCTGCGTCGTTAGTCACTCCCCCTCGCCGCTCGACTCGACTATAAAAGGCGCTCACTTTGAACAGTGCGGGCAGTCTTGGCTCTGGCGTGGCACGGAACACTCGTTGTACCGTTGCAATAGCTTATCCTAGACACCTTTGGATAATTAATTCGATTGTCGAATTAATTATTATCGTTAATTATAAAACTGCTGCTGTGCAATTTGTAATTAATAAATCAAACTCTAATTGTAGTTTATGTCTTAGGCATTTGCTACAATTGCTATGGTTATACTTTGATAAATGTGATAAGTGATGGATATGGTTCTCATTAAGGAAATTAATTAATAAAGTATTAGCTCGGTTATGATATACCTGATGTATTATTCATTATTCATTATGTAGTTACATATCCCCTCTTCCTACATATCGATGGCTCCGCCGAATAAACGTGCATGTGAAAAACGTCAATTTTACAGGAGAGAATAAAAACGTTTAATCCTTACTATCTCGGGTATTATTATAGGTAGGTTAAAACAATGTATAATGAAATTAAAGATAAAAAAATAATCTTTTAGCTGATATAATTTATTTTAAGGAATAGTCGTTAATTTAGTCAATAATCAAGAAAATCCATATTATACAATTACTCGAGTGAAATTAGAGTAGTCAGATGACTGTTATAGATCATTACACGTTTATTCGTGTGAATTTTAACGATGTTGATGAACATAACGCAATGATACACTATTATTCTAGGGAAATATCGCGTCTTTTGATGGCGGCTGCAATTGTTTGCACGCTTGTATTACAGAAATATTTGGTGATCTATGGATGGTAATAAAAATTACATTTATATTCGTGTCATTAAGTTAGCTTTACAATGTGTTATGAATATTAACATTATGAATTCACGCTATGTAATATTAAAATGTTGCATAATCTTTAAAGGGAAAATAAACAAAACTTCTGTTTTTATATATTATTTTTATTTATTATCATAATAATAACAATGAAACTATTTTTTATAATAATCAGCCTTTGACATTCATAGAGATATTTCTCATTACTATAGAAATTGAGCAAAAATCAACAAAAAAACAAACAGCTTATCTTATCAAAGCATTTTGAGAACTAAATAAATTCCAACATAATCTTGATGAAATTGTCTTTTGTGAAATGTCGTCATCTCAGCCCATTGCTGCCCACTGCTGAGCATAGGCCTCTTCCGAAGCTTTCCAACAAAACCCAGCGATTTTCACCAGGTCGTCGGTCCATCTGGTAGGTGGTCGTCCCACACTGCGCTTTCCAGTACGTGGCCTCCACTCCAGGATCTTTCGGCCCAAACGACCGTCCAATCTTCGTGCTATGTGGCCGGCCCATTGCTCAGTTTGCTAATCTGGTGGGTTATGTCAGCAAGTTTGGTTCTTCTACGGATCTCCTCATTTCTGATTCGATCACGTAGAGAAATGCCGAGCATAGCCCTCTCCATAGCTCTCTGCGCGACATTGAGCCTTCTAAAAAGATCTTTTGTGAAGCACCACGTCTCAGCGCCGTAAGTCATCACAGGTAACACACATTGGTTGTACACCTATGTCTTGAGACACTGAGGTATTTTGGACGAGAACACGTTGTGCAGTTTCCCGAACGCTGCCCAGCCGATTTGCATCGGCGTACTGACCTCTCTCTCTAAAGTTGATTTTCCTAAACGGATTGCCGGTCCGAGGTAGATATATTCGTCCACAATTTCGAGAGTAAAGTTCCCAACAGTTTGTACGGTGGGTGCAACATTAAACATATTTTTTGTTTTATCCATGTTCATTCTAAGACCCACTTGTTGGGAAACTTTATCGAGGTCATCGAGCATTTGTCCTAGATCTTCCAGCGACTCGGCCATGACTACGATGTCATCAGCAAATCGAAGGTGAGTGATGTATTTCGCCTTGCCAATAATATTGACACCAAGTCCTTGCCATTCCAGCAGCTTGAAGGAATCCTCCAGAGCAGCAGTAAAAAGTTTCGGAGATATGACAACTACCTGTCGTACACCTCTTTGTAAGGGGATTTCCTTCGTGCGATTTTCCTGTACTCGGACTGACATGGTGGCGCTGTTATACAAACACTTCAACACTTCAATGTACCGATAATCTACATGGCATCGCTGTGGGGTTCTAAGAACCGCCCAAATTTTGACGGAATCGAAGGCTTTTTCATAGTCCACGAACGCTAAGCGTAGTGGCCGATTATACTCCTCCGTCTTCTGTATAATCTGCCGCAGCGTATGTAAGTGCTCTATGGTACTACAGCCTTTTCGGAAACCGGCTTGTTCGGAAGGCTGGAAGTCATCAAGCCTTCGTTCGAGACGATTCGTGATGACTCTAGAGAACAGCTTGTAGACATGGCTTAGCAGTGTTATGGGCCGGTAGTTCTTCAGTAAGGTTTTGTCACCTTTTTTGAAGAATAAGACCACAACACCCCTGTTCCATGCTTCTGGCGTTTTGCCGTCGAGCGAGGAGAAATAAAAGAGCTTCTGTGGGACTTTTAGTACCGGTGTTCCACCCGCTTTCAGGAGCTCTGTAGTGATTCCATCCTCACCCGGTGTCTTGTTTTTCTTAAGTTGTTTGAGAGCCATTCTTATCTCGTACAGGCTGATGTCCGGGATGTCTTCGGTATAGTGTCGGGTTAGCTTGGCTCTGGGGTCTGTCGCCACAATAGCTGGCTCAGCACAGACCGAGGTATATAACTGCCCATAGAACCACTCTATCTCCCGTAGCACCTCTGACTTGTTTGACGTCACGCGTCCATTTTCAGTCTTCAGCTTTGTCAGTTGGCTTTGCCCAATAGACGCGTCTCTTGCGAACACTTTGGAGCCTTGGTTCCGCTTAATTGTCTCCTTAACACGCTGGGTATTAAAGGAGCGTAAATCATGTCGCAGAGATTTCCTAATCAGTCTATTCAGCTGCCTATATGACTCAGCTTCATCCGAAGTTTTCAGCGTCAAAAAACGTCGACTAGCCTGATGAGGATGAGGTGTCGGGTATGGTCGGATAGTTTTTGAGGTTTTTTTTAAGGTGGCTTTTGAAAAACTTTGACCGTACCGTATGAACATTTCAGTTTACAGCCTGCTATTTATATCTTCCACTGATGAACAGCCGTCCAGCCATTGAAAGCGATTTGACAGTTCAAGCTGAAAGTTCTCGGGGTTTTGGATATGTGCCTTCGATGGTCGGAGCGTAGACTTCACCAGACGCGTTCTTTCCAGTTTGACGTTGATATTCAATGTGCCTCTAACGATACGGTGATCACTTCCGGTTTTAATCCTGTTGATCACAGAGACATCGTTGAAATGACGTCTCCTAATGGTCATGATGTAGTCTATCTCATTTTGAGTTCAGCCGTTCGGACCCAACCAGGTCCATTTTCTGTGCGGCGACTTTCGGAAGAATAAATTCTTCATAAAAAGTCCTTTTTTCTCCATAAAGTCAGCTAGCAACTGTCCCCTGAGATTCCGATGTTCATATCCAAATCGTCCCACTTTCAGCTCACCATCGCTTCTACGGCCCAGCTTTGCATTGAAGTCTCCCATTACAACAGTGAAATGTGTTTTGGAGCTATGTATGGCCCCTACTAATGTCCTCATACATAGCTTCCACTTCAACACTTTGTATTCTTACGCCGTCACCACACGGCTGGTGCTTGATTTATAATCAAGCACCAGCCGTGTGCAATAAATTATAAAACTTATCTATTATTACCCTGCGAGACCCGATTGCAAAAATTGATTGTCGTTTATATTTGGTTAAGGCACTTTTACTCTACTTTTTATTTTATTAAGAATAATGAAATACTGGTGCTTGATTTATAGCAATAAATTATAAAACTTATCTATTATGGTAAGAAACAATGCAAAATTATTTGCTAAGTTACTTCTCGTGCAAGACACATTACTTAAAAAGCACCAAAAAAATATACACGAATAAACGTGCAAACGCATATTGCCTATACTTAACAACAAAGAACTAACAATATCAAACGTTTTGCTGTTTTTACACGTTTATTCTTGTGAAACAGAGAAAGTATGAAGCATGTAATAGTCACTTATAATAATATTCTTGTGACAAAATAATATATTATTTCCGTGGAAAAAGGTTTTTAATGCAATTACAGGCTTGTTTATGATCAAAAAATTCCAAAAAAAATTGGGTAGGTAGAGGAGAGGCTAATGTAACGAAATACCAAAAAAATTTTTTGTGCAATGGCTTTTACACGTTTATTCGGTGGGGCCATCGATATATCCTTGTAATGCTTTATCACTACAAAATATAAAGCAAAGTCGCTTCCCGCGTGTGTCTGTATGTATGTATTCTTAAATCTTTAAAATTACGCAACGGATATCGATGTTTTTTTTTCAATGGATAAAGGGATTCAAGAGGAAATTTTTATGTAAAATCATATATGTGTGAGTCACTAGTTAGAGAGAGAACATTCAATACTTGTTATTATCGGAAACTTAACTGGTATTTATAATAACACTTAGGCTTACATGTTTAACAAAATTGAATTATTCTTACTACACATCTTGAATGGGTACTTACTACACATCAGTTTTCTAGATCGTTATATACCAAGCGGAAATGATAAAATAATCGCAAACCTCATCTTTTTTTTAAGATTTACTTTTATAAATATTAACCTTTACCAAATGATGTAAAGTCAGTTCTTAAAATACTAAAATTAATAAAAACGTTTATCTTTTCAAAATGAAATCACTTCCGGCTCCGTTCAGACCAAGCATTGTGTAAGGCTTGCACTACCGCGGAAAATAAACCATAAAAGCTCGTCCTCTCTGGCGATAAATCTTTAGTGTAACGAAGGAGAGATTTTTAAATCAGTTTCTCATGTGTCCCAAGTGACACCGGTATTGAAAAGATGGGCAACGGTGCCTTGCTGTAAATAGTTAGGTTTACAACGCGACTCTTTGTAACGGTGGTGTATACGTAACGTTACCAGACGTCCCGTTTTTAAAGGTATTGTCCCGTATAGACGTAATGTGTCCCGGTGTCCCGTTGGAATACAAAAAATAGCAAACAAGTCCACTTTCGGCTAGAGAACAAAGCAACAAGCCTTTTCGCAAATGTACTGTTCGGGCCCAAAATAAAATATCTGCGACATTTCCACACACGGTCATCTGACCCCAAACTAAGGAGAGCTTGTACTATGGGCGTCAGAGACTGATAAACATACATATATATTTATAAATACATACTTAAATACATAATCACACTCAGGCACGGAACAAACACTGATGTTCATCACACAAAATATTTGTCCCGAGTGGGAATCGAACCCACGACTCTTGGAACCGCCAGCCAGGGTCACTAACCACTGTTGCACCAAGCCAGTCAAATGGTCACATTATGTATACGTAGTGTTTAATACTGTCGACGTTCTGTCCTTTAAATGTATTATTTTGTTGTTGGGTTTAGAATTTTATATTTCACACCGTCTGAAAATTTGGCATTTTGTTGGCAATTATTACGATGTAAAAAACACAAATTCACGATAAATTGGCAATTGCTAACTACAAACTAATTAAAACTGCATGTTTATAGTCTTGTTTCTTATGAGGAGACTACAAAAAAAAACATTTTGAGTTAGTGTCAATTATTAACAAACAGTGAAGTGTGTGTCACTCATTATGAATACAAGAACAAAATAACTTCCCCTTAGTTAATAGAGATAATAAGAAAAGTTCTAGTGGAAACTTTCTTAAATATACTAATACTTTAGCAGCTTAATGTACTTTTACACAGTTGGACAAAAGTATACACCATGCTTCAAATGATAGTCGACCAATTTTCAGTTTACAGTTCTTTTGTTACCGGTCAAAACTTACATAGTGTGGGGAACAAAATACACAGAGCGAATATTCTCTTTGTGCCTAAAAGTTCACTGTCGGTCCGAATATTAAAAAAATAAGGCGTCCGACCGATTTCAGCCATGGCGGCCGATCTCAATTGAGATCAGCCAAGTGCGCACTTGCGCAGGACATATTATAGTGCACAAGTGTACGCGCAAACACATGTGCACTCTCAATTCCCTTACTCTCATTATTCGGTGAGACGGCAATCCGACATGACCGATAAGAGATCGGGCGCAGGACCACCGGCTTAACGTGCTTTCCGAGGCACGGGCGCTCAACCGCCAACTTCCTAACTTCGGGCTGAGTGTGTGAGAAAACTCACACTTTTGCCCGACCCCGGACTCGAACCGGGGACCTCTCGGTCCTAACGCAGCACTTGCTGTTGCTACCAATAGACCAACTAGGCGGTTAAACGAATATTAAACGACGTTTTCATCAATACATGAAACGCAATAAAATAAGTTCCTTGCTTGCATTGCCAATATGTTGCAGTCATACATGTGGCAACTTGCAATACACGCATATTTGAAATTGTTATATGTTTCAATTTAAGCGATATCGTTCACGGTTGAGATATTTCTGTGATATTATAGTGAGGGAGGTCGTCGTAAATCAATTGGTATAACTTTGGTGTTTTTACCAAGGGTAAAGTTTGAGTGCCATGGCCCTGGGTGACATAAATTAGTAACTGTATCAAGTTTTTTATGTTAAGGTTTAAATGTAGTAAGAGTTTCTAAAATGACTTAGAGGGGTCCCTCTAAGTTAGCTAGGATTGTAGCTAGAACTCGAAAGACTGGTTGCTATCATTCCTTTTCATCGATTTGGGTCATTAAGCAGACAAAAAATAAAACTGATGCTGCACACTAAGAAAGAGAACTTTCATTTTTAAACAGCACATTTTGCAAGTAACAATACTATGTATCGAAGTATTGCGTGAATCATTTTATTCTAACGACGATACTACTACGTTTACCAACCAAATAAAATCCTGGTTCTGATCAATTATTGAATGGATGTAATATGTGTGTAACTGTTATAGGCAATGTGTATAATCCGGTATTGTATAGATTACCTAGGTATTCTATACAATGCCTAAAACGTTCAGGCAATGTGTATAATACGATTAATTTCACACATTGCCTAGGTATTGTACAAAATGCCTGAAGTGCATCAGGTAATGTGTATAATGAACGACCACGGGTTGGACCTTAAACATTTTTATTAATATATTATTCAGACAGAGTTAATCAACCTTAACCTCGGTTTATTTTGAATAATATGTTATTGCTTTGCGTAGAGGGGTTAGGTAGCATTGGTTTTGAGTCCGTCCATTAACCCATAAATGGTCCATCCGTCCATCTGTCATCAGGCTTTAACTGAAGAACAGTGATATCTAAATATGTAGTTGCAATTTGTTGATCATATACATAGACTAGCTGTGCTCGCGACTTCGTTCGCATGAACTACAGATATTACATATAAATGGTTTACATATAAATTACTCCTATTACCGTGAAAATTGTTCAATATCGCGTTGCAAGTAAGTTTTTCGATTATTAAGGTACTCGCATGCCAAATTTCAATCCTCTTTCTTTCGCGGTTTAGATTTTTTCATACTAAAGTTTTTCCTGCTAACTCCCGTTCCCATAAGAATTTTTCAATATCCTGTTCCAACTAAGCTTTAATTTTACTATGGTACCTGCATGCCAAATTTAAAGCATCTAACTTAAATGGTTTAGATTTTTCATACAAAAAGATTTTCCCACTAATTCCCGTTCCCGCAAGAATTTCGGGAATTAATTTCTTAGTGCACCTCTAAGGTACCTTAGCTACGTTATTTCCAAATTTCAAGTGCCTACGTTAAGCCGTTTAGGCTATGCGTCGATATGTCAGTCAGTCAGTCAATCAGTTATTCAGTCAGTCAGTTTCTCCTTTTATGAGATGTTACCGAATAAACCCGATTTCAGGACAAACTCGTTTGGCCTTAGATAAACTATGTAGTACTTGCGAGCTCAGGACTTCCTGGCACCCTGAGTTGAAAAAAGAGTCCTATTTGTGTTAAATTTTTTTAAACCACCCATATATACCTGTGACGGAAAAACTAGTTTAGCTTAGGCCAAACTAGTTTGTCCTAGAACTCCTATGTGACAAACGCTCAATACGCAAAAAACACGGCATACCAAAACCGATAAAATGCAATATTTAATCAGCGCTATCTGCTTGTGACAGTTAAAATTAGGATAAGCTCTCAAAAGATCAGTAGGTACCTATCTAACTAACCAAATTACGGAGAAGACAAATCGATTTAATACATTACCTAAGCTTCAACCGGCATTCTATACAATGCCTAGGTATTCTATACATTTCCTAGGTAAAGTGTGAAATACTTCAAACATTGAGTATCATTTCATACATTGCCTAAGCAACCTCGGCATTCTATACATTTCCTAGGCATTGTATAGAATGCCTGCATTATACACATTGCCTATAACATATGTATGTAGATGTATGTGTACAAAGGTCTGCATAGCTTTTTTGTAGCGCTCCAAACGCGTTGACGGTGCATGAAAACATCTCGGGCGAATAAACGCAAACACGCGCTCGCTCGTATCAATGAATATATCACCGATCAGACATACAGAAGTGACAACGAGCTTAACCAATAAATTTGTTAATTTTATTTAAGGAAAGCCTGTTATTGGCCTTATTATATTATGTAACATTTCATGGTTTATTGTTTGCATAGACGCTGTTGGTTTTCGCAATAAATAAATAAAAAAAAAAATGTTAAAACTTTACTGAAAAAATAAAACTGAAAAGAATGTATGTGTAAGCAATCATGATTGCTTTTAAGCCTTTCTGTTTGACACCCTAAAAGTGTGATTTTTTTTCTAGGTGTTTATTTTCGGAGCCAAGCCATCTGTCATTATGAGTTACTATATAGATATTTGAATATACTCGGTGGCACATCCAATGGAACAACTATGGAAAACCCAATGACATCGTGTTTGTCAAAATATGACTAGCCATTCAGGGTTCACATAACCACACACATAAGCCCGATAAAAATTGACCTCCTTTCTAAGGCAATCGAGTAAAAATACATAGGTAACTTGAAACAATTTTTAACCATTCCGAACTTTAAGGCTTTGTTTGGGAGACACCAACAAAATTTAAAGATTTTTATGGTTTGTCTGCAATATTGTTTATAATAATATTGTAATAGGTGAATAGAATCGGCGAAGAAACAAAGACGTAGTTGCGTAAGACGGATTATAGACAATTTTAAAAGTTGAAAATCTACTATAATTTTGTAAAAAATCTGGAACTCGATTTTAATTTCATAATGATATCGAGTAAGACAAAAATAGTGTCCTGTGTATTTGTGATGCGGGTGCAACTAAGCACAACGTGCTTCACAAAGGGATAAGCACATTGAAAGCGCTCCATAAAACGATCGTCAAAGCTTCAAAGAAGTTTGTCGCCTACGCCAACTTGTGACGGTGTATTTCTCGAAAATCCCACTTATTCAGAAAAAAATATACCCTCGAAAACAGTTCCGACGGTAGTATTCGCTACCTCTTTGTTGCTACACAATTTATCACAAAACAAAGTAACATAAAAATGGCGCCTTGTTTACACAAAGCTCCCGTCACGTCTTTAACTTTTTTAGTTTTCTCGTAGAAGCTTCGCGGGTTGTAAAGGTATATTAAATTTTTCTAGTAAACAACTTGGATTTATATTTTTTGTTTCAGTATAGGAAGAATGATAGATTTTAATGGAAATTGTGTTGTGATACCTAGTTCATATTTAAAGAAGGTTTAATTTATGAGATGTTCACAACATGTAACATTTATCGGGAACAAGCAGACTCTTTGCAGCAGTAAATGTCTTCGTGTGCCCTGAGGTGAAACTGATAAGGCCAGAATAATTGATCAATTATGACGTAGTATTGTTTATTAATTTTCGCAAGCACTACATATTTGAAATAAAACTATTTTGAAATCAAGCGCTGTAAAGAGCTCGCGCTTGATACACGCGAGTTTAATCCGTAAAACTAGTTTTATTCTAATGATGACATATTCAATATTCAGATTCATATTTTTTTCCACAACATCACATTCATTGATCTGATCCCGTGGTAGGTAGCTTAAGCACTTTTGTCACTTTTTTCAGAATCAACAGTGGATACTCAAATATACTTAAATATATTTAATAATACACCCAGACACCGATGTTTGTCAAGCAAATATTTGTCCCGAGTGGGAATCGAACCCACGACTTTGGAACCGTAGGTAGTAAACCTGGGTCACTAACCACTGTTCCACCGATTTTTTTCCTAACTGACTAACGATGATGGCTTGGAGGAGCCTTGTCATCATCACCGGGCTTGCGGGGGAGCGGATGGCTCTCACCCCTACTGTTCCACCGAGCCAGTCAAATTGCTTATTAATTAATCCTTTTTTATACGACATGGGCCTACACCAGGACAGAGGGCTCTTACATCTTTGGGGTTCTAGGTTGTATGTAACCCAAAAAGACATTTAAAGATTCTCCCCAGCAGCAGTCAGCTATCTTTTAACTAACAAAATTATATACTAAAGCTACATTTCTTACTGCTCGGTACAATGAAATCTAACTGTTGGAATTCAATAAAACAAAAGTTGGCAACTGTCTTACAATCGATAGTCAGATGTAGTTGGTACAAGGATAAATACCTTGTAACATTTTAGCGACAAAACAAAATCGGTGACTTCACGTAAATCAGAATAGGTAGTGAAATATATTTTCTTCACTACATAGTATAAATCAAAGTCGCTTCCCGCGTCTGTCTGTATGTAAGCTTAAATCTTTAAAATACAACGGATTTTGATGGTTATTTTTAAAGATAGAAGGATTTAAATATCTATGTATGTATGTATATCAGTCCCTGACGCCCGTAGTACAAGCTCTGCTTAGTTTGGGGTCAGATAACCGTGTGTGGAAATGTCCCAAATATTTATTTATTTATTATTTATTTATTTAAAAGGAAGGTTGTAATGTAATATACCTGAAGTGAAGTGAAAGCGGTTTACAATAAAAGCAAGTCAAGTAAGCAAAGAAATAAAAAAATAAAGTTTTTTAGTCTCAAGTTTTAAACCTACTAACGGTTTTCAAATATTAAGAAAATAAATATAAAACATCTGCCCTAATCTTCCTACGAGCCGCAGAAAGCTAAAGAATGTAATGAACAAGAACCATCATCGAATCTTCTGAAAATAACAGTTCTTAAAAGAAAAATAAATGTTTGCATTTCAAACAGCAAAATAAAAATCCTCAAAAAAATTTATCTTAAAAAATAAAAATCATTTATGTTCAGACCATAGTATGTCCATAGATAGTTAGTCACAATGTAACTTATAGACTATGTTAGTAGGTTAGTGCAATACATTAAGATTTATTCCTCATTTTAGCATTTCTTCCAATTGGCAGCAACCCGCTTACAAATCAGTCTTGAAATCCGTCCCACGTTTTTGTGAATCGGCCTATCTGATTTATTTGCACCGTTTCAGTAACCTAGGTCGTCTGCACATAATGTAATTAGGATAATCGCCACGTGGTCACGCAAAGTCTGTGTTGATTAAGCAATTAAAATTTCCCTTACTCCAATCCTTTACTTTGTTTCTGAACCATCATGAGTCGGTAAGTTTTAGCCTTAATTCGCAGTGCTTGAGTTAACGAGAATCTCTGTCTGCGTTTGATGTTTGCATTGTATAGACTAAGACTTCTTTTACGTTACAAAAGTGATGCCTTTAGGGATTTTTTTATTCATACGGGTGAGTATAATAATTAACGGGTAAACAGATTTAAGATGCTAACTGACCCGTCGAATTTTGTACACTTTTGATTATGATGAATCAACTTTTTAAAATAAATTAGATATTCTACTAGACGGTGTTTACACTCAATACTTGTATTTTTGCAACAGCAAAACTCAACTAACGAATGAAAAAAAAACTAATTTTACGGATTAACCTCGCTTGTATTTATGATTTTAAGCTTTCGCGTTCCATTATACTAAATATTAGCCTTTATGGCTGGCTTGTATTGTTGTTCCAAACAGAGTATTTAGAGACCCGACGTTTCGAACTCTTTTCAGAACTTACTAACCAACGTAGTTTTTTTATTTATTTATTATTAGGACAGCCAACAAGAAAAACACTGGTATACATTGATAAAAATAAATCAAAACTACATAAACAGTTTATATTACAATACTTAAACAGACTAACTAACGTAGTTTACCTATATCAAAATATTTTTGCGTCTCGGCAAACGTAGTGTAGGACGCCCGCAGGCCAGGTGGTGTGATGATCTGCGCAGAACGGCTGGTAGGAGCCGGATGCGAGTGGCCGAAGAGAGAGAGAAGTGGAGGCCTATGTCCAGCAGTGGACACAAATGGGCTGATGATGATGATGATGAAAATATTTATGGGAGGCCGACTACTATATTTTGATTTTTACACGATTCCACTTACGCGATTCGGATCGATCAGTTTGATTTTTGCGCGAGTCAAAAAATATAATCCAGATTTATCAGGAATAAACAAATAGGTAAATATCTAAAATGTAAGGTAAATTCGACGTTCGAATCCCCGAAGGTTGTTCGCAAGCATGACGTATGCTACAGCTATTTCTCCACTCAACCATTTATACGGAATATATCAGTGAAATGTGTTACAAGTATATTCCATTTAAGGTTTGTTTTAACAGTCGCTAAAATCGTAATAAATAAAACTGGTCAATTTGCTTACGCTTAATAAAATCGAATGGTTTTTATATTATTTTTATAAGCACACTGCTATCAAATGTATGTTTAGTATTTATAGGTACAATTTTAAACTGTCATGGTTACACACATTAGAAAACTGAAAGTGTCCGGGATATTTACCATGTTGTTTTGTTTTAATGAGCTCCCTATATTTCGGCACTGTTGCAAGCGCCATGATCACGGATGAACTAGTTCACCACCGGACAGTTTCAGTTTTCTAATTTATATGTACATTCTATTTGCTTCACAAGTTTGCGTGCATGATCATTGATTTGACTCCCACGAGATATGTATTTAGCCTGGTGTGGGAGTTAGTGTACCTTGAATAGATTGTATATTGTATTTAACGTAACAATACAATTTAATTTTAATATTTTAATCAGCCCATATACGTCCCCACTGCTGGAGTACAGGCTAACCCTAACCTAGGGCGATAAGGCCTTAATCAACCACGCTGGCCAAGTGCGGGTCGGTCGACTACACAACCATAGAATTTATTCGCAGCTGTGCAGGTTTACTCACGATGTTTTCCTTTACGGTTAAAGCGTAAAACAATCGTACATTTGAATTTGAAAACACAGTGGTACCTACGTGGCGGGGATTGAACTGGCGACCTCTCGCATTGCGACCTTAACCATTCGGTCATAGACGCTGATTAAATGTATTAAGCAGTTAATTTAGGACGTTCCGATTTTTCTATTTCGAACAGTTGAATTTGTTCCCGAACTTAGGCAAAAACGGAGACTGTCATCGGAATACACAATCATACAAGTTTTTGAAAACTTAATCTAATACCTAAGCTATTATTCTATACAACCGAAATAAAAAGAAACGTGACCAGGCCCACAAGTGTTCTTTGATACTGTATAAAACTTGCAGCCCGCTACTTTTCTCATCCTTATATTGTTATACCCAAGAGAGATAAATATGGCCCTATTCATCTCTACTTTGCACGCTCGGAACTATTACGGCCCTGTTTGATACACCTCTGCAGTCCAACAGTAAATATTTACAGCATACCGTGTGTGTGTAGTATCGCTATAAACGCTAGCTAACAACATTTACACAGCTCAAATCTCTAAAGAACTCTCGGGCGGTGTTTACACTCAATACTGAAAATTTAAATGGATAGCGAATAGATATTTGAAGCTATGTGGTCCCAGGTGGATTCCACAAATCGTTGTCGTTAAAGTAAGCCGCAAAGGGTCTACTGATGTATCCCTGCTTGATGTTAAATAATGAGCTCATTTAACATAATTTTTAAATATTTTTTATTATATCAGTCTACAAAATTGATGGTATGATTAGTGAAATGTGCCTGTGATAGAAATACTATCACGTATTATGTGTAAGTTAGTATTATTATTATTAATGGAGGCTAAGACTCGTTTTGGGTCGCTTCGCCAGTCTAGTTAAGTTTTTTTATTATTTTGTGTAAGTTCATCATAACTTGCACAGACTTAAGTGAAAATTGCTTAGTTACCTGATACTTCTTCTTCTTCTTCTTATCATATGGTTGATGAACAGCCTGGTGTTAGAGTTTTTAAACCGCCCGTAGGCCTCTGACTTGGCTTCACACACCGTTGAAAAAATTCACAGGTATGCTGGTTTCCTCACGATGTTTTCCTTCACCGTTAAAGCGTCGAATGATGGTACATATAAATTCAAATTTGAAAATCACATTGGTACCTGGCGGGGTTTGAACTGGCGACCTCTTGCATGGCAAGCAACGACCTTAACCACTCGGCTATCGACGCTTTTACCTGATACTGATAACATATCTATTGTTGTTTTTTAGCACATAACATGACCGCTTTTCTTATCAAAAAGACATAATTCTCAAGTAAGTACCCAAAGAAATGTGATTACCTAAATTGGATACGGCACGAGTTGACAGTAGAAGTACTAAAGTATCTCTTCCCAACGCATAATAATACTAATGTTTTTGACCACCAGAGTACATATCTGACTGCCTCGTTGGTCTATTGGTAGCAAATGTTGCGTTAGAACCGAGAGGTCCCCGGTTCGAGTCCGGGGTCGGGCAAAATTTGTGTGAGTTTTTCTGTTAAGAAATGACTCAGCCCGGAGTCAGGAGGTTGGCGGTTGCACGCCCGTGCCTCGGAAAGCACTTTAAGCCGGTGTTCCTGCACCCGATCTCTCATCGGTCATGTCGGATTGCCGTCTCACCGAACTATGAGAACACTATAATATGTCCTGCGCACTTGATTGATCTCAATTGAGATCGGCCGCCATGGCCGAAATCGGTCGGATCGCCTTAGATAATATCTCATAACACTTAATCATGACCAAGAATACTGGCCAGAGAATTGAAGCTATAAAACTATTAAAACCAAGCCGTTGCCTCCACACGTACTGTCTTAACGACCCGATAGAAAAGTCCCTGAACTCTGAAAGAAATATCTTTTGACATTGCCGGGATTCGAAGCTACCCAAGAATCCTTATTCAATTTTATTCAGGAACAGCAAACAGTTCAGTTTTGAATTTAGTTGCTCAATTATGCCTACTGTGATAAATAATGAGTTGAAAATAATGACGTTGAAAAATGGTTATCTATTGTTTGCCCGAAAGATATATGCCATAATATTCATATGCCCGAATTTCATTTGCCATAATTTCATTTGCCCGAATGTTATGTTTGCCATAAAATACAAATGACATAATTTTAATTGCCCGAACTTCAGATTCCATAATGATTCGAATGCCATACGTATTGTTATCCATATTTTTAATTTGTCTTTCATGTTTCTAACCTAACCTAACCTATTTTTTTTATCATTCTTTTAACCTATTTTACAAGCTTTTTCGGTGGGAAATGATGTAATGGCACGGAAACAAAGTTGCTAACACGTTACTAATATAGTAAACAATGAGCATAATATTATTGCAATTAAAATATGGCTAACAATACGTATGGCACTCGAATCATTATGGAATCTGATGTTCGGGCAAGTAAAATTATGTCATTTGTATTTTATGGCAAACATAACATTCGGGCAAATGAAATTATGGCAAATGAAATTCGGGCATATGAATATTATGGCAAATAAAATTCGGGAAAATGAAATTATGGCAAGTGGGTGTATACCTTGAAAAATAAGTGACCGTGTTTTCATCGACCATTATTTTGAAAATCTATATAATAACAATTTCAAATTATGAAACATCTGTACATGATAAAAATAGTCTAGGAGACCTTTATCTACGCAAAAGTTAAAACAATTAATTTTGCAATATTTGTCTGTTTGTGCGTTTGAACGGAAACGGTTTATCTGATATACGTGTTCGTTTTCAGTAATATATTGTGGTAAGCTCTCCTTACAATTAAGTGTTTATGTCGATAAGTTTACAAATAAAGAAATTTAAAACAAATAAAATAATACTGTACGTTTGTATCTACTGCCTAAAGTCTCTTTTTCACGCATGTGAAGTCGCGGGCATTGTTACTAATAAAAATCCTTATCCTTATATCCTTATCCTTACTAATATTATATATCCGAAAGTAACTCTGTCTGTCTGTCTGTTACGCTTTCACGCTAAGAGTACCGGACCGATTTTAATGAAATTTGGTACAGATATAGTCCGGAGCCTAGGAGAGGTTATAGGCTACTTTTTAACCGACTGCGCTATACGCAAGTAATGTTTTACCTGTTAAACGTCTCTACGCGGACGAGGTCGCGGGCGGAAAGCTAGTATTTTATAATTAAAGTTGTTTTTGCTAACAAAACTAGCTAGAAAGTTTGAGATAATAATTATTCAGAGAGTATCTTACGTTAAAAGCCCCTTACAGGATTCGTGGTCACATGAGACTACAACACTACTCGTATACTCAGTCTGTCAAAATTAGTTTTGTTCCAAATAGTTTTCACACAAGTTTTAATATGGACAATACTATAATTAACAAAGGTTTTGTATATTAAATTTTCACTTGGATATTAGTTGAATTAGTCTGAAGCACACATAGCACCGCGTTATTAATAGAACCAACTGCCTCGTTGGTTTATTGGTAGCAAGCGCTGCGTTAGGACCAAGAGGTCCCCGGTCGGGCAAAATTTGTGTGAGTTTTTTTGTAATGAAATTTCTCAGCCCGGAGTTAGGAAGTTGGCTGTTGAACGCCTGTGCCTCGGAATGGATGTTAAGCCAGTGGTCCTGCGCCCGATCTCTCATCGGTCATGTCAGATTGTCGTCTCACCTTAATATGAAAGTAAGGGAATAGAGAGTGCACTTGTGTTTGCGCGCACACTTGTGCACTGATCTCAATTGAGATCGGCCGTCATGGCTGAAATCGGTCGGACGCCTTATTAATAGAATGAAACTTCCTGGACAGGGCCTTAATGTTCACAACATTGACCATTCAATCTCACGCAAAACAAATGCCCCTAAATACGAATTGATTCGGGAAAGCTTTCAATGGGAATTTGCAATCCTTAGCTTTGCTCTGATTCAGTTAACTTTGTAAAAGTTTCAGATAGATACATTATATTGATAAGATACACTAATGGAGAAGTTTCCAATAATTGAAATTGAATACAGATGTATTCCACTTTCCCTAGATCTGAAATCCTATTAAACTTGTTTATTCATCTGACATTCTTATAAACGGTGTCCTATTCCAGTAATACTAATAGTAGACGAAGATTTCTGACAATTGACATAATGGTATTGTCTCTTAGTCATAGTAATGACGAAGAGACAATACCATTATTAAACAATGCCAGTACACTATAGCTTTTTTGTCTGGTATACATCCGATGGCGGATTCTATATATAAAAATTGTAAACAAAAAACCGCCTTCAAAACCCGACTCACTAAAAATTACAAAATAATATAACTAACATTAATCTGGGTATGAATTTGATTTGTTGTTGAAGGCGGTGCCGTTTATATTTCATGCAGCTTTCCTCAAAATTTTAATTGGCACCGCCTTCAACAACATATCAAATTCATACCCAGATTAATGTTAGTTATATTATTTTGTAATTTTTAGTGAGTCGGGTTTTTGAAGGCGGTTTTTTTTTTGTTTACAATTTTTTTTCATACTTTTAGTGTTACATTTTTTCACCCTATTAGTTCAGCTCACCTATAATTCTACTGAAATTAAAACTAGTAGTCTTAATATGTATACAGTATTGAAAGAAATATCCCTTTACTCTCTACCATTAAGAAGTTGACCTTCCATCATCAGCTAAGCATCATAACATTATGATTGCCAGACGCAAATGCCAATATTACTTCTGAAAATATGTAAAACGCGGTACATGTGCCTATACAATTTGAGGGTTGCCCTCGATTTCTCCTGGATCCTATCATCAGATCCTAGACTGGACCCTATTAGTGCAGCTCACCTATAATTATATTGATATTATAACTGATAGTCTTAATATGTACACAGATTTGAAAGAATTATCCCTTTACTCCCAACTATTAAGGAGTTGACCTTCCATCATCAGCTCAGCATCATAACATTATGATTGCAAGAAGCAATGCCAATATAACTTCAGAAAATATGTAAACGCGGTACATGTGCCTATAAAATTTGAGGGTTGCCCACGATTTCTCCTGGATCCCATCATCAGATCCTAGACTGGTCCCTATTAGTTCAGCTCACCTATAATTCTACTGAAATTAAAACTAGTAGTCTTAATATGTATACAGTATTGAAAGAAATATCCCTTTACTCCCAACCATTAAGGAGTTGACCTTCCATCATCAGCTAAGCATCATAAAATTATGATTGCCAGACGCAAATGCCAATATTACTTCTGAAAATATGTAAAACGCGGTACATGTGCCTATACAATTTGAGGGTTGCCCTCGATTTCTCCTGGATCCTATCATCAGATCCTAGACTGGACCCTATTAGTGCAGCTCACCTATAATTATATTGATATTATAACTGATAGTCTTAATATGTACACAGATTTGAAAGAATTATCCCTTTACTCCCAACTATTAAGGAGTTGACCTTCCATCATCAGCTCAGCATCATAACATTATGATTGCAAGAAGCAATGCCAATATAACTTCAGAAAATATGTAAACGCGGTACATGTGCCTATAAAATTTGAGGGTTGCCCACGATTTCTCCTGGATCCCATCATCAGATCCTAGACTGGTCCACCTAATAGTTTAGCTCACCTGTAATGCTACTGATTTATAACTAATAGTCTTAATATGTATAGAGTATTGAAAGAATTATCCTTTTACTCATAACTATTAAGGAGTTGACCTTCCATCATCAGCTCAGCATCATAAGATTATGATAGCCAGAAGCAAATGCCAATATTACTTCAGATAATATGCAAAACGCGGTACATGTCCCTATAAAATTTGAGGGTTGCCCTCGATTTCTCCTGGATCCCATCATCAGATCCGTGACTGGTGAAAATGGGACCACCTCGGAAGTGAACACTATCCAACCAAAAAAAAATTTTGAAATCCGTCCAGAATTGACGAAAATATCGGTGAACATACATAAAAAAAAAAAAAAAAAAAAAATATTATACATACAGACGAATTGAGAACCTCCTCCTTTTTTTGAAGTCGGTTAAAAATCAAATCCGATAATGAAAATGATAAATAATAAAAGTAATTGACACGCAATATATTAAAATAAGGATTGAGGTTAATCCTAAATTGAGCAAAGCCTTAGATAACAAGCCTCTAGGTGCCGATAAAAATTAATTCAAAGCCAATATTTTTAGCATAAAAAAAAGAAAATCACACTCAATGAAGGAGGCTATTTGGTACAAAGACAGGAGTTAGTACAACGACCATACCATACTTTATAATTTTTTGTGGTCGCACTTGCATCTTTATACTAATAGCTTCCCGCGACTCCGTCCACGTGTGACCTATGTTTTTCTCTTGGCTTTCTATTAGCTACTTTTTTGTTTCGCACGTAGACTCCTAGTCATAGACTTTAATATACAGTGTGTATGAGATTGATACATGGTATCGACTCCAAAGTAAGTTGCTTAAATACTTATTATAATAGATATTGGAAACAATGGAATGTACACATTCATGCTTAAATACTTTTATAACACACCTAGAACGAAATAGACACCGAAGTTCACAACAGAAATATATTTACTGAGTGGGAATCGAACCCATGACTTTTGGCGCATGAGGTGGAGTCACTATCTAATGCGCCATTGAGACAGTCCAAAGTACCTACTTTAGTATTACTTACTACGTGTATATGTATACATATACGAACATAAGATGCTTACGATAACGACCGATGGACGCTTGCCTCAAAACAACGAAATATGGGTTTAACGACCTATCGTTGAAAGAAATGGGGAAAGTATTTTAAGGCCAATAGCCAAATAAATTAAGATAATCTTTTAAGCCACTTTAACTCGGGCATGCTTAACGGCTCTCTTCAGGCGATGCCATGAAGCTATTTGTGTTGGGAACTCCATAAACCCCATACAACTACTAACACTAAATACCTACTTACATGAACAATAATAAATTAAATGGAAATCAATAGGTACTTGGTACGGAATAGCAAAGTAAATTTTATAGCATGGAAATAGGTATTTTTTCAATTTTATAATCAGGATGTATTTGAAATAAAACTAATTTAGCGGATTAGGATGTAATAAAATAAATAGTTTCGAAATTTACCATTATTAGAACGACAAAGTCTTTCTTATGATATCTTAGTGATTGTCTAACCCCATTGAAAGATTGAAAAATAAGCGTCCAATCGATTTTTGCCATGACACCCAATCATAATAGAGATAAGTGCACAAACACAAGTCTAGTCTTTGTTTCATAACTCTCATAGTTTGGTGAGACAGCAATCTGACATAACTGATGAGAGATTAGGTGCAGTTAGGGTTACCAAATCCCAGAATTTGTCTTGAGATTTCAGGATTTTCCGACTTTTCTCAAGATTGCAGCCGGATTTTATAAATCACGTGATTTCTCAGGATTTTCAATCAAACACAGATAGCATTTTATAAAATCCCTTCATTCAAAAGTTAAACAAACTAAAAATGATCTTTTGGTAACTATAGCGATTTAAATCTATACCTACTTACCTATTTATCCAAGTTTCGGTTTTTAGAGAAAATTCTCAAACTATATTATGAAATATCAGTCTCAGTCTTTTACTTTTTTCATCTGGTAACCCTAGGTGCAGTAGCTTCAGCTTACCAAGCTTTTGTACATAATGTGAGAAATATGACCGAATCAAAGGTTTTAACGCCTACTCAGCCGGCCAATAGCCACAGATTAAGTTAATCCCAGCATTCGCAATGGCGATGTGATTTTTCACCCTCTGTCAAAGGTGCCCAGGGGATTTTATTTTATTTTATTTTATTTATTACAAAAGGTACACCAACAGCATATACATAAAACAAACGTGACAAGTAAGGTATAGAAGTATAGTTCTTATATATATGCCTATTATAGGCGTACACAACATTGACAGAAACAACATATTATTTAAACACATAATTACAAAATTGGAAATAAAAAAAGTGACACAATAAAAACAAAATAACAGGCACAATATCTTACAAATATAGAAACATAATTCAACTGTTTTCAGTTAGGCAATGAGTCAGATAAATTACGTTTAAACTTGGCCAGAGAATCACAAAATATATCTGCAAATTCACTATTTGCATTGTATTCTCTACAGCATCTAGGCAGGGGAGCATGACTTCCCAGATTGGTCTTTGACTTGGGTAAAGAAAAGGTTTTCTTGATTGGGTGGCGCGGCACGCGAGCTGGAACGGATAACTTGACTTGAGCCATGAGTTCGCTACTTATTAGTTTGCCATTAAGAAGTCTGTGCAAAAACACTAAGTCCTGACGCTTGCGCCGGTCGCGCAATGTGTGCATTTTAAAAAATGACAATCTTTGGTCATAAGGAGCCCGATGCGAGATACCTGGGGACACAAAGGCAAGGTGCCTTGTAAATGCACGCTGGACGCTCTCCAGGCGCTGGGAGTGGACGGTATAGACAGGATTCCATGCCACGCAGGCGTACTCCAAATGGCTTCTGACTAGCGCATTATACAATATAATACGGGTGTAATTCAACTTAAACTCAGCAGTGTTCCTTCTTAGGAACCCCAACATGCTGTAAGCTTTCTTGACAATACCATCAATATGTGATGTAAACTTTAGCTCCTTATCTACCATTACACCCAGATCTCTTATCACCTCTAATTCGTGAATCGATTTATTGCTTAAGTGGTAGGAAGACAAGTAAGGGTTTCTCTTTCTGGTAAGTTTAATATGAAAACACTTGTCTATGTTGAGATACATGGCATTGGAGTTACACCAAGAGTAAACACTGTCGAGATCATGTTGAACGAGATCCATTTCCTCCGAGGAGTTCACCTGTCTATACATTTTCAAATCATCCGCGTATAAGCTAAACCTACAATGCTTAATATTTAAAGTGATGTCGTCTATAAAGACCAAAAAAAGCACCGGTCCCAAATGAGATCCCTGGGGCACTCCGGATGATGCATAGTATAATTCAGACTCATAACCATCCACAACAACTGCCTGAGGTCTCTTATAGAGGTAAGAATTAAACCAATCAAGCAAACTACCATAGATCCCTTTTGATTGCAATTTCCTTATGAGGAGTGAGTGATTAACCTTGTCAAATGCACTGGAAAAATCAGTGTATATGACATCAATTTGTGCACCATTATCTACCCCTCGTGCCACTTCAGAGATGAATTCCACTAAGTTCGATTGGGTTGATCGGCCCTTGCGGAAACCATGTTGAAACTCGGTAAGCTTATTGTTAAGGTGGTTGCATAATACCGGGTTGATTAAGGACTCAAATAATTTGGAAAATGTTGACAATATGGAAATGGGACGATAATTTCTTACATTTGAAGTTTCCCTTTTTATAAACAGGTGTTATCTTAGCTAGTTTCCATTTTTCAGGGAACACACCCTCACGGAGTGATTGATTGAAAATTAAAGTCAGAGGTGGTGATAATAATGAGATACAGTTCTTAATGAAAATGGGCGGAATCTTATCAGGACCGGCACCCTTCTGTACATCAAGACGTTTTATAGCATTGTAGGTATCAGATATAGAAAATTGTAAAGTGGAAAGGCCCGAGTCAGACTTGTCTACAACGATGCAATCAGGGGTCAAGGAATCAGTAGAAAAAGTGGACGAGAAATGTTTAGCAAAGAGACCAGCAATCTCAGGACCAGTACTTACAAGGTCATTATTTAAGTGCATTTGTGAGGGAATGGTGGACTTATTGTTGCGCTTTTCTTTAATATATTGCCAAAAGGCTTTAACGTTACGAGAAATGCCCTTTTCGATATTAGTTTTATAGTCGCTATAACATTTATTCATAAGCTTATGGCATCGGCTTCGTAAGAGATCAAGTTCGAATTTATCGCGGGGGTTACAATATTTACGAAACTTGGTACGAAGCTTGGATTTTTCCGAAAGTAACTTAATAAGGGACTTAGTAAACCATTTGGGGTACCTAGCTGATTTGGAATTGCGTTTAGGTACATAGATGTCAATTATAGCATTAAGTTTGTCATAAAATTTTTGGACAGTTTCATTTACACAGTTGCAACTCTCAAACTCCGCCACCCAATCAATACTCTCCAATTTTGATTCGATCTCATCGTAATCAGCCTTAAAATAATTCAAATCAGACCGCCACCTGGGCTGAAGATAAGTGACAACAGTTTGATGCAGGGATATCAACAAATTGGGGTGCTTGTGATCCAAATTACTTAACAAGTCAAGAGGTTTTGACACGCTCACGTCTGAAATGTTACTCAAAACGAGGTCTAAATATCTACCGTCGCTGTTCGGTACATTATTGAACTGCTTCAGGTTATTTAATGACATCATATCAATCAAGGCTGAACCGAGGGTAGTATTATAATTAGTTGGAATTAATACATTAGCGTCGTCAGTACCCTCATTCCAGTCAATGAATCCCAAATTAAAATCACCCAATACAATTACATCATTCGTTTGGCTCATAACAAAATCAACCTTATCAAGAAACCGGGATAACGCATCTATTTTGACTGGTGGAGGTAGGTAAACTGCACAGATAGAAATATCAGACTCAATACTCCCTTTTTTTACTTGGATATTAACCCATAGGTCTTCACAGTTGCTTTCCCATCGATCAATGCGCGCTGAGGGAATCTTGCGAGACACAGCTATGGCAACCCCTCCACCATCCATCTTAGTGGACTTCGAAAAAAGGCGATCCCTACGATATACCTTATATCTAGAATCAAAAATTTCACTATCACTAATGCTAGAGTTCAACCAAGTCTCAGTGAAAACAATTATATCATAGTTATTACCTAGAATAGCCTTATACACTGCACTTGTTTTAGTCCTTAGACCCCGCACATTCTGGTAGTACACCTCAATCGGAACCGCTGTTCATGTCTCAGGATCTGCAAGCTGGAACGATCGATTCAAGACTTTCGTGGTTACGGATTAGAATCGCGGGACTGAATTCATCCTTGCGTATATAGATGCGTCCGTTACGCACCCACGTAAATTTGAATGATTCTTTTCTAGCTTTTTGACGAGCTGCAGCATGCAGAGATTTGTTGGCCGGTGTCAAGTGTTCTGCGACGAATACAGGTTTGGGTGTACCGGAAATTCCTAGGTGTTGTGTGGAAAGTTTGTCCTTTGGGTTACTTTTGTTGAATTTAGCAACCGCTGCCAGCATAGCATCACGATGGCGTGGACTCCTCAGTTTAACGATAACCGTTCGAGGTCTGTCACTTTCCTTGTTTAACTTGGCAATTCGAGTCACGTGACACACATCTTCGTCTGCGACAATACAGTCTACTGTTCTCGCTATCTGGGCAATGATAGTTGAGAGATTTTCCGTTTTGTGTTCGGGAATTCCATTTACCTCCAAGTTCGATTCTCTTAAATTCTGCTCCGCTAATACAAGTCTGTGGTTGAGATCTTTAACGTTCGAGTGCAAAGTCTCGTTGTCCTTCTGCAATCCGGTTATAGTAACAGATTTCGCTTGCAACTCGGCTTTCATTTCTTCATGTTCCTTGTTGAAGAATGCAATTGCCTCTGTAAATTCCAATATACGATCGTTTATATTACGCAGTTGAGAGGATACCACTTTTTTAATTTTGTCTTCGATCATACATGACAGTTCTTCTTTGAGTATTCTGCGAAGTGTGTCCTCGGTTACAAAGCAATCCCCAGATGACGTTGTCTGCGATTGCTGTCCATGACGAGCCCGAACAGTTACATTGCTCACATCAGAGGCAGCATCTTCTAGAACGCATGCATCAATTGGGCTCTGTTGCATGGTTTGGGCCGGGTGGCGCAATGGTGTGTTAGTATTATCAGTTTTAGGCTTTTTACTATGATATACGGTGCGCGTAGGGAGAGATGAGTTAAACAACCGAATGCTGAATGAAGACTAATTTAATAAAATAAGGAATGGTTTATATATTAGTACGATTACATAGTTTGGTACCTCTTCATACATTAGGCACATGACTTATACCACTACACCCTCCATCTTAATGAAAAAAAAAATGTTTACATAGGTAGTTACAATAGTTAACATTTTTTTTATATTAATAACCATTATTACAAACAGTTGTATTACCATAGTTACAATATCGGTAAGTTATTTTCATAAAAGTTGTAGTTATTTTTAATAAGTACATTGTTTTATAAATGTAAAATAGGTAAAATATAAATTTTAGTAACAACAATATTATTCGATAGTTACAATCACAATAAGTTTTAAATAAAGTATCATTGAATATACAATTTAGTGCGGTTTTTATGTACTACATCGATTTTTCCATTTCTATCAATCTCAACATTTGGAGATTTATCACTAATTACTCTAAAAGGACCTGAAAATATTGAACTTAATTTATTTCCAGTTTCATTTTTTACCAAAACTAAATCATTGACATTATACGTAATAGGATTAATATATGTATCGTAAGTTATTTTTCTTTTTCTCTTAGAGTTTAATAAATTATTTCTCGCCTCTTTTTGAGTTTTTTGTAACCTATATTTCAGTTCACATGGGTAGTCATCATAGTTATACAATGGCTCTAAAGAGGAAGTTAAATTACTAGGAAGTGAACATATTTTACCAAAAACTAACTCGTAAGGCGTAAAATTAGTTTCTGAGTGAACTGTTGTGTTGTAAGCAAATGACCAAAATGGAAGCCAACTGCTCCATGTTTCTGGATGATTATCAGTTTGTATTCTAAGAAAAGAATTTAAATTTTTATGTGACACTTCAAGAGCACCTAATGATTGATGATGATAAGCTGTGGAGTTTAA
The DNA here is from genome assembly GCA_039566165.1 of Maruca vitrata. Taxonomy (NCBI): domain Eukaryota; kingdom Metazoa; phylum Arthropoda; class Insecta; order Lepidoptera; family Crambidae; genus Maruca; species Maruca vitrata. Next base: position 6,612,455 of record CM076926.1, read on the forward strand.
TTGTTTTATTTGCAATAATTTACATACCTCTTTAAAAGTTGCTGCGATGAACTCTTTTCCCCTATCGGTAGTTATCTCTTTCGGTACTCCATACCTAAGGATAAAATTATTAACAAAACTTTTTGCTACTTCTTCTGCTTTTTTCGTAATTAAAGGGTATGCTTCTACATACTTTGTAAGCTCACATTGTAATGTTAAAATATAGGTATAATTATTATTATCAACTTCAAACGGTCCTACAAGGTCTAGAAAAACTTTCTCAAACGCTGTACTAGCAGTCGTTGTTATCTCCATTGGTTCCTTTACTGGCAATGATTGCTAGTGACGTTGGCCTTTGTCACAACGCTTAACATATTCTCTAACATCTGTATCTAGATTAGGCCAATAATAATATCTCTTGATATTGTTGATCATCCTTCTCATGCCTGCATGGCCACTGCTAGGCAAGAGATGGAAATCATTTAAAATTACCTTCCTATCATCTTTATCATAAATCGTCTTTACATTATTTATTATACAAACTCTTGGACCTTTTCTATTTTTTATGCAATTTATTTCTCTCAATAATTTTTTAATAAATTCTTTATTATCATCCTTCTTTATTATGCATACTTCATTTACCTTAATAGATCTACAAAAATTATCTAGGTCTCTCACAAATGCGCGTCGCGTCATACGTGAGTCAGAACTAAGATATTTTATATATATTATTTTGTTTAATGCGTCATAACAAAACGTTTTATTCTCTTTACTGATAGATCCTAATTTCTTCAGTTTATTTAAATTATTCTCATTTATTACACACATTTCGACTGATTCAACCGGTTTGACATGCGTGCTTACGACCTTTGGCTGATCAGACCTCAAGTCAGTACGTACCATGTCCAACGGAGAAGAATCCTGCTCATTATTTTTCTACCCTGAGCTCTAGTCAATACATTAATATTGTTATTCATTTCTTTCAAATCTTTTGATGTTAAGGAGATTCTAGACAAAGCATCTGCAGCTGCGTTATCTGAACCTTTAACATATTCCACATCAAAATTATATTCTTCCAGGACTAAACGAAACTTCATGAGCCTACTAGAGGGGTCTTTCATTCCGAATAGATATATTAATGGCTTATGGTCTGTACGTATTTTAAAATATTGACCATATAAGTACGGGCGAAAATGTTTAACTGCCCACACTATAGCCAGTAACTCCTTCTCTATGACAGGATAATTTGATTCTGCCTTATTCAAAGTTCTGCTAGTAAAAGCTACGGGTCGTCCGTTTTTGTTTGATAAAATGGCTCCTAATGCTGTATTGGAAGCGTCTGTTTGTAATATAAAATGATTTTGTTCTGTAAAATCTGGATAATCTAAAACTGGTGGAGAAATTATACGATTTTTAAGTGTTATAAATGCTTGTTGACATAAATCGTTCCAATCAAATTTAACATTTTTCCTACAAAGTTGATTTAGTGGGTAAGCAATTTCCGCAAAGTTTGGAATGAATTTTCTGTAGTAGTTTGTAAATGCTACGAATCTTTTAACTTCGTCAGCATTCTGTGGACATGGATAATTTTTGACTACAAGAACTTTGTCTGGGTCGGGTAAAATACCTTCATTCGATATTAAATGTCCCAAATACAAGATTTGTTTCTTAAGGAATGTGCATTTTGAAAGATTTAATTTTAAATTTACTTTTTTCAGTCTATCGAACACATCCTGTAAATTTTTATTGTGAGAAATTAAATTACGACCAAAAACAATCAAATCATCAAGATAAATTAGACATTTTTCATTATTCAACCCTGACAATGCTAAATTCATCATCCTTGAAAAAGAATTCGGACTCGTCTTCATCCCCATGGCCATTCTACACATTTGGTACCGCCCTGAACTGAATGCTGTATATTTCCTACTATTTTTATCTAACGTGACGTTGTAATAACCTTGATAGAGGTCTAAATGTGTGAAATAGACACTTCCAGACAGCGATTCTATTATATCTGTAATATCAGGAAGAGGATATTTATCGTCCTCGATGCAATTGTTTAGTTTTCGGTAATCGATAACCAAACGCCATTTTTTCTGACCCGATGCATCTACTTTTTTGGGCACTAATAATACTGGGCTCGACCAGTCACTTTTACTAGGTTCAATGATTCCTTCTTTAAGCATATTACTAATTTGCCGTTCTATTTCATCTTTATGAACTTTAGGCAATCTGTATGGTTTAGAAAAAACGGGACTAACATTCGGTTTTAACGAGATATTGTGAGTGTAAATATTTGTGACACTCAATTTGTCACCTGACAAATAAAAAATATCTGCATATTTGGCGCAAAGCTTTTGAATGCTATCTGCCTCTTCACTATTCAAACCGTCTAATTTCAATAACGAAAATAAAGATTTTACTCTGTTTGAATTATTGTGAGTCTTGTCAAAAGAACAAATGTTGTAGTCAGCAAGATTATGCAATGATGGACTAATATTCGACAAAGTAACTGCATTTTCAGTAGTGTTCAAAATCCTAATTGGAATTCTACCATTTACCGGAGTTGCTATCGAACCAGCGAGATAAATTCCGTCTTGCAATTCATTCGAATCAATGATGCAATCATTTTCAACTTCGGTTTGAATAAAATGTATGGATTCACTGCGCGGTGGAATTTGAAAAACATTTAAATTATAATTATTTGTAATAGGTAAAATAATATTTTGGTTTGTGCCGGTATTCAAAGATAAAATGTTTTTGTCAAAGTCTAATACTGCACCATATCTATTTAAAAAATCGCGTCCTAAAATTCCATTTGAAAGTATCGGTAAAGACTGAAATACAAAGAACTTGTGTTCAATTACTGTTCCATGTAAAGACAATGGAATGAAAACATAACCAATCGTCTGGACTTTGCCGCCTAGTCCATTTATAGTTGCGCTTTCCTTATGGAATGGAAGGTTCAAATGACTAACATGTTTGTAAGTAATAGCCGATAATGAAGCGCCAGAATCAACTAAAAATGAATAAGTTTTATTACACGTGGGTAACAGTAGGTGAATAAAACAATCGCTATTACTAGCTAAAATTGAATGACCTTGGTTATTCACGAAAAAATTGGTCTAGTCGAGGTTCCGAGTTTGATGTTTCATTCTCATGAAAAACGTTCACGGCGTTGTTCACACCTCGATTTCCACGATGGTATGACCTAGAAAACATACCTCGGTTTTGACGTCCTCGTCCGCGATGTTGTCCTTGACCTCGCGACGTTGACGGAAGCCAGTCTCGTTGCGGATTTCCCCGAAATCCATTACTCTGTCCCCTGTTCCAAGACGTCTGTCGACTGGGGCCTCCCCGAAAATACCTAGGGTTGTTTTGAAAATTCCTAGAAAGATAATATTTTTTTTTATACATACCCATCACCTCGCCCGATGATGAGGGAGCGGAGGTCTCTTGGGTCTCTTCGTCCTTGGCTGCCTGTACTGCGTCCTTCAGGGAGCTGAAATTCCTAGCTGCAATAAGGGTGCTGAGCCTACGATTACGTAAGCCATCGGAAAATTGCTTAATCGCCAACTTTTCATTAATTGGTTTTAAAACATTATAATTACTCGTATTTCCATCAGCTTGGGCAATCGTAAGGTCAACAAATAATTCTGCAATTTCTTTTCCGTAATCTGAAACAGACATGTCATTTTGTTTTATATTATGTAATCTCTTTTGAATTGCCGTTGCACCTTTACTGGCCAATAACTGTTTTTTCATATCAGTAATTAAAGCGTCAACAGAAGTGTAATTGTCTTGCAAACGTATTTTTGCTGATTGAGATAGTCTGCTTTTCAATACAAACTGTATTAAGTTCTTTTTGCACTGAGCTGCTGATAACAAAGATTCATAGTATTGAATATTATCTATCAATTGCTTAACACTCGTTTCATCATTTGTCATAATAGGCAATAAGGTCAAAGCCGTCTTTAAATCAAAAGTGTCCATGTTGGATAAACTTTTGCTTTCAACACTTTCAGAACACAATTTTAAAATATCACTATGCAATAATTCAAAAGCCTTACAGGAATTCTCATAAAGCGGTAAATCCTTACTCTTAATTTTTCCTTCACTTACTTCTTGTTTAAATGTCAATAACCAACTAGAATATTGATTGAATAAATCATTTGCTTCATTTAACTTAACTTGCAATATACTACCTTGCCGTCTACTAGGTCCAATTTTAATTAAATATGACCTGACTTGTTTTAATTCCTCATATAATTCATTTAACATAGCCATAACTTACCCATGATACGTTGCATAATATTACATACGATAACATTTTAGAGACATAAAACTGTTATTTAAAACTTAAAGTTCAGTAACTAAAATTAGAGTCTTTGTCTATGAAAGGGACCCACGACGAAATATAATACGAGCGATTTATTTAACACGCACTATTTTTATTACACACCAACGCACTTAAACTTTCGACGTGGAGAACTCGTCCTTGGGCTGGAAGTGCTGGAACGCATCCTTGCCTGACCCGATGGGAAGAGGGGCCCGATACTGTCGAAACAAGGATCTGCGCAGGGTATTCCTCGTTATCTCCGTACTTATCCAACTCAAGTGGCAACGTTTATACAAACGATATATGCCGTAGACCAGTGCTAAAGACATCACCAGTACGATGACGGACAGCAAAATATTCGTGGTGGAGAGGTGAAATCGAAATTCTTCCAATTGGGAGTGATTACTGCCCGCCGCAGCATTTTGCACTACGATAGTTTCTTCCTTGGATTGTTGCTTGCCCATCGTTGATAATTTCTTTTGACACGTTCACTTTTTGACACGGACGATAATAGAAAGAAATCATCTTGATTTCACCTTCATTAGCCGAGGCGCAAAACTTCCATCCCAAATACGGGATACACGCGGCTCGCGTTACCGGGCAAAGTCCGCTGGCAGGGTCGCCATATACGGTGAGCGTAGGGAGAGATGAGTTAAACAACCGAATGCTGAATTAAGACTAATTTAATAAAATAAGGAATGGTTTATATCTAGAGCTTAGAAGCATTAGGGCGGATGTCGATTTTGCCAACTTTACAGGAGAGAGTAAAATATAAATTCAATTTTATCGTCAAATATTTTATTAAGTACAAACAACACGTAAATTATTTCTTCGCATTTATTTAACCATCCAAGAAGACTTCCTAACTGTAAAATTAAAATTAAAAAACAATGTTTCTAAACAGTGAAAAACTAACTTTTGTTCAATAAATGAATACATCCGCCATTATCCCATTAAAATAACTGAAATTATTTGTTCAACTGATAAGTATGTGCCCATACGGCTTTATGCCTCCAATTTTTGTAAATTAATGTTAAGGTGTTTGTCCGAATGCAACGTAATGCCTTCAAAAATAATAATCAATATCTAGTAAAACTTAATAAGACGAAATTGCAAATGCGACTTTATCGTGTTCATTTATTAACTTTGGTTGTATTGGCAAAAAGTCGGACATCACTTAAAAAATACTACACACATTAAAAGTGACTAGGGATCGAGTATGTTTAGGAGTATTGCTGCAATCAGGGTTAAATAATAACTTTTTTGTATCGCTATTGTCACATTTTAGTGAGTTTTAAACATATTAATTAAATATTGTTTAAAATTCGATAATAAGAAGAAAATTGACTGTCAATGTGGATTTGTATAAAACTGAGTACTAGTTTATAAAAGTACCGTTTTGAGAAAATCATTAAAATGTCTGCATCGGAACTGAAACAATTGAACTGAAAAAACCCGAGAAGAGATGATGCGAGCCGTCGGAATGTTGGAAGCTGGTTTCAGGCAAAGTGCTGTAGCTTTCACTCTTAACACTACACAGAACGTCATGAGTCTTCTCTGGACGCGCAATCGCATGACGGGCAGCGTGGCCGAGCGACATGGGGGACGATCTCGCATCACGACACGCAGCAGGACCGGTATATCCAAAATACTGCTCGACGGAATCGTACCATGACCGCCATGATGTTTGTTACGAGGCTCCACAGCTCCCGAGAGTTGCTAATAAGCGATCAAACAACCCGAAATAGTTTACATGAAGTGGATCTGCGATCCCGAGGGCCGCTGAGAGTTTTACCTATTGCACCCTGCAATCGCAGGACCCGTTTACGATGGGCTCGCGAACACAGAAATTGGGAGGAAGAAGACCGGCGCTTTGTGTGCTTTTCGAAGGATTCCCGCTTCGCTATGAGACCGAATACAAGACGTACTCGAGTTTAGAGAACATCTGGAAGTCAAGAACGTTTGGGATATTGTCAGGAAGTTCATCCGTAAGGTGGAGGAACAATAATGATTTGGGCCGGTATTTGGATCGGCGGAAGAACCGATCTCATTTTTTGTATCAGAGGTAACCTCAATACTCAAGTTTACGCAGAAAGAATTGTTTCAGATATAATCATCCCTTTGCGAGGCCAGTTAGGTGAATTATTTCAACTAATGCATGACACCGCACGTCCACACACGGCTAGAATCGTAAAAAAGAAGCTTGCCGAAGCTCGTATCAACGTTCTGCCGTGGCCAGCTCAATCGCCAGAACTCAATCCAATTGAGCACGCATGGGTTATGCTTAAAAAAAGAGCTCCGCCGAGTATGCATACCATACATACTGCACAACAACATTTTGACTTGTTACAAAACACATAGGCGGCCATTTTTCAAAGTGATTTTGATGAACTCATCTTAAGCATGCCTTGCCCAAGCGTGTTTATGGTGGAAGTACAGATTATTATTTTTGCCATTTTGTGTCACTTAATTGACATATCTCTATTCTAATTTAATTGACTCCGTTAATTTGAGATTTTCCCAATATTTTCAAAAACATAAATTTGAGTTTATTATTATTTAATATAGGGGTAAGCGGTTTAATAAAAACATAGGCTTTAAAGTAAGAAGTCGCCCGAAAGACTATAGTAAAAGGCACTCTCTTAAGAATAGGAGCGCCACACGAATTAACTCCATTGACATTCATTGTTTGCACCCTATTTTTGAGATATGAGTTTAATACATCAATCGCTTTATCTGCATAATGATGCAATTTTAATAGCAATATCTCATGATTTACACAATCAAAGGCTATTGAAGATTCGAAGAAGATACCTATTGCATCCTGCTTATTTTATCAAGCGTCAAAGATATGCTTGCCAAGTGCCACACTTGCGTCAGTGGTGGATCTTATTTCGGTGAAGTCAAATTGCTTATATCAGCTTATTTTCACTAAAATGAGACATTAATTTACTAAGTGCAGGTAGTATTGAAACAAAGCGGAAATTAGATGATTCACTTATATAACGGAATTTCTTGAATAAAGAAATTATTTTACTAAACTTCATTAAATTTGGGAAATGACATACCTTTATACACATGTTAAATATGATAGCCAAATGTCGTCAGTCTTTTTAAAATTTAACTCTTTAAAGGATTGCAAAACTACATTTTGGTTTACTTGGTTAAATTTAAAAGATACTAGACATTTTCTACAGTCCTAACAATAGAAAAACTAACTTTAAGGATTCCATGTATATTAGTATTGGTCTATTGGTCACGGGCCACGGCGTGTATAATGCCCTATGTCGCTAATTTTTTGACGCCATATTTGAATAGTTCACATCCATAACGACTTATTTTCAAATTGGCCCACCATTGCGTTCACAAAGTTAGTAAAACAAAATGCATAAAGCCGTATATCTGCAACCGTTTAAATGTTTCTAAAGGAAACTTAGAAGCATAATGTCGGAAGTTTAGTTATGATGAATTATTTAAATCACTGTTCAGACCATAAAGGCGTGACTCCTTTTACGTAGCCTTTGTGAGAATATTTTTTTTAGGCATAAGGGCCAAACTTATAATCCACCAAAATAAATAATCAGCATTGTAGACGCAGAGAGATGGAAGTGAAAATAAAACCTTAAGGTTCTAATGATTTTGGAAAACCTGTCAGAACCGACATTATGCACGAAATTATCTCAGCCCAGAAAAGGGATAGAAATATAGCTGTCAGTGGTATAGATAGAGAAAGAAGTGTATTTCTTTGCTACCCAATAAAAACATAATGCCCTATCTGCACATCCGCCCATATGCTTCTGAGCTCTAGATATATTAGTACGATTACATAGTTTGGTACCTCTTCATACATTAGGCACATGACTTATACCACTACAATGACATTCAGGGCATTTCCAGGTATGTTTTAGCTCTTGACTCATAGAGTTAAACTTTTTAATGCCAATGTTGGCGCACAGAAGGTCATACTTAGAAGAGCAATTGGAACACACTAGGGATTCTTTAGTAGTAATAATATGACGACATCCAGTACACTTATTACCAGTAGGTGCCATGGGAATATACAAGTATGGTAATAGCAGTGTCAACAAAACAAAAAAAAATTGCAAAAAGTTTTCGCCGATGAGAATAGATCCGACGACTTTTGCTTCTCATGCAAGCGCCTACAAATTCGGCTACTGAGTTCGTAATCTTGTGAACGAAAATAGTGGATAAGTAAGACGCGCACTAACTGCCGTTAATGAGGTCCGAAGGTCAGTGTATTGTTTTGCTCGGGCAGCCAGCGGGGATGAATCACTACTTGTTATTTATTTTTGCACTTGTAACCGCCACTGTTGATGTAATTTTCGTTAAAAACACTCCAAATTGCTTGTGAAATGATAACAATTTAACACCAATCGAAGCACTGTTCTATTCTGCAGATTTTTATATAATTTTCTTCAAAAACTGTTCACTTTTTACACCAATTAACAATTATTTAGACTAGAGACACTTTCTATACGTGTTTATTAGCGCAGGGTAGGTAGGTAGGGGATTAATTGAATGGCCAAGCCGTAAGCATTGGTTAATCTGAGGATACGCAATTTTATACTATGTAAACTTCGGTGCCTTTACTCTTCGAAATGTGTCATAATGAAGCAAATATTTTTGGGAGAGCTTTGATTACTAAAAACCGGATAAGTGCGAGTTGCACTCGCTGTAAATTATCCTATTTTTAGTATTTGAAATAATTTTACGGATTAAACTCGCGTGTATATTATTTTATTCTAAACATATTATTTAGAGACAGGCGTTTCGAGCTGTTTACAGCGCTCGTGGTTCCGGGCAAGACTAAGACTGTCTGTCTACTAACTTGTTTTATTTCCAATGTGTACGAAAATAATAGACAACTGAAAACGGCCAGTTACTGAAAGTATTTTACGATTTCAGACGTTCGCGTTCCGTTACAATCAAAATTATATATTATAGGTTTACATGCGATAAAAAGCAACACATAAGAGTAGCAATTACATAGCCATAGATCCCTTGCCACCTTGACTGGTGTAATCCAGTCGAAACGTCGGGCAGTAAGTAGCTACGTATTTGCTGCTCTTTTACATCGCCTGTAGACCCATAATATAAACTTTTAGTATTTGTTACAGTGGCGACAAAAATAAATCAAGTGTGTAAGCGATTTACCTATTCAAAATATAAGACTTTCTCGTTACATTTAATTAAAACTTAACTATGGGTTTACCTATTTGTTGTTTATGAGCTAGATTTATGTGATAGGCTGACAACGAAGACATATTAAAAAATAAGCACTCCTGGTCTACAGAACCCCAATATTTGGTACTTAATTAAGTTTCAATATACTAACCACCACTAATGGGAACTAAGCGCTATAATATTCACTGTTTCTAACCTGATATATTAAGACCACAATGACCATTACTATTATTTTATACCAAACGCAAATATTCTATTTCAAGTAACTACCTATATTCTTGGTTCATCCAATATTAGTATTACAGCTTAATGATAGTTGAATTTGTGTTTGAATATGTGTTTTGTGATAACATCAGTTGTTTATTGGTTTTGATTCCGTATCGAAGTTTTCACATTAGTTGTTCTAAATAATTTGTTTGACGGAAAATCGCAAAAATTATGGAATGTTACGAATTTTTTGTAGTTTTGTTACCCAAGTATTTTAAAGCAAATTTATTAAGCTTAGCCTTTTCCCTCACAATATTTAGATCAACCATGAGAATGTACGAGGAAAATCAAGAAAACAATCACCATGGCTTTACGTGCATTCCATGGTAGGGAGATAGAAGTAACCTCTTTCATTTCCTGACTTTGTTCGGTGACAGAGTATTTGAATGATAAAAAAAGCTTGAACTGTAAGTTTGTGTTTGACTTATGTATTCAACCGGGTTGGTAACATATCTAATATAAAAATGATTGTATTATAAAGGAATGTACGTTTTATGAAAAAGTAATGTAAATAAGTACCTAGACTAGAACAATTCTCTACATTCTTCATATGTTCGCATACTTAAAATTTTTAACTTTTTATGTGTCATATTATATGTGAATAATCAATTTGCAGTTCAGGTATTCAACCAATTTAATTATAATTAAAAAAAAAATTAAATTTATTTTCATACAATTTTTAACAAACTTGTTGCCGGGGCTTCCCAGAAGGTAGTCATAAGACACCTGTGTTGGGAAAGCCTCGCTCTTCCAAAATAATCTTAACAATTATTAAAATTACATAAATTTCGATTAAAAATAATAAGATTTAGATAAATTACTAAGTAATATTCATAATGAAACCTGAAAACCAAGTAGTACTAACGTAAGTCAATAAAGTTCAAAATATTACGTCCGAGTCGTTAGTAATTGTAAGATTTTAGACTTTCGCGTTCCATTACACTAAATATTAGTCGCGAGCGACCATGATTGGTGCAACCCAGTCGAAACGTCGGGCAGTAAGTAGCTATGTAATTTGCTACTCCTAATAACGCGTGTAGACCCATAAAGACTAATATTTTCGTTAGTAATTGTCGACATAAATAAATAGTTTACAGACTTTTTTCAGGAAACCCTTTAAAATGGACAATATGACCAATGTTTGATGTCACATTGGGCACATTCAGCCTATAGTTTGTTGTTTATAGCTATATGTGCTTGTGGGCTTTTACCGGAAAACGGCGTATCCAACGAACAATATGTGCACCTGTAAAATTTATAGCGTACAATACATGTATTGGTTGGGGCCGATTGTGCTTGCCTGGCCATACATGATCCTATGTGGTACATAAGAAACAGAATCCGAACCGTACTCGTGCTATAACACAATGATTTATATGAAAATGGACTATACTTGTGGTTTATATAGACCTGTATCTTAGCACAGAAGTGTAGATTACATAATAAGTATATTATTTTATAATAGAAAAGAAATTAGAAGTTTAACTTTATTATCTATACTAATAGTATGAAGCAGAAGAGTTTGTTTATTTCATTACGCTCATCTCAATAAGTACCGTTTTGAATTGATTAATATTTATCAAGGAAGGCTTTAGGCTATGTAAAATCACACTGCGACTGTTATAGCAAAGAAACAGTGGAATTTGTGTAAAAAACCAGGGAAAACGCGGACGTAGCCGCTGGCACATCTAGTACTGAAAATAAGAACAACGGATACTGCTGTGTAATACAGGTCTAAAAGATCACTTGTAAATTTAATTTCAAGTATACAAACTTATACTTTGAAGACTTTTATCATTAAGGGTTAATGATGCCGACTCATCTAATCGTGCAGTTTACAGACAAATTGCTCTTTATAGAATATTATGTCATATCAAACGAAAATATTAAGTCTTGCCCTGAGTGGTAAAAAGAACCTGACGTCGAAATATTCTTAAACTAAAAATATTTCATAGAATTGAGTTCATTGCTCCGTTTCACAAATTATCATGAGATATTGCGGGAATCTTCCTTTTCCTGACTTTTAGATATAGGACAAAGGTAACAGTTAATATTTCCTAATGGGTTTTAAAACATTTTTCCCTAAAAACAAAAAAAAATATTCTGCGAATGAAATGTAATCAACATTTTCAGAGAAGGATTGCTCTTTTATATTCCCTTTAATAAGCTTAATCTGTAACCTACATCTAGGATTATTGCTGGCGAATTTAATTTTGATCAATTAAGTAAGTAAAATCATTGTAATTTTTTTTTGTTTTGTCATTATTCATATTATTATCTGTAGTATCAGACATAGCGAATTTAATTGTTTCTCTGAACTTATTACAACACGCCTTAAAACACATTTGATTTTTCCGTTGTAGTTATTTAAAGTGTAAAGAGTCATCAAACTTTATCTAACACAAGTTAGATTAGTTATTTAAAATTTCATTAATTTATTCAAATAATAATATTACTTTGAATCTCCTTAAATAAAATAAATTGCAAAATAAAAGCGACCACTTACCCAACTTTCAGCAAACTCTCACAAACTTTTCCCACTCTTTTCGAACACAATATCCACAAACACTTTACAACGTCAATGTTTTATTTCACGCAATTGTAAACGTAACTTTCTGTGTTCTCACAAAAAAGATATTACGATACGCGTGTAGAAGTCACTGAGGGTGGCACACACCCTCTTTTGGCGAGAGGGTACGGGATACTGACGGATGGAGGTAGTTGTTGGAACCTCACGCACAGGCGCAGAACATTATAACAACTTTTCTTTTAGTTATTTATTGCATCTTGATTGTGTCGTTCACTGGCTGAACATCAACTTCACTGATTGATGCTGTTTTTCCAGACTCGAAATAGCCTGTTTGTCAATTTAATGGCATGTGGTATTAAACGTCTCAAGTTTTGTGTGACTTTGACGATTCAGTTGTCGCCCAAGTTCTGTAGGCAATATTATTTTTTACACTTATCACACATTCTCAATTCAAAATTTTGGGATTTCGAATTTCATTCCGTAAGTTCCAGTTTAGAACTTAAAAAAAAAACAAAATGCCAATGTAAGAAACAACGTTCCACAGTCACGATAAAAAATAACATTTTTAAAAACTGTGAAATAATGAAAAATACGTATTTTGGTAATCAAATATTTGTTTAATTTTACAATAATTTACATACTTAAAAATTTTGTTACAATACAAATTACCTCAGTGATTTTACTAATATTTCTTCTTGCGAATACGTATGAACACAAATAAACTTGAAAACAGAATATTTTGAAAGTATAACTTGATTTTCTGAAACCGGTACAAAGGTAGTGTTGTCTCAGTTGTGTCAACATTGTCCAAATCATGAACAGGTCAAACAAATGTTATGAGAAAATGACTTTGAATATTTTGTTCAAAATGTAGAATGAACTAGAATAAAAACATAGTAAATTTATTTATTGCCCCCACAGGACAGGCCTAGCCTAGTGTGGGGGCCTGGTAATGTAATTTAATGTGCCTGTGTAACCTTTTTAGAAATAAATTATTATTATTTTTAATTATCTACATTAATTTGAATTAGTCAGCTTTGGCGGTCTTTCCATGACTCTTTTACATGGTGTGACATAAGTATCTTTCAAATAAAGAAAAATAAACAAAAAATATTGTCAAACCTAATCTTTATCATAATCACACTCTAACTTTAGGAAAATAAGTAGGTAATTTAAAATCAGCGAGTAAAAAGACTTAGGTAACTAAGAAAGAGCCTAATGCCTCATAAGTCATTGACAAATTAATTCACTGATAAAAATAAAATGCTGCCAATAAAAATACATAAACTCCATTTCTCTCATATCATTTACAAGCAACATTTTAATAATGAAGGCCAAGACCGCTATTAATATTAACGCTTTAAGTCAACTTTATTAACAGAAAAACAGCGCAAATTTCTCTGTACTAAATGTAATTAATCACGTCAGATCAGGCTTGCGAATTTAATTAGAAGGCTCATTATGGGCTGTATTCGACCATGTGGTTGTGATTACGGCATTTATTGTTTGAACCAATTAGCGCCGGTTAAATGAACGACAAAGAGATGGCTGTTAGTGAATTAAATTCAATAGATACCTAGAAATCACAATACAAAATGTTTCATAATGTTTATAATTATAGTAGTTCTAGTTTACATTTTTTAGTGTTTCGTAATCAAAGGATTAGAGCGGTTCAAATAGTATAGTAACGCGGCATAGTTGGAAATCAGACAAATTTACTGTTGCCGCCTACCGCTATAACAAAACCGATTTTATGTTGATAATGAAGATTCATTGGAAGAATAAACCAGGTATGGTTCACTCCAAGAGCTTTATCGGCGACAATCCAAAAACGTGGTACACAACTATGATGGGTGGAAGCAGACATCAAAGTCGTCTACTCATGGGAGCGCTAACAGGGCTAACTCATTACTGATGAAAATGAGACTGTCATCTAACAGCGATTGTAGAGCTTGCAAGGAAGAAATGGAAGACATGAAACATATCTTATGTGAATTTCACTCAATAACACAGGCTCAGACTTCTGGAAACGGCTTATCCGAAACCATAAGAATACAGGCACCTCAGACCCAAGGACGTTATTGCATTTAATATTTAGGGAGTAGGTGCATAGAGTTAGGGGTTACACAAAAGATCCCTGAGGGTCAAAGTAAACCGGTTATACGGTCCCCGCGATAAGATAAGATAAGATACCGCTATAACAAAAACCATAATAAATTAAATAACTGTTGAATAGACACTCCCATACAATAACGAGAAACGAATAATTAATGGTACGGAACCTTTCGTGCGCGAGTCCGCCTCGCGCTTGGCCGCTTCCAAATTTTTAGGTTCTTTTGCAAGTTAATATTGTCAATAAAAACGAAAAGTTTCCGAATCCATTTTAACAACATAGTTTTTAAATAATAATAATATTTTGAAGAATTTTGAGTTTGATTTCAATTTCCGCATATTTTCAATTTGTTGATGTCAATTTAACCATTTTTATTTTTATTAAAACTGGTACAAACCATTTTTTGTAATATGCAACATTTTTTTTATATTCACATTAAATTACAAATACAAATTAATCCAATTTAAATGCCAGGATATGCTTATTGGATAAGTGAGAAAGCAATAATATAAGTCGAGGTACCTATTTTTATGAACAGTGTACACGCAAGGAATTTATTGAAGAGTAAGAGAACACACCTATCCTAGGTGTGTATAGGTATCATATAGGTTGATATTTTTTATTTTATAAATTTATTTAATTCATAGGTCACGGACGAGTTATTTCAATTTGTGTGTACGAGTATTTTAGTCCATGATATAGTAATTACTTTCAGTAAAGACTAAAAAGTTAGAGTATTTCAAAGTAGAAAAAATAATAAATATTATTTTAACAGGATATCCCTAAAAGCAGTACTCGACATAAACTTTTCAAGAGGAAACTTCATCCTCACAATAAAGTGAGGAACAGTAGGTCATGTGCAATGTTACGTCTTAGTTTTATAATAGGCTAACAAGATGACCACACGCCACCGGATGGTAAGCGATAGTGACGTAAGTGGTCGATAGGCACAATAGACCATATTGAGCCTGTCACACTCACCTGTCACACAGGTTCGGCTAAAATGCCATTTCAAGCCCCGCCCGAATAGCCCGGTATCATAGGAGGGCGGAAATACATGAGCTGGAAGGGCGTTCCATGCTTTAATGACACGGGGCAGAAATGAGGAGCTAAACCTCTTGGTCCGAAGCACCAGCGCCTGCATTGTATGTGGATGGCAGCGCTATCCAGCTGTCTAAAAATTTACTTAATTTGTTCGAAATTTGATTTAAGGTTATAAAAGTTTAGATTGAATAATTCTAGTTGTTCACTTCTGGACATATTTGCATTTGAAATAAAACTTATAAAATGGGATAGTGTATCCCGAGACCATGAGCGCTGTAAAGAGCTCGAAACGTCGGATCTCTAAATAATGTTTAGAATACCAATACACGCGAGTTTAATCCGTAAAATTAAATGTGTAGTGCTCGCGCAATTAATAGACAACATTTTTGCAAATATCGGTTTCACAAGCTTGTCTTAAGGAAAATGTAATAAGTTGATGTAAAGCATAAAGTCACTTTACTGACATTGTATGAGTTACTGCGTAGTGCCTCTACGATGTCCATAAAATGTTCTAATATGACGCTTGTGTTCTGATGCTAAGAGCTTTCGCTAAGAAATGTAAGGGTAACCGGGAAAAAATGTGGCTACCTAAGGAATATGCTTCTATGGAATGCACAGATTATGTTTCCCGTAAGATAGCGGGAAAGGCATTGTTAATAAAAGGGTAGAGTAGTACGCTCCACTACTTAAGCTCGGTGAAATACTTTCAGAGCAAAATGTGGCTTTTGAAAAGTGGTAATTATTATTATGGTAGGTATTTTTTTTCATTTTTACTTCAACAACATGATAAAAAAGATTCCTTAAATGTATTATGGGAGTGGGTTTCTAGATTTACATTGTTTTTGTTCTTTACCGTACACATTACTTGCTCTTAATTCGGACAAAACCGGCTTACCGTCAGTTCGCAGCTATAACTCCCTGTGTAGATAAGACAAGTGTTAATACTACATTAATCATAACCACCGCTTAAGCATGGATTATTAAAGCGATCTCCCAATAAATCAACCGACAATGTACCGAGCCCATATTAACCCAACAATATTAGACCGGTAACATTGTTGAGTAATGTCTAGAATTCCAGTTTCAAGTTCCCATAACTTGGCATGAGGAATTTAGGTCTAACACAGAATTTGATGGCTAATACGCTGCAATGTAACACTTTGTGCGGTGAAAATAGAATCGATTTCACCTGGGCGAAATGAAAAGATGAAATATGTTTCATAAATCTGAAACTCATTTGAACGATTTTCAATTATGAATTCGCTTTTAAACGCCTCCGTGAACTCGTAGGGGCAGAACAATAAAACATTGCAACGGTAGCTAATTGCGAAAACTTTCTTGCAAGCCCTTTGATTTTTTATTAAACATTGAACAACGAATGTAATGGTTTGGGTAATCTGAAGGATTTTTGTAGATAGAGTAGCCAGAGGAGAAGTAGAAGATGGAGTATCCCTCTTACTCACCAACAGCCCACCATGACAATGTGGAGAATTCACTGGCGGGAGTGAATGCTTTTCATGGCGAAAGCTTACCAACGTCAAATATCATCGTTATTGTAAGCACAGGACTCTACCAAGTCTAGCAAGATATCTTTTTGAACGCGGTGAAATGCGTGACGCGCCTTTACTGGAAATGCTGGTTCTCTCTTTGGAGTATCGGACGCTCTGAAGACTAGATAAAAGCTAATAATTGCCAACCACTGCTCCTGGACAAAGTGCAATGCCTAGGGGGTCTACCGACTAAAACATCGCGGTGTACCTCATCGCCATGATGACATCATGGTTCCTGGTGTAGCCTGACTACCACGACATCGCCAAAAGCTAAGGTACCTATAACTCAACTGTGAGAGAACATCTCAACAACTGACGTTTGTCTTTCTGAATTCACTTTATGATTTAGGGGCGCAAGTAAGAACCGCACCGGATTTCACGAAATATTCCAACTCGAGTTAAGAACTGTTCGAGCATTTAAATTGTTAATGTATTTCTTTTCTGATTCAAAAAGTGGACCTTGGAAATATATTACGCTCTTTTGTTTCAAACCCCAGTCTGGGGTTGTCTTTTGTATTTTTAATGCGCGATTCAGTTTTTATTACACCGTTTCAGGGGACCGCGCCCTAAGTGCCAAACATTTATTAATGGGTCGCTGTTCAATAATACGTCTTCATGTAGGACGTATTTATGTACTCAGCTCTAGAAAATAGAGATACAACACTTGCTGCATTATTGTTACAGGTATAATATTGTATGTATGGATTTAAAACGATATTTTTTTTATTTATAGAATTACTCAGTTTTATTATCTTATGTAACTAACTGTTTCAGCACCAATTAGAAGGATTGAACATAATATAATGTAAGACTAACAAGTGTCTTGTAGTGTGTAATAATACCAATCCCTTCGGTTGCCTCGAGCCAATTTAGTAAGTAAGCGACCACGCTCTAAATTAGAGAATGCGCTTTTGTACTTAGGGGACCGGAAGTACAGTGGATGCACTCCAGTCTACAGGCGAATCGTGACGTAACCGCGTTTTTCTCTTCACTCGACCCGTGTTTCTCTAAATCGAGTTCCGAGCGTTTCTCGTTAAAAGTTCCGGCCCTCGCATGATTTAGCCTCCGTTAGCCCAGCAAACTGTTGCCTGGCACTTTTGGCAACATTTTTTATAAGAAGTTCACTTGATTACACTTCATAAGTTTTTATTGCGCTTGAAGAAAACTTTGACAAATACTTTCAGGAAACAGAAAGTTTGAATTTCAATTTTCTGTTGACAATGTAAGAGCAAACAGTATGGCTCTCAATTATTACAACGCCTCTACTGTATGGTATGAGCTATTTCGTGATACAATAGGTAGTTGAATAGGTGTTGCCAGTATTCTAGGTATATTTTTAATGGATAAAATCTTTATTTTCCATTATTGTTCCAGCTCGATTCAACAACCTTATGAAGTCGAATTTTTCGAGTTATTACTAAACATAATATGTATAAAACATTAAGGTTAGTAGAGACTTCACTAAACTGGCGTAGACATTAAAATTTAACTGCTAAACATGGTTTAAGCATAATAGTGGACATGAAATTTCATGAATAGTGCTAAACAGATTTATAAGGAACACTTTGTTATGTTTAATATAAGCATAAAGAAATGTAAAAACCGAAAAATTACTTTAATATAAAAGATGTGAAGGTTCAAAAGCGGGTATACC
Organism: Maruca vitrata; assembly: GCA_039566165.1. Taxonomy (NCBI): domain Eukaryota; kingdom Metazoa; phylum Arthropoda; class Insecta; order Lepidoptera; family Crambidae; genus Maruca; species Maruca vitrata. The sequence continues at coordinate 6,631,139 of CM076926.1, forward strand.
TGGTCGATTTCGGAATCCTAATAAAATCTTACGAGTTACCCTGATTGCGTGATCCAGAAATGGATTGGAGGGTTTCCAAATTACTCAACTTATTTTATGACGTCATCCATGCGGTAAAATATATTTATGTTCAGCCTCAATGAAAGTTCACAACATCTCGATAGGGAGACTGAAGGTTTAATTTTGCGGTCAGAAAACTTTTAGGATGGATTTAGAAAAGGCACATTTTTATGGTATATGTCTTGAATTAAAAATAAATAAAATAATAATAAGAACCGACAACCGCTGGGGTAGAAGACGAGTTCTGGAGTGAATACCGCGTCTTGGCAAACGTAGTGAGGACGGCCGCAGGCCAGGTGGTGTGACCTGGGATACCCGGCTGGTAGGAGCTGGATCACGGGTTAGATAAAAAAATCACATAATTTTTTATACACTTTGATTTTGTGAAAAGCACACAGCAAAGTGCGGCTCGTGAAGACGATGATGATGAAAATATTTAAATCACAGCCACAGCACAAGCACACAGCGGCTTCATGTCGTTGTGGCATATGCTGAGGCTGGGACCTAGTTGACCACTGTTAAATGTTGTGGTCCATGTTGTTTTCTTTGTTGATTTTGTGGTCAATAAAAAAACCTTAAGTATATTTCCACGTGAATATTCGTTATTCGCTTGGAAAAGTAACTTACTTGACTTAAGTTTTTTCAATGTCTCTGGTTCACTTGATTAAAAGTGCTAGCAAATACTAAACCATTCTAGATAACTTGGTTACAATCTTACTTAGCCACAAGTGTTTCAGTATTATTTCCTTTCAACTTCATTGATTCTGAACATCAATTAGGTACATAGCGTAACTATTCGATTATTATTGTACCGACTTCGGAATTATTCTCAGAATTCTAGTAGATCCAATGATATCCGGTTAATCACATTAAGTTTAACCCGTTTCAGATAATTAAAGTTAAGTTGATTAAATGAAGCCCATCCCATTTTGATGTAATCGGGTTTAGATGAAAATATACCTTCCATACCCATTTTTAAATGTTTTATTTACTATTTTATACACAAAAGCGTCGATGATCGAGTGTTTAAGGTCGGTGCTTGCCATACGAAAGGTCGCCAGTTCAAACCCTGCCACATACCACTGTGTTTTCCAATTTGAATTTCATATGTACGATTTGTGGAGGTCTTTGTCCAGCAGTGGATGATGAGCGAGATGAGCTGATGATGATGATGATGTACGATTATTTGACACTTTAACAGTGAAGGAAATAATCGTGAGGAAAACTGCACACCTATGAAGAATTTTTAAGGTCGTGTATTCGACCAACCCGCACTTGGTCAGCGTAAAGCCGGGAGTCCCACACACCACACCGGGCAAACCCCTGCCCGGAGTGAAGGTGCGTCAAGCATTTCTCCGCGAAAAAAAAAAGGCTTGATCGCCTAGCATAGAGCTAGGAACCATGACGCCGCTAAAGCGATGAGGTATACCGCGGAGTTTAGTGGGTACACCCCTGGGCATTGCACCTTAGCCCAGGAGCAGCTGCCGGTTTTCCATATCAGCATCAGCAGCTGGGAGTCTCACACACCACCTTGGGTAAACCCCTGCCCAAGGTGAAGGTGCATCAAGCATTCTCCGCGTTAAAAAAAAAACTAATCGGGATAATTCACAAAAGTTCCAAGTTTTTTCTCAGGCTTCTGCTGCTCGTTTAAGGAAATAGACATTAATTTATTTTGAAAATCACCAATAATTCAGTTCCATTTCTTCGTCAACAAAATGTTGGTGAATATTTGTCCTCAGTTCCAAAAATAGATTTGTATTCCCAAATGGACTTAACTATAAGCTTGACAAATAAAATTATTATCTTAATGCTAAAAATGGCACTTGTTAAGTTGTGGGTTTTTATTATTTTATTGCAAGAAAATAAAACTAATATTCTATTCCACTCCAAGTTATATACAAACTCAGCGTGTTATATATATATATATATATATATGACATTTCTAAGATTTTTAGCTGTAAGGTACTTATATTTTTGTAAATGTATTCATACGCCGATGGTGAACTAGTGAGCTAGGTAAGTAGCTCATGATTATAACGCTTTAATTTCATGAAAACAATAAAATGAGCTGATAAATAAAATACTATCAACTTATAATACACATCATTTGCATAATTTTATTTTAACTAATAATACCAATTAACTTTCATAATTAGCTTTTGATTTCAAAAGCTTGTAATAAAAGAAACAAATAATTGAGTCGTTATACATCATTTGGCAACGGTTCCACTGTATCAAGGTGTTATTTAGTATCGTATCTATTAAGTATTGTACTAAAATGAAACGAATTTCCAAAGCACTTCGCGGTTTCGGGCCTGAGATCCTTGAAGAGTTGCGGCACGTACAATTTAAATGAGACATCACGCAATCTCAGAATTAGGAGACACGTGCTGGTTCCCTGAAATACACAATTGTCTTATAATTAATTAATCTTCTTACGAACTCTGTGCACACAGTCACCGAATAACAAAGGGAATGCGATTATAATAAACAACTTTCAAAGAACAGACGAAGATCGAAACGCGTCGTTGCAACTCAATAAAACGTTCAGCGTAAGTAGGTATTGTGCTTTCCACTTTGCGTAATAATTTAATATCGCATTATGAACGGTTAAGATTCGAACGATTTTCAATTAAGCGTTTAATATTATGAGTATGTAAATTGTTTGAATATGGGATGGCGAATACATGGATTTTTAATGAAACATGGCAATATAAGGACTTTTACAGCAGAAAAAGTATTTATATTGCAATATTCATTACCTTACCTAGTGTAAATAATAATATTTCCCCAGGGAAAATGTGTTTACATACATTACTTTAGGAAGAAACTTCTGAAGAAAATTCTGTTTCCGAAAATATGCGCTCTTTTTTTATCGTCCAATTTGTAAAAAAAAAACAAAAATCAACTGTTTTTTTGTCATCACATATCAACACAAACTTATGAAAAAACTCCAACCAGAAAATGTGGACCTGTTTTCCCTTCCCTGGTAAAGGTTATCCGTAAACAAAGAGAGGAAATGAATGGCAGTTGACGGTTCATATTGGCTGGTTCATTGTTGGTTATAGCATCCGCTTTATACATTTTGTTTGAGATTTTTTCCCGCGCCATTCTTCGTTTAATAAAGACTCAGTCACTGACCTAACGTCGATAAACTCTATCAATCTCAATCTCAGTTAATGCATATAAATACCTTATAATTAAGTCGAATCCGAATAATGATATAACGCACGTGTCATGTATACAAATCTCGAAAATTATAATCCGTTGTGTGTAATTCAATTATGATATTCTTATCATAATGTGCGTGTACAATAACAATTATTATTATCTGAACTAGCTGTTCCAGCGACATCGTCCAGGCAAAAAAGAGACTTTAGCTTTTTTAAATATACCAGAGCGCCTAACAAATGCCCAGTGAATTCGACGTGTTTCTTTAAATTAGCATATTTTTTTATTCATGAACCTATTGACAGGAACAAAAATCTACAAATTTAGTAGAGCTTCCCAGAATATACTACTGAAAACAATATCTTAATCGATAAGTGGTTTCTGTGAAAAATAAACGCAAAAATAAACAGAAAACTCCAAACCAAAATAATCTTATTTATTTATCGTTATTAAGGATCACATCTTATAATCATTGTTATGGATGTGAACCTAATATTTATCATTATTATCATCATTCCATGTACAAAAACCGACAGCGTAACATTTTTATTATAATATGTATAGATAACGTAGAATCGTTAAATTTGTTTTAAGCGCAGCTTAGACAAACGATTTGATAGATGTGTTTTTGTTTTTTTGAGTAATCCACTGTTTTATTATGTACCTATTTTAATTTTAACTTAATTCTTACTAAACATTGACACACCGTTTTATTACTTCTGACTTAAAAATTCCATGTTTTAATTTTAAAGAAGTAGTGTTCCAAGAACGTTTAATCAATAGTATATTTTATCATCATTATGATAAATGTTAATAATTTACCAAAGTGCTAGTGAAGTGAATGAGACCTAAAGACGTGTGGAGTACTAGTTTTTAAAACAACTAACACACGTGTGTAAAAAAATTTACAGATGTTTGCACTTAGTGATAACAATATTATTAAATTAAATACTGATTAACTGCGTCTTAACTTTAGAAGTCAGAGCTATCCGCTCCACCGTAAGTCCGGTATTGACGACACAAGGCTACTCCAAGCCATCATCGTAGTCAGTCAGAAAGAAAGCTGCGTTTTGAATAAAAATGTGATCAAAATTATACTTGCATCTGGCAACGGTATATCAACAGTATATTATTAAATAACCATGCAAATAAATTGAGCAAACTAACTTTTCCAATTTACCACCCTTCAATATCACGCAACATCATCCATCCAATATTTTTTTTTAAAGAGTCTAACAAGATGACCTTACTCCACCTGATGGTAAGCGGTAGTGAGTTCCAAATATGAGGTCGACAGGCACAATAGACCATATTGAGCCTGTCGCACTCACCCTGAAAGCCGTGAAAGAGGAGACCAGTGCTGCGGCAACAACGAGACAAGGCGCGGAGTCTCGCATTGGTATTGGGCCGTGCGGGTCGGAGTTGGCCAGTCCGCCGAAAAGTAAGTTGCAAAGTAAGTTGCATAGCACTTGTGTTATGGACAGTAGAATCAACAGAGTGGTATACAAAAATATAGTTACATACATAAATAACTCATCCAGATACGAAAGAAACACCGATGTTTACAAAATAATCCTCCCAAGCTAAGTTGGAATCGAACCTACGGGTCTTTACGCGAAAGCCAGGGGCCCTATCCATGCGTCACAAAGCCGGTCAATTAAATGTAATGTTAATTATTATCATTTCATAATCATCATCATCAGCCCATGTACGTCCCCACTGTAGGAGCACGGGCCAACCCTAAACTAGGGCAATCAGGCCTTAATCATTTCATCATCAGCCTTTTATTATATCCCACAGCAGGGTATAGGCGTCCTCCGTAGCACTTTGCAGGTGGAGCAAAGCGCTAACAGAGTGGTGGCCCAGGTTCGGTAAACGCAAAAGAGGGCGGCCTCCCACCAGATGGGCAACTGATATAAAGAAAGCCGCGGGAGGTCTCTGGATGAGACTGGCGCAGGACCGGAGTGCATGGCGTTAATCATTTAGCATACATAAATAAATCATTCAGTATACTTAAATTCCACGTTGTGCAATTTACCACTAGGTTTAATTTTCAAATCGAGTTAAACCTTACAAATTGCAGTGGCATTAAAATATCCTAATGGTACATTTTCGTACAATCATATTTGTATGATATTATCACTTCTGCCGCTTGGCTTTATGCATGACGTAATTAATTATGAGATTATCCGGTTCCGTGTGTGCGTGATATAGTTACGTTAATTAATAATTGCAATTGTTTTGTTTTAACTATTCTATGGAATATTATTATTAAATAGAATGCTTTTCACGATTCAGTGAGGATATTTTACCGCAGAAAAATTAGGTAATACCTGTTGGATTAGGTACCTAGTGTAACAGAACATGCCGGCTAATATTATGTGCTATCTTTTTAAATATAAATAAATGTGCGTTTTGTGTCTTGTGTATGTATCTATTTGTCATTGTTACCTCAAGTCGTGGTCAATAAAAGTTTTTCTTTCTTTCTTTTTTCTTTCTTTATAATTCCATTGTTTATATTTATATCCGTGGTATATTAAAAACAAGTATAGTAAGTTGCATGGATCGTACAATAAATCATTTCAATTATTATTTATTTATTTTTATTTACATATTTAGGTATTTGTAACATAACGACTGCTCATTTTACGGCCCCACCGGAAATACCATTTACATTTAAAAACCACGAAGTTCATAGTTCATAGTCTCCAGTTACCACAAAACTCGTATCTATAAAATAACTGTGCTTATACTTACATTATATGCGAGCTTAATCCGTAAGATTCTTATTTCAAAAGAATAATGAACAGTACTCACATTACTAAAATAAATTCAACCTCTTATTAAATCCTACTTCCACGGCGTGCGTCATAATATAATAGATTGAGATATCAGATTGAATATTACCGATTTGCGATCTGAAATTGTAATATGGATTCCCATTGTACAGAAAGTCACTGAGTCGGATACTGCTAATCCTTAATAGAGTCACTTGTCTATGAATATTCAGATTCTAACCATTATCTGTATGCACGCTGGACGGAACTGAATACTGAGTATACATTATATGAGTTAACTGACCAGTTACATTGAATTTGAGTGTCACGGGGATCAAATCTATTTATAACTGTGTTTAATATATAGATTCTATTATTATGTATGAAATGCCTCGTCAATCTATAGGTGACGAGCGCCGCCTAAGGACAGGTCTAAGTTTGATTCTCAGTTAAGGCCAAAAAATATCAGAAACTATGATACATTATGCTCAATCAGCCAACATAGTTGGTTAGTTAACGATTAGTAGACAATATTCAAATAGATTGTATAAAGAGATAATCTACGTCAATTATGTACTTCCACACTGCCTCCATTCATAGCAAGCGCTGCGTAAGGACCGAGAGGTCCCGGGTTCGAGCCCGGGGTCGGGGAAAATTTGTGTAAAGAAGACTTTTTCTGTAAAGAAATTACTTAGGAAGTTGGCGATTGCACTTGTGTTTGCGTGCACACTTATGCACTAAAACGTCCTGCGGCAAATCTCAATTGAGATCAGCACTTGGCTGATCTGCCGTCGTGACCGAAATCGGTTGGACGCCTTATTATTATAACTCCCACAAACCGATACAAATAGAAAATAATAGATAGCACTGTTGCATCTCCATTACATAACGATCTGAGTTACCTCTCAGCTAAGTAACCGATATTCCAGATATCGTGGAAATATCCATCAAAGGTTAAATAATAGCACAGTTCTAAGTCAAATAATCCGTCCTCAGGAGACGCTTAAAAGTTTAATTAAAGAAAGATGCCGAGTTTCGAGAGGTAGCGAGTGCTGCGATTTGCATGTTAAATGGATTAGATAATTTGGAATTAATTGTGGAGACCCTTTTGTCCACTGGCTCTTTAGGAGACTTCAGAATCGATTACATTTTCCAATAATGTGTATGTAGTCTGTCAGTTCGTTGCCAATGCCCAATAATACATACATACATACAAAGATAAAATCACGTCTTTTTCCCAGAGGGGTAGGCAAAGATCACTTCCTGCCATGTGCTACTCCTGGCAAGCGCGGTCCCACATTCGCTTCATCCAGATCCATCATCCTCTTCATGCATGCTCGTCGATTAAGGACACTTTTGATTTGACCTCTCTTTAAGATTAAAATTTGACCTATCTTATCATGAAAGGTTTTTTTTTTGGTCTTCCCCTGTCAACATCTCCATTTATACCCTCTCTTTATAGTATGTACCCTTCGTTAATCATCTTTTATTCATCCTCTCAACAATACAGTACATTCAAGTTTGAAATAAACTATTTTCACGAATGAATCACGTATTTAGTAACACGTACCTAATTATTCTGATCCTGAAACTTGAAAACGTGTGTCGAATGGAAATGTACACACTTATAAACGAATTTTATCAGCAGTGGATAGTTTGTTTCAAATGTGTTGTGAAGTTTTCGTGAAATTATAGGCATTGTTGTTTATTCTCCAAGTCTATTTGTAAAGTTTATTCATAATTTTAGTGTTCGATACTTAGTATTCATCATGATAGCTATTCGACACCAATTTAACAGTTGACTATGAATAATAAAACTATATGCATATTGTATGCTATTGATGGAATGTTACAGGCGCTCTATTTAAGATGAGATGTAAAAGCTCATTTATTATTGACGATCGACCCGACCCAACATCAATGCAATGATGTATGCAATATTAATAAAATTATCGGGTTATTCCGTATTCATCCTATGTGAACTCATCCGATTTCCTTACTCATCCTAAAATAGTATTCCTAGCTCATCCTATTAGATTTTGTCTTGACACAACACTAATGCAGTCTTTTCTCATCACTAGGTGAATATTCCAATAAAAAGTATGGTTAGCAAAATCAAAAGTCAAAACATTTTCAGAAAGTGAACTATTTATAGGTTTTGGATATAAATATGTACTATTATTATAAATAAAAAGAAATCTGTATGTTAAAACAAGAAAATAACATAATATTCAATAAAATATACTTAAAACCGAAAGCCAAACTTGCACGTGCTATTAAAGAAAATAATAGTAACGGTTTCATTTACATCTAATAATGAGTCACCAAGTTGTATTTTTTTCAAGTTGTATTTAAAAAATCATACAGTTTACATATGGAAGACGATGTTTTTTAAATCAAAGTTGATTGAGTCTTGTTTGTCAAAATTTAAAAATATTGCTGTGTTAATCATATAAAAAATATGTTATATATTATTCTTAATTTTAAAAAATAAACATACCTAACTGTTTTATACAACATTTATAAATAAATATATTATTTTATCAGACTTTTTGCAGTTTTATTTGACAAAACGACTAAATTAAATTTTAAACTTTTATTCCGACCGTACAAAATATTCTTATTTTTAAAATGTTTTGTTATAGGATGAGCTAGGAATCATTTTGGGATGAATAAGGAACTAAAAATTGAAATATTTGCTTTGGGATGATTAAGGAACGAAATTAGGATGAGTAAGGAAAAAGTTTCACGTCGGATGAGATCACATAGGATGAATACGGAATAACCCAAATTATCAGTGTTTCTCTACTATATTATGAACGTATTATACATAAAACTGATGAAAATAGCTTTATTTTCATCAGTTTTATGTATAATACGTTCATAATATGGTAGAGAAACACTGATAATTTTAAAGTGATAAGATGTTAGCTTATCATTTTATCACTATTCCTGTTAAAAAAACGCATTGAAGGGTCAAAAGTGTCAACAAGTAGTTTGTGTAATAATACACTTAGCACTGGCTAGCCAGGCCAGCCTAGAAGCGATATTGTTACTACATGGTGAAATGTTTATGATATACTGAAAGGATAATCACATATTGGCCGCTGATTTGCCAATCAGGTAGGTACCAAATATCGAAACTTCCATACACATTTCGAATTTAAGCGGCTTAAACTGACTTTTCAGTCTTTATCATTTGGTCTTCAATACATAGTATAAAACAAAGTCGATTTCGCTGTATGTCGGTATGTATGCTTAGATCTTAAAAACTACGCAACGGATTTTGATGCGGTTTTTTTTAATAGATAAAGTGATTCTTAAGAAAGTTTTGTATGTAAAATTTACCCGAAGCGAAGCGAGGGCGGGTCACTAGTAATAGACAAGACAAACGAAGCTTGAGATGCTGTTAGTATCGCATCGTGACGTCATTCGGTTGATTTGCCTCACCGCAGCCAAATTGCATTGCTCACGTCACGCATTAGAACGTGTAAGATCCAGGTCAACTGGCAATTAGGATGAAGACATCCTTCAAAGCGAGTGGAGAAACGTTTGGAGACGTCGTTAAGAATTAATAGGGATCTAGGCAGAATTCAAACGGTAAGGTTTATATTAAAATTGGAAAAATTCACATTCATGCCTAACTGGACGGGGACTCGAACCCACGTAGGTACTAGCGGTACGGTAAGGTTTGTTTGAATAAGGTTTGCATGTTAACAAGGTAAATAAAAATGAGATGCACACATATACTGATGTGATTTAAACACCTTGGTAAAAAACAGTGATTTACACAGATATACTGACATTTCCAAATAACACGCATGGGTCCATATTGACTCTCATAAAATTTTAAGTCATATTCTTTGTCTTCATAACGATTTGTGTTCATAATAATCACTCTTCATAATTTTGTTTGTCCTAATTTTGTTTCTCCTAATTTCGTTTGTCCTAATTTTATTTGTCATACTTTTTTGTTCATACTTTTTTATTCATAATTTTTTTTTTATTCCTAACAACGGAGCTCATAACAGTTAATGATCATAATTTCTTTATTCATAATGTTTCTACCAAGAATAATTTTACATACGATTTTTTCTGAATTTTTTCTTCATAATATTTAATGATCAATTACTTTAATGAATAATGATGTTACTAAGAACATGAACACAAACTGTCAATTCCCATAATCGCAATTAATAAAAATAATTTAAATTTATTAGTAAGTGGTAGGTCTAGGTAAAACTTAATACATATATAATGATTACTTAGTGTAGAATCCAATCCATACAATATCAGTTAATCAAGTAAATAATCATTATGCTTTCATGCATTAGTATCTCCTCGTCTCCGGCGCTGCGGGAAGTGCAACCCTTCCGCCCTTGCGTAACGAGGCTCTGGCCCCCATGCTCGCTTCCGCCGCTTCGGCTTTTGGATCGCCATCGGCGCTTTCGGCGCCTCGGCGACCAGCCTCAACCGCTCCAGCTCGCCCGGGCGCCTGAGCCTCGTTACAGCGAGCGAGGGCTGCCCTCCTCCGCGCCTCCGGTTTTGGAATAACACTCTAGGGGTAGGGCAGACAAGACTACGTGGAGTCGGTTTTGCAGCAATTCGTTTCTGTTACGTTAATTTTGTAGCAAAATTTTGGACCATTTCAATACAACTATTTTATTTGTACCAAGTACTATTTAATGGAGCTGATCTGGTGAGGATATGGAGGATGCCCATAGGAACTCCGATTCCAGCTCAATTGGATCATAGGTATCGGGTTTCCTATGGGCATCCTCCAAATCCTCACCAGATCAGCTCCATGATACCATATTTCTCTATTGTTACCGGAGTCACTAAGACATACCAAATTTGAGCACAATTGGACTACAGGTATCGGAGTTCCTATGGGCATCCTCCAAATCCTCACCAGATCAGCTCCATGATACCATATTTTTGTAATGTTACTGAAGTCACTAAAACATACCAAATTTCAGCTCAATTCGACCACAGGTATCCGAGTTCCTATGGGCATCCTCCAAATCCTCACCAGATCAGCTCCATGTTACCATATTTTTGTAATGTTACCGAAGTCACTAAGACATACCAAATTTCAGCTCAATTCGACCACAGGTATCCGAGTTCCTATGGGCATCCTCCAAATCCTCACCAGATCAGCTCCATGATACTATATTTTTGTACAAGAAATTTTGAAGTCGCTGACCCGTATAAAAATCGATCGAATTTTCAATCGATCGAAGTCCAGTCCATAAAAAACGAGTCGAAAATTCGGCGCGCCCCCTTTGCGACACCCCGACCGAAAACAAATATTAGGAAAAACGAAGAGTATGATTAGTGAAATTATGAATTTCAATGGTTATGATTAGTGATATTATGAATTTCAATGATTATGATTAGTGATATTATGACTTTCAATGATTATGATTTGCAATATGTAGGAATAACAATTTTTATGAAGAATGATGATTATGATTTAAAATTTTATGAGAAACATTTTCGGACTTCCAATGTTATGACTTAAAAAATTATGTGAAGAAATGCGCCCCCAACACACATATACATAACACGCATAATTATGTTATTTGTGCCGAATGGGAATCGAACCCACGACTCGTGCGTGACAAACCAGGGCCCTACCAAATGCTCCATCGATAAAGAGTCATTCAAATGTTCAGGACTTTATGATTTACACAATACTTTCGATTATTTATATGATTTATGTCCAAAAGGAGTTCTTAGTTCAAGTGAAAGATTGATAAAGATGTGCTAGAAAAATAGATTATTTCTAGAAACATACACATAACAATATCAGGAAAATTAAAGATGTAAATATTTATTAAGTACATATAATAAATCAGGTACACTTATCTACATGGGATTTTCAGCCAATTATTATTTGATAAGCTACCAAAATACACCGACAACTCAAATTGAAATCGCATATCGCAATCAATTTGATATAATAAAACACGTATCGATAAAATTGGTGAATAAAAATGTAAACTACGTACAAAGATTCATACTTGATTTGTATTCCACAGTCTGTGCCGATATTGCTTCAGCTAAATTATTCACGCACAAATATTTGTATGAGGAAACCCTTTTTATCCGGTAGTCCCTTGTCAAACACACAGTATTTGTTATCGGGGCAATCTGAAAACCGTAAAAGAGGGGCAAGAAAATATTAACTCACACATTGTCTTAGAACCACTGAATACTGAATAATAGGACATAAATATGAACGATGTAGAAATTGGTTTTTAAACGACCTGGGTATAAAAGTTTTATCATTTTCATGCTTTGGTCGAAAGGCAATTTAAAACACGTGAAATTGTTAACACGTGTGTTATGGTGTATCATGAATCTATATATATAAAAGGAAGTCGTGTTAGTTACACCACTTATAACTCGAGATCGGCAGAACAGATTTGGCTGAAAATTGGTAGGGAGGTAGCTTAGAGCCAGGAGAAGGACATAGGATACTTTTTATCCCGTTTTACAGAGTTCCCGTGGGACTTGACATGAAACGTCAATCATTATGTTAAACATTATTCCATTTATGAAGTCTTTTTTGACATTTCGAAGAACGTAACTCTGCACGTTTCATTTAAATGCAATGTAATATCTTTTTTTGTGTTTGGTCGTAAATCGTCATTTGAAAAATTTACAATTGTACAAAAACACTCTACAATTAATTCACAAGCAAAATTAATTTATTGTTTTTGATCTAACTATTGTTTCTAAATCTGAACTTCAAAATATAATAATATTTTTTGCGCGAATGCAGTTACGTCCTATGGATTATGTTTTACTTTTAAACATAGTGACGTGCCTCAAGTATTCAGTTAGTTAATCCGATCAATCGCGAGTGAAAATGAATCTGGCGGCAATAGGGCTGCTTCATTGACGAGTTTTTTACATGAGAGTATAACTGTTATGGTCTTTTAAACTCAGTGTAAATTTTTAAAAACTTGACTATAATTATTCACGTCATTATATTATATCTATATAATTTTTATACTAAACATGCAATCGTGTATTTGTTCTTTCGACAATTTCTATTAAACTTAGTTTTTGAAAGTTAATTCGATTAAAATTAGTTACAAATCGAGAATCGTTGCCGCTGTGTATCGATTTCTAAGGGGTACTTCCCTGGTAGTGTTAAATTCACATCTGTCAAAAAAACTTCATAATTGGAATAGAGTATCGTTGTCCAATCCTGTCAAATACTGTAACAACTATTCATGTGTGCGTCCAGAAATATTTTTTTTGTAAAATGTCTCGAAACTTTAGGTACTGTTATTGGGTATTTGTTTTAGACATTAATTTGTGTAATGAATTTGTTTGAGTTTTTATTTCCAAAAATAATACCTCAGATTATTATAAGGGTCTTGAATCGACAACATGCATCTATATTATTCAATTATTGTCTATTTCAGAGATTTTCATTTAGCAATATAGTGACATCTAATTGTCATGTTCGTTTATTGACAAAATTCTATATCATAGTGACTAAATAATAAAGAAGGTTCTTTGACAAACATTTTTCAATCATCACGTTTTTGGTTCAGAAGAAAAGACGAGCTGATCGCACTACAATAAATACGGTTCATACCTGTATCAAACGGATCAGTAGATATTAAATCTGTACACCCGAAATTTTTTGCAAATATATTTTATGGGCAATTCAGCAAAAGAAGTGATCAGCGTTTCACTATGAAAATATATTCGTATAAGCAACATTTGATATTGCTGCTGAACAAAGTTCTTACGATATGCATTACTTACCTTGAAAGTAGGCAAAAACTGGTTCGAATAAATTTTGTTACGCAATAATCTTGAACGTTTTAATAACGTTGTTAATTAATGACCATTATTGACCATCATATTATGTACTAACATTATCGTTGGATGACATTAAACATAGCACAAAAAATAAAATAATCAGTAGAAAGAGGAATGATTATTTTGAAATGTAGTATTTTAACGATTTTCTACATTATTTAAGGTTTTTCTATGTCACAAATATTTACATTTTCAATATCCATTGAGTTCCTTATCAGCTCCCAATAACTTAGGCAGTCATCATCATCATCAGCTCATATACGTCAGCACTGCTGGGGAAACATCCTACCTTAAACTAGGGTGATAAGGCCTCAGTCAACCACGCTGGCCAAGTGCTGGTTGGTTGACTTCACAACCCAATAAATTCTTCGAAGTTGTGCAGGTTTCCTCACGATGTTTTCCTTCACCGATATAGCGTCAAATAACAGTACAAATGAATTTCAAATTTGAACGTTGGTACGTGGCGGGGTTTGAACTGACGACCTCTTGCATGACAGATAACGACCTTAACCACTAGGCCATCGACACTTTAACTTAAACAGGTTTTAAACCAATTCATTCAATTTCAATTAATCACACATTCAGTACGAATGTATAGTATAGTAACATACTTTTCATGAATGAATAAGTCCACGTAACAGGTCGTTGTTTCTTACAGTATATTAGCTTCTATATTTTCAAACGGCTCAAAGAGAACGTAAATTGTATGTTCAACTCGTAAATATGTACGCGGGCTTGTCAGCTTTGTACAAAAAGAGCGAAACTAGAAAATATCCAATGTCGTTGAGTTTGCAGCTGACACCCTGCTACGTGAAAATAAAAATAGGACTTGTACTTCCGCTTCAGTATGACCCCTTTGATGATACTGAAAAGTTTTTCAAAAGCTTTTTTGTAAGCTTCACAGGCTACAAGGATTTGTAGTGCCGTTTAAGTGACAATCGCAGATTGGAAGAAGATGTTCTGAGATCCTGTTCCGCGTCTGTGAAATTTTGTTTAAGCTAAAAAAAGATAAAAGCTTTTATTTTATCGCTATCCTTAACCCTTCCTTTTAATATAAGCTTGAAAATCTTAGTACAAGACCAGGGAAGATGATTTTGTAAACAATGAAAGAAATACTTATCTTAATCGGTTTTTATGAGAATAATTCTTATAAGAGCGACGCATGGTCGTGTTTCCAAAAATTATGCGTACTCTCTACTCACCCTATGATTTATGACTTCAAAAAATGTCGGGAATTCAATAAAATTGTTAAACATGGTAAATATCACGAACATTTTCAGTTCACCTAAGGTTGGAAACCTTTTCAAAGTTATTACGAGTAGTTACTACCTAGTTGCCAAACTTGCAAATGTGGAATCATAAAAATGCCAACAAACAATAGCCCGTTGAACATTTTCACTTTACGACGAATCTCGGTGTGCGAAAACTGCGAATATTTCCTACTTCCACACTACATAAACAAAAAGTCAACTAAGTCTTGCCATTTCGGAAGCGCGTGTAAATTTAACACCCTCGGGCGAAGCAAGTTTTTGCCAAATGTTCGCGATCGTGTTTTTGCATTTAATTTTTCGAGGGATTAAAAAAATGCTTCAACATGCTTTATGGGGTGAAAAGGGTGCTATTACATTGTCTGTCGGGACTTGTGAATTATGTAAGTTTATCCTGTTTTACAATTGTCTGCCTAACTATTGTATGCTAATGTATGTTTTAAACAAATGATGTACAGTCTCTACTGCACGTTAGGGTAACGCTAAAAGTTTGATTATTTTATTTTTTACTCTATTTTTAATTTATGGTTAAGTTTTTAGTATGTAAACTGTTTTTGTTTCTTTTAAATAAATAAATTATAACGCGTATGTCCTCGACATAAGCAAGGTAACAAGTCTAAAGTGTGATGATGTGCTGTTGACTGTAAATACAATACATTTGTAACGTGTGTATTCATAGGTAAACCATAACTCTCAATGACATCTATTTTAATCTAAATTTCGTTAGTATTATTTTTGAAACGACTCCCACCACTTGAAAGTATGCTGTGAACAATACGGACAAAACTTTTTGGTTAATTATCCCCTACTTATTAATAGTACTCCTAAACTACTAAATAGTAATAATTTATTTTAAGTTCTATTCTATCTTTATAAACATTATGGTTCGTATGAAATTTGGCTCTAACACTATGTCATAAAACGTTATTCTGGCACAGCAAGTAGATACAAGATCCTTAGTCATACAGCGTTTACACGGTCTTTTAAGCAAGCCCCGCCTTCCGTGTAACAGGGAATGTTCAGCTATGTGAGCCTGTAAGTCGGCGGATAGCTTGGACCGTTTAGCTCTAGCCTTGCTCTTGTTTCTAGTTAGAGAATTCAGGGAAATTGTTGGGTAGAGACATTAAATGCTGATAGAATAGCAAATAAGCGGGAGGTTTGCAGTTCCGAGTTTATTCACTGCTGAATTCTGAGATACATTTCCCTCATAAAACCAAAGGACTTCACAGGTAAAGATGTATATTTTGAAGGTATTTTTTTTTCATTCAATAACGTGAATATATATTTAGCATATCCCTTACTATTAATTGGTATCACAACACAGACCTTTCCTGTTCACATTTTTGACTGCCTTTGACAAATATAGATTGTTACTAAAGCTTAATCAAATATTACAAGTAACTGCGTTTAACCAATGTAATGTGTAGTATTCATCATCATCATCATCATCATCATCAGCCCATGTACATCCCCACAGCTAGAGCACGGCCTACCCTAAACCAAGTGCGGATTGAATTTCTTCGTATGTGTGCAGGTTTACTCACGACGTTTTCCTTCATCGTTAAAGCGTCGAATAATCGTAAATATTAATTTAAGTTAAATAGTATGTTATTACGTCGAATCATATTGAAATTAAATTAATTGAAATCCTTCTCCTTTTCGTCGGTAAATAAACGGTTTCACGAGGATGAAGTGGCGGGCAGAAGAAGAAGAATCTACGAGTTAGCTAGTAGTAGCTAGTTGGTGATAAGTTGAAAAAATCTAGCACAGTGTTTCGGTTACAATGTTCGCCAAGTAGAGTTATATGAACAGCAATGTTGCAGTTATCTTCATATAGAATGAACACTGGATCAACAGAAACTACGTTATAGCTGGATTTTCTTCCTTGAAATTTACGAGTATGAGGTTTTTACAAGCAAGCATTTTACTGGCTGAGTTTTACACAAAATTTTGTAGCGGCCACAGTAACCATATATTGTGGGAACTTTACGGGAATCAGTATCTTTGCTCAGCAGACAATGGGTTTTTGGTCATAACCTGGTTTACGTTGATTAAGTTTAAAAAAGTGTAGGTATATTTAAGGCCCTGGTGACTGTTTTTTTTTTATTTTAGGATTAAAGTTGATAACGTCCATGAAATATAAGACTTTTTGATATAAAAATTACGTTAATAACTTGGCAAACTTTAAACAGTTAATTATGTCACGTCTGTCAGTCATTTAATTGTATTTATTGACTAGCGACTGCCCACGACATCATCCGCGTTGAAATGGTTTTGGCTGCAATGATTAATGAAAACGACCTTTAACATACGATGTAAAATTAGCTGTTTATTAGTGGAAGTGTCGATATTAGTCTAGCCGTTTCGGAAATAAGCGGCAACAAACAGGCAGACATTTTTTTTTCATAATTCGTTATTTTAATATTGCAAACTTACACTTCAATATAATTTGTTTAATTGTATTGCTTTAAAACTTACATAGGATATTAGAAAATATCAGTGTTTGTCTTTTCAAAACGTAATATACAAAAACATAAAATAACGCCTTTTTCCCAGAGGGGTAGGCAGAGATCACTTCCAGCGATTAACTTTTCATCTCTGTGGGAAACGTGACGTCTTTTCATATTTACCTATAGTTCTAACTAACATGATTTTGTAAATATTACACAACATCACATACATTGATCTGATCCCGTGGTAAGTAGCTTAAGCACTTGTGTTACGGAAATCAGGATCAACAGTGGATACACAAATAAACTTAAATATATTTAATAATACACCCAGACACGGAACAAATACCGATGTTCGTCACACAAATATTTGTCCCGAGTGGGAATCCAACCCACGATTCTTGGAACCGTAGGTTTTTTTTTTGAACCTGAGTCAGTAACCACTGTTCCACCGAGCCAGTCAATTCATTTATTTCCCCTAATCTTCTTCATGTTAAATAAGTTCAACCGTAGTTAAGTGCGTGTTTACTCCAAGAACTTATTCAGAAGCTGCCTAAGACGTCGCGGTTGCATGCTAATGCTTCTGCGTCGTCACACGCTCCGAAGCATGTGCTTAGAGTATAAACACTATCCAGTAATAAGTAGAATACGTAATCAAGCCAACGTCTAGCTGCTGAATAGAGAGATCAGGAATTTGGTTGAACATGTTGTATTTCAATTGCGATCATTTTTTTTACACAGTTGAAAAGTTATAACTTTAAACTGTCATAGTTACAGACATTAGAAAACATAATGTATCGTATATTTCGGCACTGTTGCAAGCGCCATGATCATGGGTCATGGCGATTGCAACAGTGCCAAAATATCAGGAGCTCATTGAAATGAAACAACATGGTAAATATCCGGGACATATTCTTTCTTAGGTGCACATTTATTTCTGTATCTGTACATTCTAAAAATAAAATAAACAATTGAATGGCGATCCCAAAAATCACGATTACAATTTAAAAGCAAAGCAATGATTGAAAGATGAAAGACAAAGAAATGAAAGTTTATTCGTTACAACAATGCAATTATTGTAAGGAATAATCAAGTCATCCTGAAATAAATAAAAGAACATTCACCTAAATATTATTCTTAAAACTATAAAATACAGACTGGAATTTCAATATCCAAAGGTCTGGGTTTAAATATACGCTTTTTATTTGTCAGACAGGTCGGGATAGATAAACGATAATTTAAATTGGATAATTATATTATCACATGACTCTTGATATGAATAAGTGGACTTTTCAATGGGCTTTTCCAATGTATTTGGAGATAATCTTGAAAACAATCACCTAATTAAAAAATAACATTTATTATTATTTCGCCTAAAAAAAAAGTATTCAACGTCGTCTTGCAAATGGCTACTCCTAAATACTGAAACAATAAAAGTGCCCAACGGTGATAGGTGAAACATAATTAAATAGGTACTGTATTCATTCAAACTTTGAGCTTCATAATTTAGTAACGCAGAACTCAATACAGCCAATCTATCCCAACATATCGAAATCGATATGAATGAATAACAAATACGATCACAATTCATTTGCACAAAGGGCTATTATTTCAAGAGAACCGATACAATACTATGATAACCGATGTTTATCAACGAAACATGCAGCTTCCACAACAGCATTTAACTTTCAAACGGGCAAGCCGATTGATTGACAAACACGTATGTTTGCTGAACAAAAATGCACCTGCGTTTCAGGGGTGCAAAAATACACGCTTTATGCAAATGGCGATATCCGCAAACATTGAATGTGCGTTCCATTTGTAGTTCTACAGCGGTATTAAACAAAGCCCGGCACGTACTGGTGGGATCAACGTGACCCAGGATAATTAGGTCTTGGTAACGGTAACCCTTCGTTGGACGGGTCTGTAAGTACTTCAAGAGGGGGTTTTCTTGGGATGAAACAAGTTAGGTAATTACGCGCTGTCCAAACATACGTAAGTATGGATAAATAAAAAGCTGGCGGTACAATATTACTTTCCTTAGGAATGGCCTGCATAGATATCACAAAAGTACCTACATAATAATTATATGACTTGATCAGTGACACTCGATGATGATTGTTAAATGTGTGAAAATATTTTTTTAGTTTAACCTATAAGTAAGACATAATATCATGCTAAGGCTACATAGGCCGAACTCTGATTAAAACATATGTTTCTAAGCATGTCAACTTATGGTTACGTATCAAAATAACTAAAGTTGTTTCGACTACTGCCGATTCAACTATGCTCGACTCACCTAATGCTTGAAATACCTAATGATCGTTTCACATAATTTCATAATAACTAATGCACGCAATCCCTAATGGACAATTCGCCTACGCTCGACTCGCCTAACCTTTATTCGTCTACGGTTTATTCATCTACGCTTTATTCACCTAACGGTTAAATCACCTAAGGCTTAATTCACCTAAGAGTAAATTCACGTTCAGTCTATAATACGTAAAGGTATAGACAGAAGCAAATATGTAGATGCAAATCCGACACGTAGTCTAGGCAGTCCTACCCCTACAGCGTAATTCAAACCCGCGTAGGCGTGGAGGGGCGAGGCGGCCAGCAAGAGGTTTCAACGCTCGCTGCCGCGGCTGAGGATGCCCAGCAAGCCGAAGCTGTGGTGGTGAGCGAAAACCATTCTGCGACCATAAGATCGCGTGAGACCACCAGAGCAACTTATAAATACATATTTATGTACATAATCACACCCAGACATGGAACAAACACCGGTTTTCATCACACAAATATTTGTCCTAAGTGGAAATCGAACCCACGACTCTTGGATGTTTAGTAAATCTGGGTCACCAACCACTGTTCCATCGAGCCAGTCAAATAGTAGGCAAGTTGTTGATTAGATATTTCAAACATATTTGAAACATACATTATGTTAAAAGAACATTAGGTTAAAAAACCATTAGGTTAATTGGTCTTTAGTCCAATCAATTTTAGTTTAACGAAATTATATGAGTTAAACATTAGGTGAGTCGTGCATTAGGCGTGATGATTTTAGGTGAGTCGAGCATAGTTGAATCGGCAGTAGTCGAAACAACGTTAGTTATTTTGATACGTAACCCAACTTATAAAGAAATTTTTATTAAAAAGCTAGCTAGCTTTTTTACAAAGCCTTGATATCAATATAAAGTAAAGTTTTAAAATATGACTATTTATTTTCCCAACATTCCTCGTTAGGCTTTGTTCAAATATCCAAAAACCATTATCCGTTCCTTTATGATAAGGAGAGTCATTCACGAATTGCATTATCTAGTCCGGCCTTTATGAAAAACGCAATTAGATCGATATCAACGTAGAAAGCTTTCAACTGAGCCTTTGACTCGGAGCCTTTGTTCCGCCTTCCACCTGCCTTCGTCTGAGGTTATTCAAGACCCACAGGCTTGGAACGTTTATGTGAACGTAAAGATTTCAAAGTGGACTTTCATAGCGGATGGATGGAGGTATCGAGACTAGAGTATGAATCTGCAGATAAAATATTTTGTTGGCATCTTTTGTTTTTGCATTGCCAATGTCTCTCACGTACGACGCTGGTCTCCATTGAAATTGATCAACGTGACCAAATCACGAATGAACGAAATTCAATTCGTTCAAAAGGTCCAAAATTCAACCAAATTTTTAAACAATTTGGGATAAAGAGTTTTAAAGTTGAGAAATAAGCTCATCAAAATTTTGGATTGCGAAAAATAAAAGCTGTACCTAGGCGGTTTTTTTAATTCTAAAACCGCCTAGGTACAACTGTAAAAAATGTGAGTAATGAAGAATTAATTTCAATAAAAATCCGTATCCGTAATCCGAATCCGTTTTAGACGCAAGAAGGTTTGAACCTTGGCTTTTCATTAACTTGCGGACTATGTTTCAAATACCTAACTTGATTACAAATTTCAGAACACTGCAATATTTTGCTGTCCCTAGAGGAAAAGGTCTCATTCGCCTTGGATTGGGCAGACAGTTTCTAATTGTTTGATTAATAACTGAACAACCATTGCACCGTCGGGATCTGAACCCGCGACCTTTAGTTGCGCTGTTTGCCAATTAGCAAGGTTTGCGAGCGATTCAGAATTTTGTTAATTTTTTCTTGTTTTCTGTGTTTCTCTCGACGATGTTTTCATTCCATCAAACCTGAATGGAAATATCTGCGACATAATGAAATGTTTATTCTGGCCTAGCAAAACCTTTTGCTGGGTCTTGTAGTGGGATCAATTCTAGATAATTCCATTCTTAAAGTACTGAAGATACGTATCTCGGAATCTGAGCAATGTATTTATTCTTTAGTGGAACCAACGAATACCACACCTCGTGTTATATGCCACACCTATTACTTTCATGGTTCAAAAAATGGTTTTCTAAAAGTAACGTAAATTTCAAAGAAGCACCTATGCCTGTATTTTTTTTTTCAAATTTTATATTTATTTCAAGAATATAGTTAAAAAATGTTATTAAACGGTTTGATCCTATGACAATGACACCAGAGAACGTTGAATGAATTCAATAATTTGATTAGTAATTCATGAATGCGATTTGAACTTGCAAAGGACAATTAATACTAGTGATTGGAAAACCGTTTAGAGAATTCTAACTACTAAACCATTTAAAACTCTTCTGAATTCAGTGGTAATGTCAATCTAAATACGTAAGTGTCTAACTATAGATTGGACATAAAGGAGGGTTGAGAATTAATATTGAGCACCAATTTTAGTGATTGATCAGTTTGAATGATAGTTTTGGTCATTGATCAAATTAACGATGAATGTAAATTGGCAATTTTCCAGTCTCATAAAATATTTATCAAATAATTTTAATATGAATATAAAAATGAAAATAAAAAAATATGCTGCAGAATTAATTTCTATAGACATTATAAAGCTAAATATGCAAAGTTCACTGCAGTCGTAGTTCCGGATATAGCTTTCGAAAGTAAAGGTCGAGAATGACATATTTGCATGCAATACAAAAGCTGACACGAGAAGCAAGCATAAACTTTATTCGAAGCATTTGAACTTGTGTAAAAAGTTATCAAGCACAGAGAATTTCATAAAAATGTTAAAAAAGTAAAAAAAGTAAGCGGAGTGCATGCGAAATGAAAATGACTGAGAGGAGGTTAGGAAAACTGTAATAAGGAAAAAAATCAAATTATGCCCCCAAGCGATGTGGAATGAAGTGTTTAGTTACCTACGTCATTTGGAGCGAGTTTTTGTGTTTCTCTTTTTGTTTTTATGATTTTGGTGGTTATTTGAAGACTGCCTCGTTGGTTATCGTAAGGACCGAGGGGTCCATGGTTTGTGTTCTGGGTGGGGAAGTATTTGTGAGTTTTTTATTAAGAAATTATTCAACTCCTACTCTCTGCGCCTGATGCCTCATTGATCATATCAGATCGCAGTGTCACCGAACAATGAGAGTGAGGGAACAGAGTTTGAGACTTGTGTTTACCCACAACCTTGTGCACTATGCGCAGTTGATTTATCTCCTCTCCTCTGATTCGACTGACTCGGTGGAACAGTGGTTAGTGACCCAGGTTTACTACCTACGGTTCCAAGGGTTCGATTCCCACTCGGGACAAATGTTTGTGTGACGAACATCGGTGTTTGTTCCGTGTCTGGGTGTATTATTAAAATATATTTAAGTATATTTGTGTATATGTCGTGGCCACATCGTAGAATTGGCCATTTCATGAAATGATTGGCCATTTCATGAAATGGTTGCATTTCATGAAATGGCCAATCACACATTGGCCATATCATGATGTGGCCAGGTCAGATCAATGATAAGAAATCGTTTGACGATTGGGCCAACTAGATGCACTGCCATTTCATGAAACGATCAATCTCAATCGATCATATCGTGGAATTGTTTCGTTGACTTTACCGGTAGAGTGCCAGAGTTGCCATACCAATTAAGCACTTTGTGCAAATATGCTAAATTTGCACAATGTGCTAAATTTTCTTCCTGTTTAGCATATTATATTATCTTTTATTTTAGAATAGCATATTTTTAGCAAAACATTTTTTTTATAAAATTAATGTTATTTTTAAAGTAGGTACATTTAATTTTAATTTGGACAAAATTGTCGGAAGTTTGCCTATTTTAGGCAGTAAATACACTTATTTGGCAACACTGGTTGTTTTTGTGCAGTTTGTGTAAAAATGGCGGCCCTTGTAAACAAAGACGAATTTTCTCTCCAGAAAAAATGCGAATAATTCTTTATTAAACACGGAAGAAAGTTAAATTATTCGTTAAATAATTCGATGAAAACGTATTAGAGTATGCAAGTCATGCAAGGTTCCGAGCAAAATGTGAAATAACCGTGGAGTTTGGAATGTATTTCTAAGGTTAGTAATATTTTACTTACTCCATATTATAATTTTATGCACCTAACTAAATAACGTGTTTTATCAAAATATTTTTTTATTTATCTGTTATTATATTGATTGTCAAAAGACTGATAGCTAATTCAATTTCTTTTTCAGGTTATACAGCAAATAAAGGAGAGTAGGGTGACACGAAAAAGAAATCCATGGACTACTACTGGTTATCGAAATATGATATTATGGAAACTGTCGAAGAGGGAGGAATATCTTATATTCAAGGAAAAAGCGCCGACTATCCTATGATTTTTGTTGTTCATGTGACTTTGTGCGCGGTGCCGTGTTTTAATCGCCTTAATGCACCTTATTATTAATAAATTTGTCTTGCGCTAGCAAGTGACTGTTACCTTGTTTAATTTTTTTATTGTTTACGTGACTTTTATACTGCTTGTACTAAAATACTTGCAAATTTCACTAAATGTACACCTTTTTATTTTGAAAGTATGTAACAACTAAAAATAAACAAATACGTATCAAAATTGATCCTGGTTTTCATTAAATATTTTATAGTCGCCCTCTTTTTACGATATGGTCAAACGTGGGTGGCCAAATCGTTAAACGTTTATCGTTTAATGATTTGGTCACCATTGGTTAACCACTTCATGAAACGTGAACAATTCATGAAATGGCCAACCATTTCATGAAATGATCAATTCAACGATTTGGCCACGACATATCCACTGTTGATTCTGATACCCGTAACACAAGTGCTTAAGCTACTTACCACGGAATATGATCAATGTATGTGATGTTGTAAAAAAAAAAAACTTATTATTATTATCTCCATTGAGATCGGAGGAGGGTGCCACCCACAGAGAGCCTAAAAAGGTCACGATTTCCATGGTGAATCTGGAAGTCAATTAATAGACTTTGTACCCAGGTGAATCGTAGCAAAGAACATAGGCTCAAATGGGGATTCACTGACGCATTAGATCTTGCCTGCGTATGCTGTTTCTTGCCTCTGTCCATGTGCCATCTAATGTTATGTCCAGCTTGTCCGAAAACATGCTCACTGAGCAACTTGATGGGTGCCTCAGATAACGCGATTCGTGTGGCCGATTACGTTTGATTTTGCCATCAACTCGATAGGTAGTAGATCGGAGAATATATACAAAAATTAATACATAGATACATACAATCACGCCTTTTTACCAGAGGGGTAGGCAGAGATCAAAATTAATAGGTTGTACGTTTTTGTATTTTTACCTCTAGTTACCTAATTATCTCTAGGTTTGCATTAATTTTATATTTGAAACTCGCATGTAAAATATTACATCCATTACGCTAATAATTATGCAAAATAAGGAAATAAAACTGGAGCTGTACTTAAAATTTTAGGTTTTTAAATATGCAAAATACAAAAAGAAAGAAATAATGGGAAAACTTAATAAAAGCCGATGATTTAGTGCTTTCTCTAGTAAAATAATTTACGATGCAAAATACCAGTTTTACTAATACCGTGCATATTTAAGAGCAGCTTGTGATAAGCGCATAGTCGTTTTATATTCTGCAACTTATGAAATAATATGGAATAACATTTTACATGGAGAATTAACAGTTAATACTACTTATTCCTACTATGTGAAATAAAGATAATATTTTTCACTAGCTGTGCCCGCAACTTCGTCTACGTAAAATAGTAACTTTTGCCTGCATTTTAATTTCAGAAAACATTTTTAAAGAAATTACAGGAAAAATAAATAAAGCTACAAAAATTATAAAATTGTAATTGATTAGATTAATATCTATTAAAGAACCTGAAATTGTTTACAGATTATTAGGTGATAAACAACATATCACATTTTCGTTACAAATCGGCCAACTAAAAGATAATTCACTCGCACAATATGTTTTTTGTCTAAGCAATGATCTAGCCTGAGAGGAGAGTGGTAGCTAGGACTCGCAAAATTATTTTTCACATTTTAGCACTAAAACCACGATAAAAACTTTATTTTTTTGTCAGATACAGGTTTGAATTGTTGCAAACAGCATACTGTACCTATGTAGTTAGTACACAAAATAGATGTTAGATATCAGGATAACTTCAAAAGGTTAAATACAAACTACCTATCCACTGTCTCAAAATATCCATAAAGAATGTTTGTTGCCATGTGACGAATGAGTCAGTATTTGCTTTCCTTCTTTGTTATGTGCCACTTTTTGCGCATTGTTTTTTGTATATTTCTCGTAGATTGTATTGTATTCGTAATGAAACAATGAGATAATAACGTAAATCGCAAGTTTAATAATTTATAACTTATGAATTACTTTTAGTATTTGAAGCAATATTGCGAAATAATAGAGCATAGTGACATCTCTTTAACTAACCAAGAACTAAACACTCATGTCATAATATCAAATCTGACAGCATTTGACATGACTTGCCAGCTAAGAACGTGATAGTTGGGGAGCCCAACGGGAGTTTTGGAGTCTTGATCAAACTCAGACTCAGTCTTGTAAGATTTTTAAATGGGAGACTCCTTGCACCCTTTCATGTACCTCTGCCGTGTATTTTATTTGTAACGATCTTTATATACGATAGCTTTTTTTTAATTTTATAATGACCAAAATTTTTACGTGAATGTTTATAAATTTCCCTTTATTTGCTTAGAAAAGCGATATGCTTCTATAAAGATTCGGATAATATCGAACAGTCTATCAATTGGAACAACACAAACCACCAATGTAAGCCAGCAAGCAAATATTGGACAACTGACCACCTCCATACCGAAAACCAGGTAATAGAGAAATGTAGCGAACTTAATAAACTTTTGAACCTGGCCTTTGTGGATTATTCAAAGGTCTTCGACGGTATCACCCACATCAACCCATTTAGCTTTCTCTTCTTCAGCAAAACGTCGAACCCACATATATAAAACTTCCCCAAATCATTTACCAACAAAGCACAGCTGATATCAAACTGCACACTGAAGGCCTGACATTCAACATACAAAAAGAGTTAAACAGGGTGACTCCCTATCACCAAAACTTTCAGTAGCACGCTCCAAGAAGTCTTCAGGTCACTGATATTCTAAGGCAACAAAAGGAATTGGTGTAGAGGATAGTCGACTGATAAACTTTCGCTTTGCAGATGACATTTTCCTAGTCGAAATACGTATACATCGACAGAACTTGAGTCGATGCTCGAACAACTGAGCGCAGAAAGCGTTGACGTTAGACTGACGATGAATAGATCCAAAACCAAGGTCATGACCAACAGCCAGCACCACTGATTTGGTTGATTGCAGTCAACAGGCAGGTAAAGCAATATGTAGAGGAGTATATACTTGGGCTAGGCAGTCTCCTTCGAAAACAGGTAGGACAAAGAAATAATCCGTAGAGCAGACAACGCCTGGAAAAGCTTCTGGTCCATGAATCGGTATATGTAGGGTGATCTTCTTATATCACTGAACCGCAAATTCATCGACGTTTTCATACTGCCTATCCTAACACATGGGGCACAATCTTGGTCCCCCACCGAAAATCAGAAGTCCAAACTCAAGGTTTTTCAAAAAGCTATGAAGCGGAGTATCATAGGTATTAAGTTAAAAGAAAAAATAAAATATACTACCATCCACTCCCGTACTGGTATTGTTGTTGGTCAAAACTAATGTAGCAATGGGCGGGGAATGTGATGTAAAATGTGCGAGGATAAAGATGGACCAGAATTGTTACACATCCTCCACGGTGAAACAGGTTAAGAAAAAAAATTACAGATTATTATACAGCAGGACTTCGATATCAACTTGAACCTCCTGCGTACAAAATGTAACGCGCTAAAGTATCTCAAGATTATGCGTTTTTCACTTTTTATGGATTATTTAACATGCACTTTGAATGACCGACACGGTCAAATAACTTTTTCTTTCAACAGCTTGTTACCAGGTAGTCCTCCTGTATTAATCGCTGTCCCCCACTTATAAAGAAAGTGTAATATACTTTTCGTAATCTTCCTATTCCGATTCCATGTTGTTCTAGTAACTGCAAATCTAGCCATTTACCTCCCCTACTATGACGTTTTGCTCAATAAAGTAGTCCGTATAGTCCTAGTCAGAAGGTTCATTTTGGTCGATATACTTTAACCATTTTTGTACGTGATCTAATAAAGTTAGATTTTTAACTATCCTACAGGAATTTCTGTGACTAAAAGTATTTAAGATCTTGACCGGGGATGTATGGTACCACCATGCAAAATTTCATTTAAATCGGTGTAATAGTTTCAGAGATCAGTCATTTATTAAGGTTTTTTGAATATCCCACGGGAACCAGTTAACTTTCAGTGATTTAAAGTATCCTATGCATTTTTCCGGAATTTAAAGTACCTTCGTGTAAATTTTCATTTAAATTGGTTCAGCCGTTTAGGAGGTCAGTCGAAACAAACAAACAAACAGACAGAGATACAATTTTTTTTAAGTATGGGGATGTGTTCTCCTACTCTCAAAACATATCCCTGACTTGTTTTTTTTGCGTTTTTCAAAAAAGTACAAGAATTTTTACCTCTACGTTTTTATTATAGTATAGATAGATAGATAGATAGATTAGAAACTTAAGTTTCATATATTTCAATAATCTCTTCCATAGAATTTTTACTTTTTTTTTTTTCATTAAAACTACAGTTTGGTGTATACTAGTGTGGGACTCTTCTTTTAAGATTGAAAAACTTGTATTAGAAGAGAACCCTTTCTTACTGTTCTATTACATTGTAGTGTTATTATCTAAATGCATAACCTACGTTACAAATCTACAGTTACATAGATACAATTAAATTAAATTAAATATTCTGTCTTTTCTGTCCATGCTATAATGACATGGGACAGAAGAGAGGAACTGAACCTCTTGATCCGAGACACCAGCGCCTGCATTATGCACGTGCAACACGTGTAGTTATACTTACTACATACATAAAATCACGCCTTTTTCCCAGAGGGGTAGGCAGATATCATTTCCTGCCATGTGCTACGGTCCTGGCACACCAATTTCGCTTCGTTATACAACACCAGATAAACAATATTATCTAAAAAAATAATATCTGAACTAAAATGAAACATTATACGAAACAGAGTATTAGTACAAATAAATATGCATATCATATTCGGTAGCTAATACATATTGTAATCACAAATAGCTGAAGATAAGACTATTTACTAATACTCGTAGTCTTATCTTTTGGGCCCTGATTTTTTTTCAATTGGTAGGTATCTTAGTACTTTCAGATCCGCAATAATAGAAATTAAAAGATAAAATCGAAATGGGTCTATGAATATGACCCACAAAATTAATAGCATAATGCTATGTGGCAATAAAGAATAAAAATAATTTAATTAATTAGAAATTAATATTTAACCGTAACACATATACATTATACATAAATGAGTATTTTACGTGAAAACACAAATCAGGTTTTTTTTTATAAAAGGCTAACAGGATGACCTCACTCCACCTGATGGTAAGCAGTAGTGTGATCCACATATTACGTCGACATACACAATTACATACACCTTATTGAGTCTGTCGCACTCACCTTGAAGGCCTGCCAATACAATAATTAGGTATCTAATTAGCGGTAACTGTCGATAATGCATCAAAAAATACGCATATAACCAATTATGCACATTGCACAATTGCGCATTCTTCGTAATAACCTCACAATGTCGATAATTACTTTTGATAACAGTTATCTTATAAGCTCTTTAGTTTTGTATAAAATTCCCATCTTTAGATTGTTACGAATGTGATATGAACAAGATTAAAAGTACATTGATCAATTACGGTTATTTTATCTCCAAATTTAGATTATTGTTGATTGCCAAAGTGTATATAAACAATCTGAAACGTGAATAGTCAAAGTAAAGTATTACTGGCATCAATATGGCGATCAGGACTGGAATTATCCTCTGCACTCTCTTGCTGGGCTGCTTAGGTAAATACGAAATCTATCTTATACTCAATTCTACGCTAGTCAGATAAATGCAAAATTAAATACAATTGAAAAAAAAACATATACCTATAAAGTATATAGGAAATAATTGTAAAACTTCACGCGATAATCCTACATAAAGATACATAACTACTGACTGCCTGACGTTTCGTCTGGGTTACACACCATGGTCTTGGGCCTACCAATGACCCCATTTCGTCTTCTGTCGTTTCGAATTTCGAAATAGATGGGGGGTGGACTTAAATATTAAGTGAAACTTTTTTTCTGTGACTTAATCTTGTGTGATTATCCACATACAACTTTTAGTGTGCAGAAAGGTCTACTCCACAATCTGCAACAATAAATTCATGTTTAACACAAACTTTGCAGCGGTCCCAGTGCCCGAGGCAGACCTCTCCATCTTCTTCCCTGAGACTCGCGAGGTCTCCACTCGCATCGTTGGTGGTGCCGTGGCGCCCCAAGGCTCCCACCCCTGGATGGTGGCGATGTCCAGTGGAAACCTCTTCAGGTCTTTCATGTGCGGTGGCTCTGTCCTGACCTCCAGGACCGTCCTGACTGCTGCCCATTGCGTTGCTGCTGCCATCCTCGGCAACAACCTTGTCAGGTGAGATTAGCAAGTTTTCATGTTTTTCTAAAAGAAGAATTTATTGAATGTTTCGATAATAATAGATATGCGAGATCCAAAATTGGTCTGGCTTGTGGAAAGCGTTGCCAATGGTGTGGTCTTTGCCGTCTTTCAGTAGAACGTTGACAGTGATTCACTATATTTTAGCGAAATTTGTAATAAAGTGCGATTCCTTTTGTAACGTTTGTTCTTAACACGGTATTATATAATATCATACGAGCTTCTACAAACTCAAAACTTCTAGTAGCCAGCTGGCCAGAGACAACTTTTGTCTAGTTAACGAAACCAATAGAAAAGATCAATATTATTGTTGGGAGAGCAGTCCATATTATCTTCCACGTTCGTAAACAATAAGCACTCCTAACAAAAGACTACATTCACAGCACCCTCCGCGTCACCGTTGGCACCAACACCTGGAGTTCTGGCGGCCAGACCCTCGCCCTCTCCGGCTTCTCCAACCACCCCCAGTACGACCGTAACACCATCAAGTACGACATCGGTGTGCTGTACACCTCCACCGCCATTGCTTTTGGTAACAACGTGCAGGCCTTGCCTGTGAGCTACGAGCACGCTGGAGGCGGCATCCCGGCCCGTGTTGCTGGTTGGGGAGCTATCAGAGTGAGTAGACCCTAGTCTTAAATGAGTGTGTTTGAAAGAAAGATAAGTAGTATTTGAATGAAGGAATAATTAATGTTACTAAAACATAGTCAAGGAAAAATTAAAACGAAAATCTACCCAAAAAATCACAAATAAAGGAAGGAGAAAGTTCGCCTCAGCTGTGACGTTTTTCTTTACTCTCACACTCCGTTAGCCAAAAACAGCACCTTAAAAAAATAAAGATACGCAATGTGTTCATCCTTTATTCGCGCAATATATCATCGTATTGACCATGCAATTTCCTTATTATATCAGACATGTCCTCCAGATTCTGGAGGACATGTCAAAGTAGAGTTTGTAGCAATTCCCATCTCTTCTTCCAATAAGATCTTTGATACTCGTTCATGTTAAGTGACATTAGGGTGTCCCAAAAAAATCAAAGTTGTTTTTTTATAACGCATACCCTCTAATTTTGTTTGAATGGTGTCAAAACTACCGTATATAAAATTTCATCCCCTTAGAACCACGGCAACCCGTGCCGACTTACATCGAAACATGTGGGTACTTGTTTACTAGGCGCGCGGCAGCAGCGTACCGACATTCATGTTATTACTTGTTTGTTTTATTAGTAAACATATTATTTTCTTACAATCAAGATGTCTGTGGAGTTACGCAGTTTGAAAAAGGATATTTTCTTAATAGGAAACGTAAAACATCAAATTACTGGTTCAAAACTTCCCTCAAATGGACAGATACTCGTAGTTCAATTCTACAATGTTCGTCAAGTGAAATTTAGTGTAAATGAAAGTGCAAATCTGGCTATTCGTGAGTGCATTATTTATTGTGAAAAGGCACGTATTCCAACTAAATCTTTTCCTAACTGCGTTAACAAACTAGTTAATTTGTACCAAGTTTGGAGGATTTTACAAAAAAAATCTACAAAGACGCAAAATGTGTTTCAGCAGCGTCGACAAGATTTTGTTACAAACTTAGACACTTATTTGATATTGCACATGCCGATTCGCTTCAATTTATAAAGATTGACGAAGATCTTCTTCAGAGACAGACAGAGCCACGTCGGCTTGGTCACCTAGCTGGATAGTCAAAAAACTGGCCGAAAAAGAAGAAAAGGCGCGAGTTAGGAGCATTGAAGAGCAAAAACGGCGTGATAAACACTATTCTACCCTGTTGCCTTCAACTTCATTTTATATTCCTCAAGAAGAATCATCATCTGATTCTGAAAAAAAAACATTACACAAGAAATAATTCCTATACCTACTCATTCAGAGCATAATTATGACCTGAGTCTAATATTTCCGTAAGTAAAAGTTTCATAGCTCCAAAATTGGTTGCTGCATTAGATCGGTGTCATATAAGTATGAGGAATTCTGTTTATGTTTTAAAAGCAACTATTGAAGCTCTTGGGCATGACAATGACGAATTTCCAATAAGTAAGTCAACCATTCAAAGAGTTCGTACGGAAAAGCGAACAGAGCGCGTAGAAGAAGTTGATTTCCAGAAGATTTTTTGGCAGTGAATGCTCTTTACCAGGACCTCTGCTTTTTAAAAGCCATGAAGGCCTACGAGGCAGTTGACAAAAGCATCTCAAAGACAGCTTTACAGAAGTTCTGTCAGCACTTGTGGTATTTGACCGATGAGGTGTCTACATATCTTGTCTCTCCCTTTGATGATAGTGCAGACCAAGAGACTAAATCTAAAATGGTTGCTAACTTGTCCAATACAATTCCATCAGCTCATAGAAAACGGTACATGCCATCAAAAGAAGAACTCTGTGAAACTTACAACACCACACTCTATGAAAAAAAACTCGAAGACTTCGTTTCCGCCAAACGCAAGCCTTTGTTCACTCGGCTGAAACATGACGACAGCTTTCTCAATGAGTATCCTTCTTAATGGTCAAATAATGCTTCGTTTGAATAGGCTAAAATGACAGCACAGATCTTACGAGCAGTAAACGATGCAGCCGAAAGAGCAGCCAAGTTGATGCAAGACTTTCATGTCGAAGAGGAACAAAAATATATCTAGCAGATAAAGGCAGATATATCTAGAATGTAAAATGCAAATTCCCTAAAGCCCTATTACTATTATTATTACTATTTACTGAAAAAGAAAATGTTTTATACACTAAATTGAAATAAAGTTCTTAAATCTCCCTTATTTTCCCTATTTCTCCATACTAACTTCCAGGTTCAAACTTTAATGCTAAGTCGGCACGGGTTACCATTATCCGATTGCAATAATACTTCATATTTAAGACTTTAGGGCCAAATCGAAAAAAAATAGAGGGTATGCGTTCCCAAATTCGCAAAAAAAAAATTCGCCCTTATAGCTTGGGACACCCTAGTGACATATTTACGCTAACCTATTCTATGGTGCTTATTTATGTTCTATGTTCACAGGCCAACGGTGCTGCTCAGGCCCAGCTGTTGCAGATCCAACTGCCCACCATCGAAGGTAACCAGTGCATCAGTGGCGTCGCCCAGGCCTCCATCGACTTCAACGTACGCGCTCCCCACGTCGACCCTACCATCGAAATCTGTACTTTCCACAGTGCTGGAAGCGGAACTTGCCAAGTAAGTTATGTAACTAATACATTGGTATTAGGGGCAATAGGTATAAAAAACTACTAGTGCCTAATATGAGGTGTATGGTGGAGTAGATCAGATCAGAGCAGCAAATTATTCAAAGCTTGTATAGAATATGTACGTAATATGGAGCGCAAGAGTGCGCTCTTATCGAAAGCTAAGCTTTCTAAGCGAATTATATTGCTAAATTAATATAGAGTACTCTCCAAACTCCTAAATTATAACACGGATATAAAGCAAAATTTTGCTCAGATTTAACTCATTCATGTATCGGAAGGAGATTATCTATCATTCAAAAAGTTAACCTTAAACTGGCTCGGTGGAACAGTGGTTAGTGACCCTGGCTGGCGGTTCCGAGAGTCGTGGGTTCGATTCCCACTCGGGACAAATATTTGTGTCATGAACATCGATGTTTGTTCCGTGTCTGGGTGTGATTATGTATTTAAGTATGTATTTATAAATATATATGTATATATATACATATCAGTCTCTGACTCCCATGGTACAAGTTCTGCCTAGTTTGGGGTCACATGACCGTGTGTGGAATTGTCCCAGATATTTATTTATTTACTTACTTACTATTTATTTATCGTGAACTTAAAACTATCATTCATATGAGCACCTCCTTCAATGATCTCCACAGTTTTTCTTTCGTGACTATCTACGATGATGACTTGGAGGATGGCTCTCTCCTATATAGTAAACTAGCTTTCCTTCTTTATAGCTCAGTCGGTTAAAAAGTAGCCTATGTCCTTTTTCAGGCTCTGAACTGTACCTCTGTCAGATTTAATTTAAATCGGTTTTAGTACTCTATGTGTAATCACACAATGCGATGGGATACGCGATTGCGTAAGGCAAGGTTACCTTCGCATTTCCCAGAGATCGGCTTTGTGCTGACCGCATCCACCCGCAGGTCTGACTCCCTCGGTCCAAAGCCATTGACCCAACTAAACTATAGCTAATCACTGTGTCTCTTCCAGGGTGACTCCGGCAGCGCTCTGGTCCGCATCGACCGCGGTCAGCAGATCGGTATCGTCTCCTGGGGCTTCCCTTGCGCCCGTGGTGCCCCCGACATGTTCGTGAGGGTCAGCGCCTTCCAGTCCTGGATCCAACAGAACACCGTCTAAACTAAACCAAAGCCGAAATTATATTTAGGTCACCTAATTCTAAATGGCTGAAGCATTCCATCCATGTGCCAGTATACTTTGCTTTGATCTTGCAGAAGAAATATGATTTTTTCATAGACTGCAATAAAAAATACTGACAAGGCAAATCACTGATGGCAATTATAATAAAATGTTTAATAGTAAAATGATTTTTATTGACGCTGTATTGATAATATGATAATTTTTACGATCTAGTCCAACCTAAATCTGTATGTTAGATAAAGAATCATCATTCTACATAAATACTTTTTTTGTACAGCAATCGAATTAATTCAAAGATAACGATAAATCATAACGTTTAATCTTTGTTGTGTCGAATTAAAGAATGATTATTATTGTAATATCGTTGTTATAATCACGACTTTAGATATTACTTAGTGTATGCGGGAAGGTAGAATCTGGTGCTAATGTATAATTATGATTTGGAAAGTATAAAAGCCGTTAATGCTGATTATATAAGATAGGTAGAGAAAGACGTACGTGAGTAGTATTTTGACTGAACAAAAATTGCTGCTATTTTATTTACACGTAAGATTCGTCCGCTCCCTCGCAAGTCCGGTGATGATTACGAGGCTACTCCAAGCTTCAATTTATGTTATTACTGGCTCGGTGGAACTGTGGTTAGTCACCTAGGTTCACTGACAACGGTTCCAAGAGTCGTGGGTTCGAATGCCACCCGGGACAAATATTTGTGTGAGTAACATTGGTGTTTGTTCCGTGTCTGGGTATGTTATTTAATTTATTTAAGTATATTTAAGTATCCACTGTTGATATTGATACCCGTAACACAAGTGCTTAAGCTAATTACCATGGGACCAGATGAATGTATGTGATGTGGTTCAATATTTATTTTATTTTATTTATTTACTTGCATGAAATCTCTTCTACGGTTAATCGTTCCTCAGAACATAGTTAAGCGAACTTTTACCTTCTACGATGCATGTTAAGTATTAAAGTGACATAGTGCTTATTGCGAGTTGTTGCTCGATTCTCTTTATGAATAACGTCATAAAGGCTACATACGATACAAGAGCCTTTGAGCAAAGATGTCAAGGATTAACTCAAAGCAAAACGCGTTGATAGCAAGTACAAATTCGAATCGTTAATTAGTAGACTCGTAGTGTGAATTTTCGTGATTTATTTTTTATGTTACGGTCAAAGATCAAAAAAGGCTACAAACGGTACGTACAATAAATCTTAAATCGTGCTATGGCTTTAACGAAGACGCACTCCTCGAGTGGCAATCATAAGAGACCAAATAGTGAAATTCATGTCTGTGGCTGACATGATTTACATATAAACAAATGTGATAATAAGGCTTTGAAAATTTATTCGTAAGTATGATTCGTGAAGTAATAAATCAAAGTTGTAAAGAGTTTTTGGAAAATAGTTTTCATTTTCCTGCACCCAGTCAAGATTTTTTATTTGACACACATATTCATGGAGCTGTGCTATTATGATATCTATTTATCCGACAATAAAGCGTTGGTTAAAGAAACTGTTAGTTTCCTAATTCTATAGTTACGTACATAACAATAACATACACATAACATAAAATATTCAAGGTATAACATACCGTCTTTACTGAAAAAATATACCGTTTGAATCATTTACATATTTTATTATTTGTGAAAGTAAACCTACGTGTGAAATCAAATAACAAAGCTGATAAAATCGTAATGAATATTTTAATATAAATAATGTATGACAGTCTCATTTGTGTATGTTAACAGTAACTCATACATATAAGTGTTAAATTCAGGCAGTTTGTGCGCGATAAAATCTATACTTAATTAAAGTACAAATAAACTCGGTATACCTTAGACTTAATTAGAGAAAGACAGCAGAAATTCTAATAAAGACGTCATAAGGATATTTATGGTTAAACCTAACGGTCTAAAGCTCAGCATGTGGCCAGATAAGATGCTAATTTATCGGTCTAGGGAAAGGAGACTTTTGTTTGCGTTTAGTAAGGGCCACTTCCAAGGTAACTTTAATCATATTTCGCCCAAAGCCTTACACTTTATCTTGGTTTTCTCATTTCAGACATAATAACTGTTGCTTGCCCTCCATTAGTTAAATTACTTAGTTAGACGATTCGTACAAGTCTTTTTCTTGTCAATGAAAGTATTGCGCTAAGTCTGTGCGTAGAAAACCCCCACCCTCACACCCCTAAGTGACTTATCGTTCTTCCGGCGGCGTCTTTTCAACAACCATCTCAATAACCGAGGTCAGCCGATGCATCAAGGTTGTTGTTGTTGTTTTCCTTACTGACTTACGATGATGGCTTGGAGTAGCCTAGTCATCATCATCGGACATGCGGGGGAGCGGGTGGCTCTCACCCCTGAATAAATTTATACGACGTTTGCCTAAGAGTGCCCCCTAACGGGGCTCGACCTCGGCTCAGGGCGTCGTTGGGCGGGCCGTAATGCGGACGTAAGTTTGGGGAGAAAAGCGACCCGGCACGTGCCGGTATCGAGTAGTAAGAGTCGCGGAAGCTAAGTATGGGTTGGCCAGCCGGGAAAGTGCCGGCGGCACGAAAGACCGGCTTCAGAATCCCAAGATGACGTCACGAGGATATAACATGGGTATTGCCCTTTTTGAAAAGCGGCAACCGGCCATTTATTCCATCACAGCGCCGGCCGCTGGTAGTCCCTTACACTGAGGCTGGTTTTAGAGTCATACTGACACTTACCACTGGCGATGACAGATTTTTGTAAACGACCTAACAAACCACTCCGGGTACATAAGTGACAGCGATAAAATCATTCTCCGTATTACAAAACAACCGGCCAAGTACTTGTCGGACTCTTTGCAACCTTTTGCTTGAGTAAGTAAGTGAATAATAAAAAAACAAAAAAATGCGTTAGTTGTATATTATCAAGAATATCACTTGTGTTTTGGATTCGTTGATATTCAACTGCATATTTTATTCAACAACAAATACCGAAGTGGGGTAATAGGGTCTTCCTTTTACACTTAGGGAATGCAACCCTAAAAAGTCCAACTAGCATTTCTCTGGCAAGACTTTAGCGCTTAAAGGCGATAGTGTGGGTGTGTCACTAATTCAAAACCGCCCTTGGCGGTGCCAACCTTTAGTGGTGACTACCGTTTGACACGAAACCTTTTGAAAGCGAAGCTATTTATGAAAATGCTTTATGTAATTTGCGCCTAAGTGGACCTTTTAGTGTAACGATTGCAAAATTTATGCCTTTTATATTCAAGACTCTAGAAGAGAAAAGTAAATGTATGCATGGATGTACAGTCCTGGAGTGTTTTGTAATTATTATTGTTTATTTATCAGACTTACTTAAACCGAATACGGAAACGGTAACTGGGTATATTATTTAATTTAAGTTATTCTTCTAATGTCACATTAATGGCATCCTGAAATGTAATAAAAAAATACTTTTCCTAATAGCTTTTTTATGAGTTTAACTTAAGTTGTGTGGTTTGTTGCGTGAAACTATGTTGGTAGCTTACAAACAATTTGTTACACGGCGGAAGCCGCCTATCTCCGTTCTGAAATACGTTGTATGAATGTCAGAGCTGCGCAATTATTTACCTTAATTTTTTTCATATTCCTGGAGAACTACAAAATGTTCGTAATCCTTTTTTCCTTCTATTTAAATACTGAAATTCAATATAAAATAAAATACTGTTTATTTGAAAAAAATATCATCAATTCAACCACTCAGAATACTGAGTGGTTGAATTTATCTATACCCAATTTTTGTCTGATATTCGTCCATTACAAGAACAAAATGAAAGCTAAATTCAGAAAAATTGCAAATAAATTGCGAATAAAAGCTTTTATACTAAAATATTGAAATGTTATTTTATTCAATTCTTTTGAAAGTTCTTTGATAGCTTGATTCTCACACACGGACAATAATATTCTGAATGTGAATATAAAAACAAAACCACTTTAATGTAACAAAGAAATGGAAAACTAAATCGTAGTAGAGATTACCTATTTTTGGAATATTATTTCTTTTGAACCTTCGTAAGCAGTTTATGTATATCTAAAATCCTAAACTCTTGGAAACAAAAGCAAACTTTAGGGACTCATCTCAAAAAGTTATGTATGCAAATTGGAGTTTGATGTCTAAAAATATTATGATGATATTCGTATCCGAAGCATTTTCTGTCCATTTTTACAATGACATAAACGGAGGCCTGGTTTTATGACAAAGTGTGAACTGTACTTTTTTTTTATTTAAGAATTTCGAAGTTTCATACCATTTTCCTTAGCTATTCTGGAATTTTATTGAAATACCTACAAGTCCAAGTCAAAACTTTGGACTGTACCCATGAATTTGCTGTACATGTTTTAGTGTTAACACAAATCACTATTTTAATAATTGGATCCCCTAAAATCAGCTCAGGTTGGTTTTTAATTTACAAAGCTTTCTTCTTAAGAATTTAATAATATATATCTGGGAAATTTCCACACATGGTCATCTGACCCCAAACTAAGTAGAGCTGGTACTATAGGCGTCAGAGACATGCATCAATATTTATAAATAAAGACTTTAATACATAATCAGACCCGGACACGGAACAAACACCGATGTTAATCACACAAATATTTGTCTTGAGTGGAAACCGAACCCACGATTCTTGAAACCGCCAGCCAGGATCACCAACCACTGTTCGACCGAGCCAGTCAGACGACGTTCTTTAACGATTTTAAAGCCAGTCGTTCGAAAAATCAAGTATGAAATAAGATCTCAAGATCTGTGTGGCATTTAATGAAAGGTTGTAACGCCAACAAAGTTTGCTTGAAGAAACGGTCGAAGTTTCAAAGCAATGAAGTGAGTCGGTAATAACAAACAGTTCGCCACAGTAAGTGTGGAAGCTCCTTACAAAGTATAGAAGGGGGTAAGGATTTCGGGCGGTATTGAGTATTGGAAGTTTTATTACGAGAGGGCATAAGGTTAAATTGTAGCAGAAGATTCAATAGTCAGTCAGTTAACTGGAAGAATTCCAGCTATTTGTTAAAATGTTATTATATGGACACTCGTTATTGACTGTTAAAATTTTATAATTTTGTAAAAGAATGTGTGTGATATTGTTTTGCAATTTAAAGAGGTTTGGTTACCTTAATAAATAGAGGCAATCGAGATCATATTTGTCATCTTTGACTCTATAATATAAAAAACGATGTCTTTAAACAATGAAAAATTAAGTACCTTTGAAAATTTATTTTTAAAAACTCATTTATATCTTTGAACGTATAATTTTATTTTACTAATGTACTGCTGTGGTTGTTGTGGCCTCATAGTAACCTAGTTTTAACTATATGACCAAACGAATAATATTAAAGATTCAAAGCTACATGTTTGCCTCATCTTAATTACGTAATAATAAACATTGTCCATTGCAGTTGCACTTAATCTTTTCAGCGATTTTAGGGGTGAGAGCCATCCACTTCGCCGCAAGTCCGGTGATAATGACGAGGCTATTCCAAGCCATCATCATATATCAGTAAAAAAAATTTGCGATTATAACGGGTTCCAAAACCGGTATAGTTTTTTTTACCTGAAAAAAAAATCCCTATTGTATTCTTGTTTGAGCTCAATTCTGGGGTACTAGGTTAGGTACAATGTCAGTATTGGAACAACAGATCCAATATTGTCGTTGCCTGCAGAGCTTGAACAATGTTCTACTCGTTGTTATTCATGAACAAAAACTAAACAAGATTGGACTTAGGATTTCCCTCCATCTTGTGTCTAGTTTTTCTCATCAGGAAAGATAAGATAAAAGGAGTTCTGTGTTAATAAGAAGAAGGCAAAGTTTTGTTTCGACGAACAAAAAAGGTGTGATGATTAAATTAGGTGGGTTTTGATTACAAGTTTTAAATAAATTTTACTTAATGTAGCATGTTTTCATAATGTTAAAAGGTATTTTTATACAAAAATTTTAGAGTATTATATAAAAACCCAACTGACAGTGTTGGTATAATTTTATGTATAAGTAACTATTTCATTTATTATTGATTTCTATTTTTTTACACAAAATTAAAGGCATTGAGTAAGTCAGTTTCCAAAGTAATTACAAGTTGAAGGTTTGATGAATGTTAATGAGTTTTTTTTTATAATTATAAGCAATACAAACAATATTTGTAAGATTTTGCGTAACTACCTTATAAGTAAGAGAACTACTTGCGTTGTATGAGTAAAGTAAAAGTAAGTAGAGTAAATTCAAAAGTTAACACTAAACGGTACCTGTCACGTTCAGAACTGGAGACCTCTCGCATAGAAAAACAACAGCCACCACTAAGCCATCGGCGTTCCTGATAATTAAATTAAATTGATTTACCGACCTAAATTAATTACGTACAATCCAAGCGACTACTTCTGTAAAGCTTAGTTCGTTAGCTGTAAATGAAAATTAGTTTAATCTCTTTGATCAAGCTAAAATTCAACTTGCCTAAATTTATTACCACCGAAATAATCTAACGCCACTAACAATCAGGCTGTTTGAAAAGGCTGCGTGTTTTAGTTACTGCTGATTCATAAAGTTAATTTCAACTTTGATTTTTTTATTCATACAATTTTCATGACAAGTCTGGTCTGATTTTATATGTTTACAGCGTATTGGAATGTTCAAACTTGTTTTAATATTAAATGACAAATAAATTACTT
This sequence comes from Maruca vitrata, assembly GCA_039566165.1. NCBI lineage: Eukaryota > Metazoa > Arthropoda > Insecta > Lepidoptera > Crambidae > Maruca > Maruca vitrata. The sequence continues at coordinate 6,672,723 of CM076926.1, forward strand.
TATATTAAAATTTAATGAATTTTTATTAAATAATAATTAATACTATGTGGTTGTGCAAAACTATGTTTTATGATAACAATTACCGGGAGTAGGCAAGAAAATATCACTACATAGTATAAAGCAAAGTCGCTTCCCGCGTCTGTATGCTCAAATCTTTGAAACTACGCAACGGATTTTGATGGTTTTTACAAGCTTTTATTAGACTCACTCTGTTAGTTTATTTATTTTTCTGTATGGGTGGATTTTTGTAATCGATTTTTCGACCACTTCCTATTATCCGATCGAGCTGAAATTTTGTATGCACGTTCAGTTCGGATGACAATGCATGATTAACTATGTGACGTCATTCTATATCCAACATGGTAGCATATCCAAGATGGCGGACCAACCATTTTTTAATAGATTCCTACAATACGGACATCAAATGAAAGGGCTTGTTGAGAATAACTAGAAAAAAATTAAAAGTAAAAAAAAACTTTTTAAAAACAAGCTTTTATTTGAATGCTCTAAAAAGAAAAAAAATAAACTTTTACACTTTTGCTGTTAATTTATAACGTCATTTCAAATTTAACACATTTGACACAATTTATATAATATAAAAGCTTGTCGCGATATTTAAGTAGGTACTCGTATTTTCTCAGTTCGCGAATTTTAATAGGCAGCAAATAAATACGAGTACTTAAATATCGCAACAAGCTTTTATATTATACTAGTGACCCGCCCTCGCTTCGCTTCGGTATACCTCTAACTCTATATAAAATATTACATTAAAATATAATATTTATTATCAGGTACTTATTTACCTACGAAACCAATTTAAAGCGAATTCAAAAATTCCTTCAAGTTAAAATCAAAGTGGCAACCACGCGACTTTTTAACCGACTTCAAAGAAGGAGGAGGTTCCCAAGTCGTCTGTATGTATAATATTTTTTTTATTTATTTTTTTATTGTATGTTCACCGATATTTTCGTCAATTATAGACGGATTTCAAAAATTTTTTTTTGGTTGGATACAGTTCACTTCCGAGGTGGTCCCATTTTCACCAGTCCCGGATCTGATGATGGGATCCAGGAGAAATCGAGGGCAGCCCTCAAATTTTATATGGACATGTACCGCGTTATGCATATTATCTGAAGTTATATTGGCATTAGCTTCTGGAAATCATAATCTTATGATGCTGAGCTGATGATGGAAGGTCAACTCCTTAATAGTTATGAGTAAAAGAATAATTATTTCAATACTGTATACATATTAAGACTACTAGTTATAATATCAGTAGCATTATAGGTGAGCTGAACTAATAGGGTGACCAGTCTAGGATCTGATGATGGGATCCAGGAGAAATCGAGGGGAACCCTCAAATTTTATAGGGACATGTACCGCGTTTTGCATATTATCTGAAGTTATATTGGCATTTGCTTCTGGAAATCATAATCTTATGATGCTGAGCTGATGATGGAAGGTCAACTTCTTAATACTTAGGAGTAAAAGGATAATTCTTTCAATACTGTATACATATTAAGACTTCTAGTTATAATCAGTAGCATTATAGGTGAGCTGAACTAATAGGGTGACCAGTCTAGGATCTGATGATGGGATCCAGGAGAAATCGAGGCCAGCCCTCAAATTTTATAGGCACATGTACTTACTAGGGTGGAGCGAAAAACATTTTTTTTTTATTTTCGAAATTCCTGTATTACTAATCGATGATGCGTTATATTAGAAGGCTTTATGCGAAATTTCAACAATTTAAGTCATCATCTTCAGGTGGCGCACTAGGGTTGAGTAAAATAAAAGTTGTCATTTTTGGCTCAATTGGCAAAAAAAAATTTTCGGGTGAGTAACTGTCTTGACTACAATATCAATACTTAAAATAACCAAAAGCATAAGTAACTACGGAAATAATTTATAAAATACCGTAAATAAATAGTTTACATACATTAAGCCTTATGTTCAAGAAGAGTCTTTTTGATGAAAATACTGATATTTCGTATCGAAAAGTGCCATCTTTTTCCTGGCATTTATCGACGTTCCAATGAAACCATTTCTTGCTTCTAGTCCACAAACTGAGAATGAAGCCTCCGTTACGGGCTTCACACACCTTTTTACTGCTTTAGTGAGTCAGGGATACTTTTGAATTTCAAGCAAAGTGTCTTCTGAGGAAACGTTTAAAAGTACTGTGTTAGTGAATTTGAATGTCAACAGTGGTTTAGTTATCTATTATTTTTCTCCCAATCAATTAAACCCTAATATTTCAATGCATCAGGTCTAAGTTTTGGAAGATTTTATTTGCTAATTTTCGTCCCTTAACGCTGGATTCGTGCCTTTTAAACTCTCTCAACGGCCAGTTTCCTTACGTGTAACTCATAATGTAGTAACATAGTCTGCAATACGTTTTCTGGAAATGCGAAGAAGGAATTTCTTTGTTTAGTTTTTAGGAAAATACTTTTCGAATCACTACGCAAAACAAATACTTATCATAATGATTTAACAAATTTATTTTATTGTCAAGTGACATAGAGAAAATATGGATCAAAGCATCAAATTCTCCAATGAAGCATCAGCAAGTTGTCGCTAGGTTGTTTTCGTATAATAACAAGTACCAAGAGTCATTAAATAAGTTATTTTATATCGCAACAAGTAAATGATCGTCAAAAGCACACCACCCGCACAATACCAAATAATAATATAATTTTAATAATTTGATCCCTTAAAATCAGCTCAGGTTGGTTTTTAATTTACAAAAGCTTTCTTCTTAAGAATTTAATCTATACTAATATTATAAAGCTGAAGAGTTTGTTTGTTTGTTTGTTTGAACGCGCTAATCTCAGGAACCGCTGGTCCGATTTAAAAAAATCTTTCACTGTTGGATAGTCCATTTATCGAGGAAGGTTATAGGCTATATTACATTTTCAAAAAGTAGGGATCCGTACGAAAAACCCAAATTTGTCACCCAAGATGTAAAAAAAATCAAATTTCAAACAAATTTTTACAATTTGTTTTGACAGGACGAAGTCTGTTGGGTCAGCTATTGTTCATAAAATTACACATAGATGGCATCGTGCTTTGTACAGCATGCCATAAATGCTGTCAAGTTTGACATAACATGAGCACCTACGTGATAAGTTTTTTGGTAGTTCAAAAGATGGCACTGTGCTCTACGTATTACTTCGATATTATATTGTGGAAAAGTTTGTATGTAGGTATACCATACATCAAAAATGTGAAGTTTGTCTTTTGGAAATGATAAATTTGGAGTGCCATTAAATTACGTAAATTACTAGAAGGGTTCTGAATCGACAACATGTATCGAAAATATTCTAATTGTCACCTTTTTTCTATTTTAATTTAATAAAATAGTGTCATCCAATTGACATATTTTTAAGCTGTCAAAATTAACGAGAGCATTCAAATTTCCATAATTGCCGAATTGAAGAAGGTTGGTTGTCAAAAAATACATTGATATTAATACTCAAGGGTTTGGTATCAGAAAAAAGGATGAGATGATCACAATGCGATTAATACATTGTATGCACCAACCGGGTATTAAATATTCAATCAAATTGAACAAATTCAATATTGAGTTCAAAAATTATATGAAAATCAATATAAAAGTATAGCATATTTAATTTGGTAAAGCATAAAATTCGAAAAGAGAAAATGAGGGGTTTGCCAGGGATTAAGAAAGAACATGATTCAAGCACACAGTAAAAGCGTCGAATAATCGTACATAGGTATGAATTTAAAATTTGAAAAACACAGTGGTACGTGGCAGGGTTTGAACTGGCGACCTCTTGCATAGCAAGCAAATACCTAAACCACTCGGCCATGGACGCTTTTTTCCTCTCTAACTATAAACTGCTACCTGGCTTTGGAATAGGACGTCCTTTATTTCACATTGATCGATGAACAATTAGGATGACTTGAAGATGATCTATTCAATATGAGGAAGCTGTTCACTATAAACATAGATTTTAGGATTTCGTACGTCGAAAAGAATAACCGAACCCCTTATATAGGATCCGTTTATCATCGTCAATTTTTGTCAAGGAGAAAATATCAAACTGAAAGTTACATCAAATACTCAGGTCTACTGTCCCTTCGCCTGAGCCAACACAATCAAAAGAAACATTCATTTATGCTGCCAATTTTTGACACTCGCAAAGGGAACTACTATCTGCGAAATACTCAGATTCTCAAAATTTAGAATAAAGCAACGTCAAGTACAGAGAATTGCGTAAACTTTAAAAATAAATTGCGTTGTGCGAGTCCGTCTTGCACTTGGCCTTTTCTTTTTTTTTCTTTTCTTGGGTTCCCACTCAGCACAAATATTTCTGCGATGAATATCGATGTTTGTTTCTGTGTCTGGTTGTGCAATAAAAATTTTAAATGTATACCACTGTTCTGATAAAAACAAGTGCTAAAGCTTCTTACCACAGGATCAGATCAATTAATGTGATGTTGTGTAATATACTTATTTATTACTACACGATAAACAACAGATGATGATGATGATAAAAACCAAAATAATTTTGTTTTAAATGTTTCTTCCGGTTGACTAACTTCTTAAGTGGCAGAAAAGATTTTGACGGGACTACGACTTTTAAGTTAAAAAAAATCAAAATCCTGTAGTTCACGCGAACGAACTTATTTATTACTACACGATAAACAACAAATGATGATGATAATAAAAACCAAAATAATTTTGTTTTTAATGTTTCTTCCGGTTGAAGACTAACTTCTTAAGTGGCAGAAAAGATTTTGTTGACTACGACTACTTTTAAGTTTAAAAAAAATCAAAATCCTGTAGTTCACGCGAACGAAGTCGCGGGCACAGCTAGTAATATATATCTGGGAAATTTCCACACATGGTCATCTGACCCCAAACTAAGCAGAGCTGGTACTATAGGCGTCAGAGACATGCATCAATATGTATAAATAAAGACTTTAATACATAATCAGACCCGGACACGGAACAAACACCGATGTTAATCACACAAATATTTGTCTTGGTGGGAACCAAACCCAGGATTCCTGGAACCGCCAGCCAGGATCATTAACCACTGTTCGACCGAGCTATTCAGACGACGTTCTTTAACGATTTAAAAGTCAGTCGTTCGAAAATTCAAGTATGAAATAAGATCTCAAGATCTGTGTGGCATTTAATGAAAGGTTGTAACGCCAACAAAGTTCGCTTGAAGAAACGGTCGAAGTTTCAAAGCAATGAAGTGAGTCGGTAATAACAAACAGTTCGCCACAGTAAGTGTGGAAGCTCCTTACAAAGTATAAAAGGGGGTAAGGATTTCGGGCGGTATTGAGTATTGGAAGTTTTATTACGAGGGGGCATAAGGTTAAATTGTAGCAGAAGATTCAATAGTCAGTCAGTAAACTGGAAGAATTCCAGCTATTTGTTAAAATGTTATTATATGGACACTCGTTATTGACTGTTAAAATTTTATAATTTTGTAAAAGAATGTGTGTGATATTGTCTTGCAATGTAAAGAGGTTTGGTTACCTTATTATAAAGGCAATCGATCGGTTGACTCTATCGTATAAGGAACTATGTTTCTTATACGATAACTATGTTTCTACTACTACTACTATGTTTCTTATATGTTAACTTTTAACAACGAAAAAATTCAAGAATTTATTTATTAAAAAATAATTTATATTTTTGAACGTATAATTTTATTTTGGTCTGCCAAAGGGCTATGGAGCGGAGTATCTTAGGTATCAAACTAATTGACAAAATAAGGAATACCACCATCCGCTCCCAAACCGGCATTGCTGATGTAGGTATTATGAGTGCGAAGCTGAAGTGGCAATGGGCGGGGCATGACTGCAGAATGAAGGACGATAGATGGGCCAAAATCGTCACCCACTGGGTGCCTGAAGACGGTTTTCGCCGAAGAGGAAGGCCCAAGAAAAGGTGGTGTGATGATCTGGTCCCGCTATCAAAAAACTGGCAGGTCCTGGTCTTAAATAGAGAGCAATAGATAGATTTGGAGGAGACCTTTGCCCAGCAGTGGGATGACATAGATTAAATAGATAAAAAATATATCATCATCATCATCATCATCAGCCCATATACGTCCCCACTGCTGGAGCACGGGCCTACCCTATACTAGGGCGATAAGGTCTTAGTCGACCACGCTGGCCAAGTGCGGGTTGGTCGACTACACAACCTTAGAATTTCTTCTTAGGTGTGCAGGTTTCCTCACGATGTTTTCCTTCACCGTTAAAGCGTCGAATGATGGTACATATGAATTTATATATATTTTACCAATGTACCTACTGTTGTAGTTATTGTGACCTCATAGTATCCCAATTTTGTCTATATGACCAAACGAATTACAAAATAATATTAAGATTCAAAGCTAAATTTTTTCCTCATCTTAATTACTAATAATAAACATTGTCCATTGCAGTTGTACCTATCTTTTCGGCGATTTAAGGGGTGAGAGCCATCCACTCCGCCGCAAGTCCGATGATGATGACGAGGCTATTCCAAGCCATCATCATAATATGTCAGTAAAATAAATGTGCGATTATAACGGGTTTCAAATCCGTTATAATTTTTTTTACCTGAAAAAAAAATCCCTATTGTATTGTTGTTTGAGCTCGATTCTGGGGTACTAGGTTAGGTACAATGTCAGTATTGGAACAACAGATCCAATATTGTCGTTGCCTGCAGAGCTTGAACAATGTTCTACTCGTTGTTATTCATGAACAAAAACTAAACAAGATTGGACTTAGGATTTCCCTCCATCTTGTGTCTAGTTTTTCTCATCAGGAAAGATAAGATAAAAGGAGTTCTGTGTTAATAAGAAGAAGGCAAAGTTTTGTTTCGACGAACAAAAAGAGGTGTAATGATTAAATTAGGTGGGTTTTGATACAAGTTTTAAATAAATTTTACTTAATGTAGCATGTTTTCACAATGCTAATAGATATTTTTTACACAATTTTAGAGTATTAAATAAAAACCTAACTGACAGTGTTGGTATCATTTAAATGTAACAATTAAATTTATTATTGAATCACATTTTTTTACATAAAATATTGGTTGAGTAAGTCAGTTCCCAAAGTAATTACAAGTTGAAGGTTTGATGAATGTTAATGAGTTTTTTTTTATAATTATAAGCAATACAAACAATATTTGTAAGATTTTGCGTAACTACCTTATAAGTAAGAGAACTACTTGCGTTGTATGAGTAAAGTAAAAGTAAGTAGAGTAAATTCAAAAGTTAACACTAAACGGTACCTGTCGCGTTCAGAACTGGAGACCTCTCGCATAGAAAACAACAGCCACCACTTATCACCACTAAGCCATCGGCGTTCCTGATAATTAAATTAAATTGATTTACCGACCTAAATTAATTACGTACAATCCAAGCGACTACTTCTGTAAAGCTTAGTTCGTTAGCTGTAAATGAAAATTAGTTTAATCTCTTTGATCAAGCTAAAATTCAACTTGCCTAAATTTATTACCACCGAAATAATCTAACGCCACTAACAATCAGGCTGTTTGAAAAGGCTGCGTGTTTTAGTTACTGCTGATTCATAAAGTTAATTTCAACCGTTTTTTTTATTCGTACAATTTTCATGACAACTCTGGTCTGATTTTATATGTTTACAGCGTATTGGAATGTTCAAACTTGTTTTAATATTAAATGACAAATAAATTACTTTATATTAAAATTTTAATACTATGTGGTTGTGCGAAACTATGTTCTTTATGTAATGATAACAATTACCGGGAGTAGGCAAGAAAATATCACTACATAGTATAAAGCAAACTTCTTGCGCTTGTATGCTCATCATCATCATCATCATCAGCTGATATACGTCCCCACTGCTGGGGCACGGGCCTACCCTAAACTAGGGCGATAAGGCCTTAGTCGACCAAGCTGGCCAAGTGCGGGTTGGTCGACTACACGACCTTAGAATTTCTTCTTAGGTGTTCAGGTTTCCTCACGATGTTTTCCTTCACCGTTAAAGCGTCGAATGATGGTCTGTATGCTCAAATCTTTGAAACGACGAAAAAGATTTTGGTGTTTTTTTTATTAGATAGAGTGATTCAAGAGAAAGGTTTTATGTATAATGTACCCTTAGCAAAGCGAGGGCAGGTCACTAGATATACACCGTGAGGTTTTAATGGTTTTTTTCCCGTGGCAGAATTATTTTTCCCTCCGTAGTACTATCGAATCATGCTGGTTATTTCGTAAAAAAATTAACATTTTTTTTCAATTTTTCAAAAAAAAATATTATCCAACTCGAAAGCGTGAGAAGCTATAGTTATTTTAAGTGATGTGATGTAATCAGGTACTGCTTGCCGCATGAAATTGATGATTTAATCTAAGGAAGCCCTACACTCTAAGTAATAAAGCCGTTCTAGCGTACTTTTGAGTTTCGTTTATTCCGTACGTAAAACCGGTATTTATTGATTTAAATAAAAAAAAACGGGACAAATTTGTTTAACTACTAAGATAGAATCTATTTACGTGGGAAAACAACCACTAACATTTCACGGTGTATGTTATAAATTATTATACATACAACATAGACGAAATATAATTATGTAAGACAGAATCTCTGCTGTTAATAATAAATCAATCAACGCCTTTCTTCTTGTCAATGTACATTTAAACGAATTCTTTTTTCAATCAAGAAAGACGGGAATCTATTCCTATTCGAGTCTAGACTAGTAAATCAGGGAACAGTGAACCCAAAAGTTACTCTGCCAGGTCCAAAGATTCAGTCGATACTTCACGCCGGTGCAGGTACAAATTAGTTTGGTAACAAGCGACGTAGTGAGTAAGTATCGCTCGAACCACATTAGTTTTCTCTAGTAATACGTGCATTGATTAAATTGGTAAAGTTCTATGTGTGATACTAGATACATGAACAAATAAACGCTTTGTTGCAAATAAGTTTAATAATGTCCACGGCATAAATGAGAATGCATGATTGAATTTTAAAAAAAATGCTTTAATTTAAATACGTGAAAAAGGGTTGACTTAGAGAACTTATTTGGTAACGAGTTAAACATCCTTACGAAACATGGTTTTCGGCAATGTTAAAGATTCATGTGACACTTCCGCAATTGTAGAAACTTAAATCTAGACTATGATCACTCGGTTTTCCATACACGTTTTTCAAGTTTACGTTCGAATTATGATAATGATGCTCACTGCTCAATGTAGAAATCACCATTCGGGAAAGGCGACGTTGGCGTCTATAAAACTCCACTTTACTGCTAAATTTTGCATTTTTATGTATTTCGCATCTGTGCACACGGTGAACTTCTTATTGGTGTATAAGATTGTGCATTAAATTACATAATAGGAAGTTAAAGTTTTTCATTAAATCGCGAAATGTGCCACGAAAAGTTGAAGCAGAATGAAGATGAAGTGGAAGATGAATACTGGTATTAAAGATGGGTTATTCTACATAATAAACGAAGGTTGCTTTGGGTTGGTTAGCTTTTTTAGCTTACTTTTTTTAGGAAATTAAAGTTCGTACCAATGTATTTTATAAATATAATATTGGTCTAAGATCAAACTTCCGTCCATATGCTAGAAGGAAGTTTCCGGAACTAAAGCGAACAGATGAAAACTTATTCATCAAATAAAATGAGTATAATACAATTAGCTGTAATTACTCGTTTATTCGACAATGTAAAGAGTAAAGTGAAGTCGAAGTACCTTAATATTTTTTATAATTATGTTAAATTTTCTTAAGTAATTACCAGATTTCCTCTATAGAAGAATACTTTAATTTATTTTTATATCATAGGATCAAAACCTGTGTTCCAGTACAGAGTGAATCTAACAACACATAAAACACACATAGTTCTGTAACACAAGTCCAACTGTCGTACCGGACTCACCAGCGCGGTCGCATTCATTCAAACTTCGGCTGTTTCAAACAATTTGCTGATGTGGAAAATTATGGCGCGTCGCTCAGACCTCTCACTTGAAACCAAAAGCGTGTTAGTCTATTCATTTTTTTGTTGTGGAATTGTGTAATTAATTTGAAGTACTCAACAATAATGTAGTTAAAACAAAAAGTTATATTGTAGTCCGGTCATTTTAGACCAAAAAATGAGAGTGAAGTTACATAAAGTCCCAACAAGCTGAATTTCAGTGAAATTGTTCAAAATATAATTATAAACAATGTTTAGAAGTTCCTCATCATTCCCCTGTAATAAAAAAAAATATTCAAGGTGAAAGGTAAAAAAAAAATTAGTTTTTCATGATCTTCAGCAAAACGGTAAGTTTTGTCATATAAGTATCTTAGACAAAATTGTAGATCATAAAATTATCAATAAAAAATGTACCAATTCATTTTTTCTCACGAGCCACCGTTTCTCAGATATAACGATCCAAAAAGTTCAAAAAGTTGTCTGAGATGTAACGATTCAAAAGAAAAAAAAATAACGAACACCGTTATTCATTAAGCGATCATCATCATCAAAAGATGTCTTCTTAAACACACACACATAAGTACACGCACTATCTAATGCTCTAGTCCATGGAGACAGTCATTTATAAAAGAAGATAGCTTTTCTCGTATTTATGATAAGTATTACAAAAGCTATCCTTTATTAAACTTTCAAGACCTTAGTGTTTTCAGACATTCTATAGTAAATTCATCAGAAAACATGAAAGTACTCACCGGTCGATGGCATTAAGCGGAATATAAACCTAAATAAGTTAAAAGTATCTTTCTCCAAATTCAAACTAGTTTCGGACAGCCCCCGTATCATGTTAATCGAAATATTTAATAATTTACTAAATAATATAAAAAACTGTAAGAAACACAATTTAATAACTAATCCAAACTATTTCTAATAAATAAATGTTGTACAGCCTCCAAAAACCCCTTAGTATAATACCAAGTATAATTCGCATAAACAATGTAAATTTGTATAATATAATCAAACTTATAAAATATAATTTACGTGCGTACCTACATTACTTATTTGCTTCTCACTCCACTTTGTCATTGTTTCTTATGATGGCAGTTATGAAAAATTTCGCGCCCAGGAGAGCCGTGAATTTGTAGATGTCCCGAAGTTATAATAAAAATTTCTCAAATAAAATGAAATGTATATGAAAGGAATAACAACCTGTCGTATTTTTTATTATATAATATTAAGGAACTTTTTCTGAGTAAAAATAAATAGGAGCTTCTGCTGAATAGATATTTTATTATAAAGTCGTTTTTTGTGACAAAAACAATTAGATCAAAATAAATAAATAATTTTCTTAGGGACTGATAGGAGGTAAAAGCGAAAAAAAAAGGTTTTTGATGAAATGACAAAATAGTTTTTATGAGTAATGTCTGTCCCAGATACGATTTAAGATACTTTTATTTATTTATTTATTTAGAAATTGCATATTTAACGATACTTAATCTGGGAGACTTAAAATCAAGTTACCATGAATGAACCCTGGTAGGGTATGTATGCTTCTGCGTAAAGATGTTTAACGGGTAAAAAAATACTTTTTCACAGCAAATTCGGTTAAAAAGTAGCCTATGTCCTTTCTCAGGCTACAAAATTTCATTGAAATCGGATGGATCAGTGCTCTATGCGTGAAAGAGTACCAGACAGACAGAGTTACTTTCGCATTTATAACATTAGTAAGGATATCTATATAAATTTTAATTTCCAACACATCTTTTTCCAGCGTTTTGCAATCGGTACGTAGCAGAAATATTAAGTTATATTTGCATCTGTCACACTGAATACATTTCTCACGTTATTTCCACTTACGTCCAAAAATCACTTACATGATAAAACTCCTCGGATTTCCTAAACGTAGCCTGTGGCCACTCGAGTTTCTTGACTAATAGTGGCAATAATTTCTCATGAGGTTTGGTCGTGCGACCTACGTAACTCGACGAGAAGCCTCATTATAATTTTATTGCTTCTCAGATGACCACAGCTTTAACGACATGTAACGACTACCCTTTTGTAAACGGGCAATTGCGTATGAATGTTTCGTATAAATTTTAAAAGTCCACTAAATTGCTATCGAGTAGGTTTTAAATTTTCTAGCCACTTAGAAAAAATACAGAATTACAGATTGCAAGAACTGAGTATGAGTTCGTATAACGCAGTTACGACTTAACAGAATAACCGTTAAGTCGTAACTGCGTTACACAAACTCTTCGGAACGGTTTGGAACAAAATATACCTAACTTATAGGTTCAATGCCAAAAAAGTAAAGATCTTAATTAAAACAAAGTTGATTAGAATTAATGGTTAGTAAAGCTAAACCTAGGCTAGTGCCTCGTGCAAACGAATTACAAAAATATTCATATTTCTAAGCGAAATATCGCGTGATTAATGAAGTTTTGTATTATGAATCGTGCTTTGAAAATATAAAAATCGGCATGACTGTTGTGACATCACCAGTTAATTTCATAAGAGTAGAAGGTCTCTGCTAGTTGTAAAGCCAAAGTCTAGGCAAAATTCTGTCGGTATTGGTCGCATAGCTACATCTTTCGGAATCTGAAACAAAAAGCTTCTAATACATTTTCGGAACTCTTGTTTTAGACACCGCCATCTAGTGACAGAGCTAAGAATAAAAATGACAGTCTCACGCCCCACAGGGGGGGATGAAAATAAATGAAAACTCCGCGGAGTGAAGTAATTGTTTCTGGAAAACTCCGCTAGGTGTCGCTTTACAATAAATTTGTACATACACATTTTGTAAGATATAACATAAAAAGGTATTTCCATTACTTGTGATTATTAATTTATATTAGTTTATGATGGTTATTAATAATTACTAACATTATTATTACTATACGTAACAACTGACCGACCTTTAAGTGATTATAAATAATGACATATTTAACCTTAATAAATATTATTAGTTAAAATAACCAACTAAAGCAAGCAAATCAACTTAATTAGTTTGAAAGTAGGTGTTATTACCATAAGATATTGATAAAATCGTATTCAAAGCAGTCGTTAAGAAAATACCTATTTAATTGTAAATGATTGGCGAAGAATGATTACGAAGTTTAGCGGGTAAGTAATGCGTTTTGCATATTTACTACCATTCAGTTATTAGAAAAAATAAATGGATACGTGAGTGAAATTTTCCCGTTTAGGCAATAAACGATGGGAACCTATTCTAATTAAGTAACAGATGTAACGAACTCCACGATCGTAAAAATGTGCTAAACGCGAAATTAAGCTTCCTGGTTATGCCTTGTAGGGTAAGGAATTCGTCCTCTTTAGAAAGGGTACTGAGGATGCCATAAGGAAGGACTCATTTTATTGCTGAACCTCCCAACATATTGTCTTTAATCCTCCAATTCTGAAGTGTACAAAATTGCATTACCTACACCGAAATTGCATTACAACTGACCAACATTGATTATATTAAAACAGGATGTTTTAGTACAGCCAGTACAGTCTTATTTTAAATGTTTTGATAAAATTCATAGATTTATTAAAGAAAGTACACTATTTATTAAAGATGTGAGCTTGATAGGCAAACCAAAAAATTATGGAACATGAAAGTAAAAAAATTGTATGAAACTAATATTAGACAAACATTTAGGGTGTTTTGCAATAAACTCCGTAGTTTACGAAGTCGCCTTGCCCTAAATTAATATAAGGTAACAAAACGACAAGCGATTCCTTGGTCCCCACTAATTTGGGGCAAAAATACCCAAGGAAAACAGAAAGGGGGAATGGGCGGAGGAAAGAGGGTCAAAATATAAAAACAGCTATAAGTGCAAAAACACCAGTCGTTTGCGGCAATCTTGCGGCAAATTCACTTACACCGATTTTTCGAGCAAGACTTTTCCAAGGGACTTCCCTGTTTTGAATAACTGGTGGTCTTAATTCAAGAAAAACATCGAGTTAAATATTTTAGCTCTCAAATGGTCTGGGATGGGAGTTCGGCAGGAAATGTTCCCTTGCCATGAAGCTCGTTAGGGGTGAGTTACAGCTACTTAGCTTTACGCGAATTTTGAGGTGATATTTTTAGATTGCGTTGCGCTAATGAGTTTTTTTGCTAAGAATAATGTTTTTATTTTTATTCGCATGGAATTTGTAGGGATAAAAATAAAATTAGAATTTGTTAAAAATACAGTTGTGTGTCTGTACGATTGTATAGACACACAAACTGTATTAATAAATAAATTATAGATTTTTATTTTATTTATTAATGGTACAATAAGTATTTTAAAAGTTTTGAATGGTTAGTTTTTAATATTGATTATATTAAAAATAAACATAAAAATTAACATTGACATGAAAATTGAAAACATGGAAATCTAGGACAGGAGAAGTTGACTTTTGTTTTCTTATATATTTTTTAGGTTTAAAATAATCTTGATTCAACTTTTAACTGCAAAATTTTTGTAATTTTTTTTAAAGTATAATTTACAAGAAGTTTACAGTTAAAAGTTGACGTGTTACCTATTTACGAACTCTTGTTTCAAAAGTGAAATTAAGCTTTATCCTCTCACCTGACTCTTAATAAAGTGCAGTGTACTCGTAAATCCTGAAAATACGTGTAATAAATAAAGTCTCCCGTAAGCTTGATTATTTTTATTAACACACAACTCTGCATTTTCTCAAAGTTTCCGACGTAAGAACGCGGGTATGCGCTGCAAAAGGTAACCTTTTTAACACACTACGGTTGTTGCCTACAGTTAATTGGACGAAGTTTCTAACTGAGTTTAAAACAAACCGGCCCTTAAATGCTCGCATAAATGTTCCCCCTAGAAACATACGGATACATGATGAGTTCAGTAGCGCTACCATGAGTTTAAAAGTGACGGACTCGATATCACCTACGTAAATATGTCTATGAAAAACTTGTACAGCGCCCCTGGTGGTTACGCTAAGAACTAAAATCGGTCGTATGAAAAAAAACAACTCGATAGGTTTTTAACGTACGTAAGTTTTCGATAGCCAACTCATGGTACCGCTACAGGGGTTGTGTGTCAGCGAACCTTGGTTTGTTTACTTAAGAATGCAAAGCAAACATCTATCATGTTTTCTTTGCATTTCTAATTTAATTTATCTGGTAAAAATCGATGTTTTTAATATTGTAACTTCTCATAAATGCCAGAGGTGTTTTAAATATTTAGAACAGTTGGAATTTTATTGTTTTATTAAATATATTCAAAAAAGTTTAAAGTAAAAATTAGAACAACATATTTTGCACTCTAACGGACAGTTAAAAATTTTCATTGGTATGGGACCTTAAGTCAAACGATTAAGGTCTAAAATAAATATGGCATTTACTTTACCATTGTTTTTAAAGGGTTCAGTAGTTTCCAATACATCCAATCATATTTTTTTCTCTTTTAGGGTTTTAAATATTAAAGGACTTTTAACCTATTCATTCAATGATTTTTTTTCTTTTTTTTCTGCTAGATCATTTAACTGATAATTTACTTGATACCCAACAAATGCCTTCAAAACCTTAAATACTTTTATATGAACTAACAACTGATCCGAGCTTAATGCAAACTTTGCTTTTAATAATAACTTTAAATGCCAAAAACTTACAGACACAAATATTAACGTATAGCTGTAGATTCGCTAACAACAAAAAGGCAACTTTATGATTCTCCTACTGTTGTTGCTGGAAGTTAATTGGACAAAGTTCTGTAACTGACGTTAAAACGGCCCTTTGAATGCGAACATTAGGCAGCCAACACAAGTACTGGTTATTTGCAGGCTTGTTAAAGCCTTTGAAACACAAATAGTGAGCAATAGCGGTTTCACAATATGTGATTAAGAATATTACTACGTGGACCGAGGTGGGCAGATGATGATGATGATGATATGTCTACGTTTTTGAAAACCTTAATCGATTATGCCAGGTACCAATGTGTTTTTCAAATTTGAATTCATTTGTACCATCATTCGACGCTTTAACGGTGAAGGAAAGCATCGTGAGGAAACCTGCACACCAAAGAAGAAATTCTAAGGTTGTGTAGTCGACCAACCCGCACTTGGCCAGCGTCGTCGACTAAGGCTTTATCGCCCTAGTTTAGGGTAGGCCCGTGCCCCAGCAGTGGGGACGTATATGGGCTGATGATGATGATGATGAATCGATTATTGTTAGTGATAAGGTTTTCAATCTATTTCGGCCATAGCGGCCGACAGTGTAGTGTAGCTCATTATATTATAGTGCACAAGTGTATACGCTAACTTAGGTGCATTCTTTGTTCCCTTTCTATCGTAGTTTGATTGGATAGCAATCCTACAATACCGATGTGAGATTAGGCGCAGGACTACCGGCTTTTCAAGACACTGCCTGGCGTACATACTCCATCTTCTAACTACTGGCTGTGTTAAACCATAACAGGAAAACATACACAAATTTCGTCCGAACCGGGAATCGAACCCGGGACCTCTCCGAGGTCTTTACGCTGCACAAGCCATCAATAAACCAATGATGCGGTAGGAGATTAGTGCCTAATTGTAATTTACTGCTAATACGGTCACATTATCTTAATCAGTGACCTACAAATGCAATATCACTAAACCTATTGCTGATTTTCCACCTCAATTTATTCTTGGCATTAGGAACAATAATGAAACGAATGAAATAAAATCTACTAATATGTACAATTTCAGTAGCATTGTAGGTATTTTCACGGGTTTTATTACGGAAAAGATAAATAGAATAACGTCAATATTGTGTGTGGTGCATACTAGTTGTTATTTTTTTTTATTCCTAACATTCTCATAGAGCAAAAGCAAAGCGTATAAAACAACACCAGTTTGTTAGTTAACAGCAATACCCGCATCGACTCGTTCATAACCTTTTTTTTATTTATTTCAACCAGATAAATGCACAGCCGTTGTGAACCTAATTTTGTCCGAGTTTCCGTTGCTGTAAAATTAAGTCGTGCTGAAAGCAAACTTTTAAAAGGGGACCTTTAAATGCTACTCGGGGATCACCCTAATTAAGCAAGTTAAACAGAAAGATACAGTAAATAAATTAAAAACTCGCCAACTCCGAGATATTTATCAATAAAGAGGGATGGACTCGTTTTGACTAACTGTTTGTGTGTTAACTGCTCGTTATACTTGTTATACAGTAACTTGACGATCGGGCTGAAAAGTAAACAATTTGCTTTATGATTATAGAAAAACTAAGTTTTATGTCTACAAGTCCAGCCGCGTTAGATGTTACATCATTTTTGTGAAGTCGGTTTAAAAGGAGAATTCGTTCTGTCAGTGTCTAGATTATGTAAATTAATATACACTTTTGCAAAAAAATTTACCAGTAAAACCGCCTTACTTTAAAACAAAACATGTTGTGATGTTCTGGTTCGCCTTTCAAAGAACTGCCACGTACTGGCCTTGAAAAGAGAGCCGTGGATAGGTTTGATCATTTCCCTAGCAGCGAGATGGCAGGCTCTAAGTAAAAAACGTAATTTTTTTTAATCGTCAATTTATTTGATAAATTAGTGCCATTCAAAACTATTACTACTTACTACTGACTATGGCCTTATCGCCCTAATTTAGGGTAGGCGCGTGCCCCATCAGTGGGGACGTATATGGGCCGATGATGATGATGATGATTCAAACTATGTCTTATTAAAAAGGTATCATTAAAAAAATCTCAACTAAAATAAATTTATAAGCGTTCAAAGTGAATATAATATACTTTATTAGTTGAAATGTCACTGAAGCTTAGGCACAGAAAGCTTCCATATTCCACAATCTCTTTTGTAATTAACAAAGTTTAATTGTATTCTTCGTCTAATTCCACTCCATAACTGGATTTATGATACTCAAGTCACTGAAGATTTGATTCCAAAGTATATTTCTAATGGAAAATGATAACAATGTGACAATACGATTTTGTTATTAATATGTAGAGGCCTGAAAATCGTTTTTGTTTTTTAAATCGAATTAACAATTTGAAATATATTTGAGTACTTAAAAGTAGTAGAAATTTAGTTAATTTGCAAACTGTTTTTAGGGTTTTGTAGCCAGATTTTAAAAAGGAACCCTTCTAGATTCGTCGTATATGTCTGTCCGCCCGTATGTCATATGTTTGTGTATTTTTTTGTAAATATTAAAAAGATACAAATCCATTACATGATAAAGAGTTTAAAAAATGTTCAGTTTCTTTGAAATGAATTACTGAATGATATGTCCGGCATATTTTAGCATGTTGTGTTGTTTAAATGAGCTCACGATATTTCTTTTTTTTTTTTTATAAAAGGCTAACAAGATGACCTCACTCCACCTGATGGTAAGCGGTAGTGAGATCCAAATATGAGGTCGACAGGCACAATAGATCGTATTGAGCCTGTCGCACTCAACAATATTACAAATTGTGTTTTCTAATGTAATTATGTGACAGTTTAAAATTATATATTCTTACTTCTGGTCTCACAAAATACTCTGTCTATTTTTGCGGTGATTACTAAGTCAAGAATCGAATAAGTAACCCAAGAATTGAGTAAAAAAAAACATCGTAACCCTCCTACGTGACAGGACTCGTCGGAACGGAATCAATTGATCCACCGAGTTTATTTTCTACTGAAAATCAAATAAATTCCAATTCAAATCAAATTGCAAGTTCGGCCCTGTCCCAATTCTACGGACTTTGAGTTCCTGTTGGACTTGAAAGGATTCTGTTTGAAGTACTTTTTTAAGAGTTGTTGGTTTCGGAGACTTATCATAGTTATTCTTCTGGTGTGGTCGGTTGAAAACGAGAGAACACTTTCGATTGTTTGCGAGTGATTCAATCAAAATAGATATCTTCATGTAGGAACATGTGTCTTCATGTAGGAAAACATTAAATAGGTACGATCGGCCAAGAAAATGGTTCACCCGTACCAGGGTTGACAAATTTTCAGGTGTAATCAAATCAAATCAAATTATTTATTGCGTGTCACATTAACAATGTAGGTGTACGTAGAATAGCGATATGTTGGAAGGTTGGAGTCATGTAGGCCTTCAGTAGTTGTTAGAATATTTGTTATGGGAAAAATAACTGTGTTTCCTGTGACGTGTGAATGATTCTACTTAAGGGGCATGTTTCTTTGGCCGAGCTTACACCATGCGGCGAACCAGAACCAGCAGTTTTTTTCGAAAGAACTAAGTCTGTTTTCTTAACCATAAAGTATAAACAAAATATTAACATTAAAATGTGTAAATATTTATAACCCGGTATGCAAAATACACCAATGTAGACAATATCATTACTATTACATAATTCATATGTTCAAGTTGATAATTAATTTTCCGCTAATATTAAAAGTCCTCATTAATTTCATCTCGGCACGAATTCTTTGCTCTTTCCTCCTTTTCTGAAATAGGTCACCTACCCTGAAAATAAGTAGTAAGTTTCCAAGAAACATTGAAAGGGAAACATCATCTAACATCTGTGACTATTTCTGTAAGAATTCAGGCATTTCTACGCATTTTCTTTCGCCTTTATTTAATAAAAGGAACAAAAGAGCTTTTCTAGATAAAGGAACAAAATAACTTAATATCACGTTGAATAAAACTTATAACGTAATCTACACCAATATAACAACAGCCCGTTAAATTGATAAAATGCCGATAGATTTATGTGTAATAAGATTTACAGTATAATAATAATAATAATAAGGACGACGCCCCATTTCAACCATGGTATACCCTGAAACGCCCGTGGCCCATCCGTCTTAACCACCGAAACGTAAAAAATTTCGAGGACCTCATATCGTACGAATGAAAATAATAATAATAAAAATCATTTATTTTTCTCTCCACAATAATAATAGGTCTAGTAGGTACAAGTGGTCTTAGTGCTTATTTATACTAAGCTATTTAGTGGCCTATATCCTTGTGAGAGACTGGTGCCTGTGGGAGGTTTCAAAAAAGCTTGTAGTACCTACTGGTCACCAGGTATCATACTTTTATTTTATTTATAAATGAAATCAAAACTAGTGAGAGTTATTCAATAGTGTTGTGCTTTTGATATTTGTGACCCCAGTAGAAATTCCACAGCTAGGCTTTTCCACAGCTTTAATATAACTGCAACGTTCATGTTCGGGCTTAACTATTTGTGGCATAGAGCAATGGATAATCACCCTGTATCTGACTGCAAATGGTATTAAATTCAAAACAGTGGTATTAAATGTACTAATTTAGTAAGATCATAACTAAAAAGTTGCATATTAGATAGCAATAAATTTATTAGATATTTTTTGATTTATGATTTCAGAAATAACAATTCACTTTTTAAAATTACGAGAAATATTATTTATTTACTTTCCAATTAGGTATGTAGGAAGCGGGGATACAATATTACAACATACTGAATAATACGTCAGTTTTATAGAAACCGATCTAATAATTTATTACTTTTCTATAATGAGAACCATATCCATCACTTATCACTTTTATCAAAGTACAACCATAGCAATTGTAGCAAATGCCTAAGGCATAAACTACAATTAGAGTTTGATTTATTAATTACAAATTGCACAGCAGCAGTTTTATAATTAACGATAATAATTAATTCGACAATCGAATTAATTATCCAAAGGTGTCTAGGATAAGCTATTGCAACGGTACAACGAGTGTTTCGTGCCTCGCCAGAGCCAAGACTGCCCGCACTGTTCAAAGTGAGCGCCTTTTATAGTCGAGTCGAGCGGCGAGGGGGAGTGACTAACGACGTAGCTGGTCGGTGACGTGACCCGTGCACGTGCAGCTTGTTACTCATTCTATAATGAAGGCGAGCGATGACTCCTGCCGACACGGCCAACCTGACTAGCGGTCGTCCTCGAACGCTTCAACTAAAGTATGTCTAGATTTCTGTAACAAAAGCATCGTTCGATCATCCTGACAAAATTAATTAGTCCGGTCTATAATGACCCTTCAGGCACTAGTATTGGTCCGGTTCCCTCTCCCCTTTTTTTTTAAAGAACCCTTCAACACTAGCCAGTTTTGGTCCGGCCACGAGCCCTTCAAAACTCTGCTCTTCTTTTTTTTTTTTTTTACTTTACTCTTTTTTTACTTTACTTTTTTTTCTTTACTTTTTTTTTTATACCAGTTTTGGTCCGGCAAACAGCCCTTCAAAACTCTACTCTCTTTTTTTTTTTTTCATTCTCTTTTTTTATACCTTACGACCATATAAACCCTTAAAAGACATTTCCTGTGACACATTTTTTATTGACCAAGTAGTGGGTGTGGATCTCATCCCCGCTTGTAGGAAGCGGGGATACAATATTACAACATACTGAATAATACGTCAGTTTTATAGAAACCGATCTAATAATTTATTACTTTTCTTAATGAGAACCATATCCATCACTTATCACTTTTATCAAAGTATAACCATAGCAATTGTAGCAAATGCCTAAGGCATAAACTACAATTAGAGTTTGATTTATTAATTACAAATTGCACAGCAGCAGTTTTATAATTAACGATAATAATTAATTCGACAATCGAATTAATTATCCAAAGGTGTCTAGGATAAGCTATTGCAACGGTACAACGAGTGTTCCGTGCCTCGCCAGAGCCAAGACTGCCCGCACTGTTCAAAGTGAGCGCCTTTTATAGTCGAGTCGAGCGGCGAGGGGGAGTGACTAACGACGCAGCTGGTCGGTGACGTGACCCGTGCACGTGCAGCTTGTTACTCATTCTATAATGAAGGCGAGCGATGACTCCTGCCGACAGGTACATTGAGAAGTGTATTGTTATTGTATTGTATTCTGAGTGATGTTTCTAATACGACAAACAATATATTATATCTAAACATTTTATCAAATAAGGAAAATATACAATTTGTGACTACACTTCTAACTGAATCATGGCTTATTTGCAAGATCCTTTTAATATTCCATCGCCGTTTGGTCCTCGATAAAAATATCATGAAAGAGAATACTCTGGAACGCATGTTGGGTATCAATTCGAATCTAATATTTTTACGGTCCACTCACAGGGCGGCGTTACTTAAAAAACGAATTTGGATTTTCCAATGTTTGTATCGTCCGAGATTTTAAAAAGATTTTCTCCTAAAATTTTTTTGGTATTAAAGTCCCGCTTCCCTGCCCTCCACTTTGTTACAGAATAGCGAATGTGCAAATAAGCTCGATACATTAGGGTAAAGGAAAATACTGTAAGAACTCCTGCAATACTTATAACTGAAGTAAAATACTATTTTACTGCAGTTGTACACGTGTGGTTTAAGATTTCACCTTAACCTTAATAATATTATTAATGTAAAAGAACCAATTTTATATTTAAAATGAATATTGTCTTTTATTTGCGCGAAGACTTTTGAAATAAAACTAAGTTTACGGATTAAACTCTCGTGTACTTCTTAATATTTATTACTGTCATCTTTAATCTTGCTTGTGGTCACGGAACACGAACGCTGTAAAGGGCTCGAAACGTCGGGTCTCTAAACAATATTATGTTTAGAATAGCAATACACACGAGTTTAATCCGTAAATTTAGTTTTATTTCAAATATTTGAACTTGGTTTAGAGATAGTTCATGAACCAGAGAAAGTACATAGATTTTTTAACTGAATGAGCCATATCACTGATTAAATATATATGATTTACGTGATAAATTACTTCACGCAGACCGAATAGCAGGTGGAAAGCTATACACCGTCATCTTCAGCCCATATACGTCCCTACCGAAGGTTACGGACCTACCCTAAACTATAGCGACCAGGCCTTTTTTAACGCGGAGAATGCTTGATGCACCTTCCTCTTGGGCAGGGGTTTACCCAAGGTGGTGTGTGGGTGTGTCCCGGCTGCCGGTGTTTAGATGGAAAGCCGGCAACTGCTCCTGAGCTAAGGTGCAATGCCCAGGGGTGTACCCACTAAACTCCGCGGCGTCATGGTTCCTAGCATAGCCCAACTACCACAACGAGCCCAACTACCACAACGATAGCGAACAGGCTTTTGTCAACCATGCTGTCCAAATGCGGGTTGGCTGACTTCACAAAATCTTGGAACTTCTTCACAGTTGTAACGATTTCGTCAAGAGTTTATACTTCACCGTAAGAACGTCGAAGATTCCAAATTTGAAAACACATTGGTACACGGTAGGGTTTGAACTGACTACCTTTTGCATAAAGAGCGACGGTCTACGACATTCCTATGATAATGAATTTATGATGATAATTTGAGACATGTTCTTTCCGTGATAGACGACACAGAAGATCAAACAAACATTTAAAAACACTAATAGAACGAGCAGATCCAAACGCACTGTGGTTCAAATTCGCACTTCAATATGCACTCAATCTGAAATAATCGGGTATTCCGTGCGAATCTCTCTCCCAATGGCCAGGTGGTTTTTTGGTAATGCGCGCAAAAATCACCGCGTCCGTAAAGAAGATTTCCCCTTGAGTGCTGTTAAATGAATATTCAGGGTTCCGTCGAAACTTCTGCCCGTCCCGTAGTTTGGTAAGAAAACTCATCAGTCGCGGGCCCTATGGGTGATTTGTTTCAACTTTGTTCCCTTGAGAGTCGGGATGTAGGAAAACTGTGAGGACACAATGAAAAGGTGTCTTGAGCGATTGCCGTCGAATTGTTTTTTTTTTTGCAAATACTGAAGGTTGATATTCATTCTTTTTCTTTTGGTAAGATGTGTTACATTGTAATTGAACAAAAAAAAATATATGACTTCCAACGCAATAGTGTTTTTAACAACAATCACTTATAAAAAAAGTGGACTCATTTGAGCATTCCCTTAAGCGACTGCTATTAAATATTAGACACTAAGAACAGGGTTTTTAGTCTGTAAGATAAAGCCGACTGGCTCGGTGGGACAGTGGTTAGTGAGCCTGGTTGGTGGTTCCAAGAGTCGTGATTTCGGTTCCCACTTGGGACAAATATTCGTCTGATGAACATTGATGTTTGTTCCGTGTCTGGGTGTAATTATATATTGAAGTATGTATTAACAAGTATCTGTGTATGTATAACAATATTTGACGCCCATAGAACAAGCTCTGCTTAGTTTAGGGTTAGATGACCGTGAGAGGAAATGTTCCAGATATTTTATTTTAAATTAAATTTTTATTTTACTATACCGTGTCCATAACTGATTGATTCGAATTCCTTGGACTTCAGTTTAGATAATTAGTTAAGTCTGGGGTCGCACCTCTAATTAGCTTCTATGTCCTGTAACACCTTTTGGCATTAAAGTTTAGTTTACAACTTAAACTTTCTGTCTTGTAACTAATTGGATACTGACTTAAGACAAATTTCAATGTACAACTTCGTAAATCAGTCTTTATTTGGTTCCCTGAAATTCTGCTTATATTTAAAGATAGTATTTTATATATCTTGTTAGGTACTCTACTCATTATTTTCACTGGTTAACACTATTTCGCATCAAAATAAAAAAAAATGGGAGACCAGAATCCTTATCCATTCTTAGTTATTCGCTCAATCCAGCAGTTAATAGGATGTACATAATTTTTTTTAAATATTTGTTGAATACATTTGTAACATTTCAATACTTGCAGCTGCTCAATATCTGGAAACAATGAAATATTCTTTACTTTGGACAATATAATCGAATGGCCAAATATGTGCCAAGTATTATACGTATTGCTACTACCTACTATTTATATGAAATATATGTATAACATTTATGCGTATAGCACAATACCCCTGTGTCTCTTTAATTATCTGAGACAGTAATCGTTTCTTATCTATCGAAAGTTATCTAAGTTTTAAAAGTAATTAATTTAATCTGCCCCGTTCAAGTTCGTTAAATGCAACATCGTTATCAGTTCGAAGAAAAGTAGCAATTTAACCCATCGATTAGTATAGGAGGTATACTGTAATAAATTTGACTGAAATAAGATGTACCAATTTAAGTTATTTTGCCTTTATCTGATCGATGATCGTCTAAGTATTTAAGGGGTGAGAGTCATCCTCTCCCCCGCAAGTCCGGTGATGATGACGGGCTACTCCAAGCCATCATCATATCATCATCATAATATATCAGTTAGAAAAAAATGCGATAGTGACAGGGGCTCTCACGGTGTGCGCGGTTCTGAAATGAAAGAAATAATTTATTTTTGCAAATAAATTTTCATGAAATACTTTTGCACGTCAAGTTGTAAATAAATTAATCACAAATTACATAAAAATTCAACAAGTTACATAATTAATTATATTACATGAAAATTCAACAAGTTACATAATTAATTATATTACATAAAAATTCAACAAGTTACATATGTCGGCGTCGTCGTACGCAGTTATTTAACATGAATAAAAATTGTAAGTGTAACGAGCCATGCCACAAATAATTAAATTAATAAATTAAAATAATGTAGTAAAATGATTGGTGACTGAATAGAAATTATAATGTAACATAATTCAAACCGGATGTCTCGCTTTAAATAGTTTCATAATTCTAGTAATTTATTTGCCGGATGTAGCCTTATATTTGAATTAATTCGTTCAGCGGATACAGTCCAATATTCGATTTTTATAAATCACCGGAAGTAGTCTAATATTAATTTTAATTTAATTCACCGGAAGCCTGCGAATAAATGATTTATTTTATTTGAATTTCTGCACCGGAAGTTTAAAATAATTTTATTTAATTCAGCCACCGGAAGTCTACCAATAATTTTGATAAATCAATTCACAGCAAGTCTGCCCCACCACTCGGTTCGCTGGGCTACGGGTATAAAAGCTATCGTCCGACCGAGGTGTGGCAGTCTTGGCTCTGGCGTGGCTCGATGCACATGGTGTAATTGGCTAGCTCATCTAAGACGATTCGGATAATTAATTCGATCCTGAATTAATTATTATTAATTGATTATTAAATTGCTGTGCGATTTATAATTAAAAGTTTAAATAAATCAATCGTAATAAGTGACTTAGGACCTTATTACGATTGGTGGTTTAGGGATTACCAATCTGTTCGTAATTTGTGTGTAAATTATATTTATCGAAAGGAATAAACCTGGTCATAATATTCGCTACATAAGCTATTTCATTTATAATGTCCCACCCTTTTTCTACATCAGAAGTGGGATCGGACCCACCTCTGCATGATCAAGCTGATGCACCCTCTACCATGTCTCAGCAGATGACTATTTTTTCAAGTGGCATGGAAGCCATTTTTCAAAAGCTTTTAGATAATATGAATTCACGCCAACCCCGACCTTGAATACTAAGTTAGTTCCCTTTGACCTAGACGAGCCTGATTCTGATATCACCGATTGGTGCAACTTAAGCGAATTAATTATTAAAGACAGAAAACTTGAGGGTGTTGATTTAATAATCGCTCTTACGCACGCCCTTAAAGGCCAAGCCGCTGCCTGTCTGACAAAATTAAAACCCGAAAATCTTTCCTGGCCCATGATTAAAGATATGCTCATCTCAAAATTTTCTAAACCAATGACGATACAAGACCATTTTGACCGGATAATTAAATTTCGCCTTGGTAACAAGGATACTCCAGCTGAGGCTGGGATGCGGCTATGGCAGCTTATAGAAAAATACCTGATGCAAATTTTCCCGAATCTGTAACAACTGGGTTCGTTATTTCCATTTTGTCACAGTGTGACGACAAAATTCGTCGTGAACTGAATTCCGTGATTATTAGTAATAAACACCAACTCTTCCGAACCCTACGAGGATTTAGTCTCAAACGGGCCAATGAAGACCCTATTTCTTCTGAATCTGAACAGAAGAGATCTCGAATTACTAACTTTAGGGGTAATTGCCATTTTTGTGGAAAAATTGGGCACCGTGGCAGCGAATGTCGGACCAAACATCGCGCTAATTTCTCATCAATAAAACCAGACTCACCCAGGCCTGCAACTTCATGCTACATCTGCCACGACACCGGCCACATAGCCACAACCTGCCCCAAGAGGTACTCGAAGAAAGAAGACGGCGCTCCTAGCATCAAGCAAGTCAACCTGTGCTCCAAGGCGGCTCGCGGCACTTTGGAGATTAGTGGTATGATTTTATCCTTTATTTTTGATTCTGGCTCTGAGTGTAGTCTTATAAAACAAAGCACAAGTGATTCTCTGAAGGGTCTGCGATTTCATGAACAAGTCATTCTAAAGGGTATCGGTAGCAATAATATAGTTTGTTCAGTCCAAACAAAATGTTCAGCACGTAGCCAAAATGTCCCGCTAGATATAGTCTTTCATGTGTTACCGGATGATTGCTTAAGCGAAGAAATTTTACTAGGACGTGATATATTGGAGAACGGATTAACGATACAAGTTGATAAAAATACGGTTACCTTTTCTTGCACCAAAATCAATAATTTATGTTTTAAGAGCAAGGAAAGTTATGATTTGCAATCTATTGATACAAGTTTAACGGGTTCTGATAAAGATAAACTGATTAGCATTTTAAATAAATTTTCTAATAATTTCATTGATCGATTGCCAACCATTCGAGCCCAAACTGGTGAGATGAAAATAGATTTAATTGACCCAAATAAAATAGTACATAGGCGCCCGTACCGATTAGCTCCATCTGAATTAGAAGTCGTAAACGAAAAAGTTAGAGAACTTCTGGATGCCAATATTATAAGAGAAAGTTCCTCCCAATTTGCAAGTCCTATTTTATTAGTTAAAAAAGGATGGTAGTGATCGTATGTGTGTTGATTATGGTGAGTTAAATAGGAATACTCGTCCCGACAGTTATCCTCTCCCCCTGATTAGCGATCAAATTAACAAATTACATAGAGCTAAATACTTTTCGAGCGTAGACATGGCTTCAGGCTTTCATCAGATAAGGGTTCATGAGGAGTCTATCGACAAAACTGCATTTGTTACACCTACTGGACAGTACGAGTATTTGACCATGCCATTTGGTTTGCGAAATGCTCCTAGTCCAGTCAAAATAGACAAAAATAAGTGCTAACTTAGACAAAATTCGCATAGAGCTGAAAATTGCCAGAGACGTTAAATACATCATAATAAACGAAATATCAAAAATCCCCATCAATCCTACTTCTGCAAAAAAAATATTCAAGGTCAAAAGTATAAAATTAAGGATTTTTCCATTTTTCTCGAAAACAGTAAGTATTATCGTAAAAATAGGTCAAACAAAAATTGTAGATCATACAATTTTCTACAAAAATGGTCCAGTCACTTTTTCTTTTCCGACTCACCATTCGCGAGATATCGTGGTTTTAATCATTAGAAAATTCATATTTTACATAATATGCATTTATCTGTTGATATCGTTTTTGATCGATATATGACCTGGAATAGGTTCACTAGGGTAACCACGTTAAAAACCGCCCAAGTGTGAGAAAAAAAAACATAGGTTTTGTATGAGAACCCACTTTACACGTTGGTTTCATGTTGTTTGTAGTATTAGATGTTATAGAGGCAACTGAGATACATCATTCGTTAAAATTTTAACTGTCTAGCACAATCGCATGGGGGCCTGGAAGCGTTTGAAAATACAACTTTTTCAACTTTGTGCATCGCTATATCTCTGAAATGGTGAATCTTAGGAACAAAGTGTTTAGACATTTTTTATAGATAATTACGTGATAAGTAATTTTGTCATACATACTTTTATGATTAAACTTACCGTTTCCCTCAAAAGTGCATAAAACTGATATTTGTGACATTTGACCTTGATTATTTTTTTTGCAGACGTGGGATCGATGGGGACTTTTGACAGATTATTTGTAATAGTGTTCCCAACATTCATGCCAATTTTCAGCTCTATGCGAATTTTTCCTAGGTTAAATGTCTATTTTGACTGGACTATCCACAGGTTTTTCAAAGGGCAATCAATAATTGTCTTAAAAAGCTTAATGATGATAACATTCTCGTCTATATGGATGACGTCCTTTCTGCATCGGAAACTATCGATGAAGGCTTAGCCCGACTAGACAAATTGCTAATGACTCTCTCGGAAGCAGGATTCTCTTTTAACTTCAAAAATGTTCATTCATGAAAACTAAGATTGAGTACTTAGGGTTTGTTATATCTTCTGGAGAAGTTAGACCAAATCCTCGTAAAATTGAAGCTTTACAAAAGTTACCAACCCCAAGTACGGTTACACAAGTGAGACAGTTAATTGGTCTAGCTTCCTACTTTAGACAGTTTATTCCTAATTTTTCTAAATTATTAAAACCTCTATACCCTTTGACCGCTTTAAGCAAAGGCAAAATTACATGGACTTCAGAACATGATAAAATTCTTAAAACTATAATTGCTAAATTGACTACTGAACCTGTTTTGAAGATATTCGACCCTTTGTTACCAATCGAACTCCATACCGACGCGAGCAGCGAAGGCTATGGAGCAGTACTTATCCAGAAAGTCAATCATTTGCCTCATGTGGTTGCCTATTTCAGTCACAGAACAACGGATGCGGAAAGTCGTTCCCCTTCATACGAGCTTGAATCTCTGGCAGTCGTAAAGGGCGGAGAGCAGTTTCGGCACCCTCTTTATGGACGTAAATTTCCAGTTTCTCCGGCCTGCACTTGTTTAAAAGCTTCTCATTCGAGACGAGATTTGACTCCCAGAGTTCATAGATGGTGGGCTATCTTGCAATCTTACGACTTTGATATAGTTTATAAAGAGGGGAAAAATATGGCCCATGCTGATTTTCTCTCCCGGAATTTTTCTCATGAAGGCCTTGGTCCAAAAACTATTAGAGAACCCAAAATTGTTAACTTTTCGGAATTAGAAAAAGGATGGTTGCTAGTTGAGCAACAGCGAGATCCTGAAATTTCAGACATAGTATCTAAATTGCGATCTGACGATTACCCACTTGAGATGTCGCACACATACGATTTAAGGCAGGGCATTCTTTACCGGAAAATTGAACGTGGTAGGGTTTCTAAATGGCTCCCCATCATTCCTAGATCTTTAACATGGACTCTGATTGGACATGTCCATACTGAAATAAAACATCTTCATCCTCATTCAACACTCGATAAATTGTATGACCTCTACTGGTTCCCAAATATGGCAAAATTTGTGAAGAAATATGTCGATTCTTGTGTAATATGCAAAGCATCTAAAGGTCCCTCCGGAGCTCAGCAAGTACAGTTGCATCCAATTCCAAAACCAGCGATTCCTTGGCATACTATACATTTAGACTTATCTGGAAAATTAAGTGGTAAAAGCGAACGAAAAGAATATTACTCTGTTGCGATCGATAGTTTTACAAAATTTGTTATTTTAGAACATACTAATTCATTGAATTCTTCTTATGCTGTAAAAGCAGTGCAAAATTTGGTTAATCTTTTTGGTGCACCGAAGAGAATAATTGCTGATCGCGGTCGCTCTTATGACAATGCTGAGTTCAAAAAATTCTGTAAAGATCATAACATCATTTTACATCTCATTGCCACGGGATCCAGTAGAGCCAACGGCCAGGTTGAACGCGTGATGCGCACCCTCAAAAGTCTACTAACAATTATAGAGTGTGATTCCGATAGTTCATGGCAAGATCAATTAGGAGAGATTCAATTGGCTCTTAATAGTACTCGTTGTAGAGTTACTGGGTTCACTCCTATTGAACTGATGTTCGGAATCAAAGCTGACTCCTTGGGTTTATCCAAAATAGCCGTTAACTGCGATAATGAACATGTGGAGAGATTAGACCTTCATGAAATTAGATCAAGTGCATCCGAAAATATAGTTAAATTATCTCAAGCAGAGTCACTGAGGTTCAATAGGGGTAAAGCTAGGATAAGACCGTTTTCCGTAGGTGATTATGTGTTTGTCAAATCTGAAGAGAGACATCAAACTAAACTAGATCGAAAATATAAGGGCCCGTTCCAAATTATTGCTATTTTAGACAATGATAGATACGAATTAAAGCATGTTAATGGTTCTAACCGAGTCTTTAAATATTCGCATGAAAATTTAAGAGAAGTGCCCCGTGGCACATCTGCATTTTTGGATATCATAGAAAATTGTTCTGATGATGACGTGTCGGCGGAATCTGATAACATTGTTCATGAAATTGCTTGTCAGTCGGATGCTTCCGAAACAGAAACTGCGGGTTCTAGTACTTTGACCGCGACGAGTAACAATAATCATGCCACTAATTCTCTTGCTGAGCCAATGGATTCCGATGACTCCATGTCTGTACCTTTAGAGCCAACCCGCATCGTAGTACAGGCTGATGTGCACAGAACCTAATTAGTTAACTGTTGTAGAACAGTCCTACAAAAAGAATTTTATGTACAGAATTAAAAATATTGTAATGAATTGTAAAAAAAAAGAATTGAAAGGTTTCATTATTAAATGTAAAGAATCTAATATTAAGAATAAAAAAATTAATTGTATGGAATTTAATACTTATGATAATGCAAAAAAAGAGTGTTAATAATTAAGAAAATAAGAAAGGATCAAAAAACATTTATGATAATAAAAAAAATGAGGTCAGTATTAAAATTGAATGAAATCTGCAGGGTCATCTAGACTGGTCCAGAGTTTACACCTGTAGGGTCTGCAAAGACCGGTCCAGAGTTAACACCTGTAGGGTCTGAAAGACTGGTCCAGGATTTATGCATGTAGGATCAACAAAAAGATCGGTCCAATCAGCAGGGATTAAATAATCCGGTCCAGAGATAATATTTTATACCATAGTTTTGTCAGGATAATCGAACTATCATGTCTGTTACAGATACCTGAAATGTACGCGCACGAGGACGTTCGCACGTCAGCATGGCCGTGTCGGTGTCGTCGTACGCAGTTATTTAACATGAATAAAAATTGTAAGTGTAACGAGCCATGCCACAAATAATTAAATTAATAAATTAAAATAATGTAGTAAAATGATTGGTGACTGAATAGAAATTATAATGTAACATAATTCAAACCGGATGTCTCGCTTTAAATAGTTTCATAATTCTAGTAATTTATTTGCCGGATGTAGCCTTATATTTGAATTAATTCGTTCAGCGGATACAGTCCAATATTCGATTTTTATAAATCACCGGAAGTAGTCTAATCATCATCATCATCTTCGCGATTTCCCGGTTGCATCCTTGCGGAGCCCGGGGTCCGCTTTCCTTTCCTACACATACATAATGTCGAAGCGAGCTGCTCATCATATCCATGGATTTTTATCATTTAAGTAGTCTTCTACTTTAAAGTATACTTTCATTCAAACTTCAGCATTTCTACCATGTTACTCTAGCTGTTTGTTCTACCGCCATCGATACCGCCACCGCTACTGCGCACAGTTTACAGCCTAAGGGCAAACGCTGTGGTACGGGAACAGGCGCGGGTTCATTCAAAATTTCTCGGGACGTATCAACTTAATATGAAACTGCCCCCCGCACCCGCTGTTCTAAGGTATATAATTTACTAGCTTTCCGCCCGCGACTTCGTCCGCGTAGAGACGTTTAACGGGTAAAACATTACTTCCTTATAGCACAGTCGGTTAAAAAGTAGCCTATAACCTTTTCTAGGCTCTGGACTATATCTGTACCAAATTTCATTTAAATCGGTCCAGTACTCTATGCGTGAAAGCGTAACAGACAGACAGACAGACAGACAGAGTTACTTTCGGATTTATAATATTAGTAAGGAAGTAAGGATAGTAAGGATATATTCTTGTGATAGGTCACTTATCAAATTATCAGTTTAGTTCAAAGGCACTAAAGTGACAAACAGGACTGAGTTTATATATGAAAATATATTTTTAATATTTTTTTTTTTTTTTGCTCCGAAAAGGTTTTCAACATTTTTGGATTATTTAAGTGACTAGATTACCATTTTACATTATCATTATTCAATTTTGTCAGCTAAATCAAATTTCCATTTAAGGCTTGGATTGAGAGCAGCGGACCTATTAAGTCATAGAAGTCTTTTGCCCAGCAATGGTATGGTACAGGTTTTTTAAAAATCCGTCGCGTAAATCGTAGACAATCGTATTATACGAAATTCTTTGCATGAAACTCCTCAATTTGCTGCCAAAGCTACCCGGATGACTGTTACTATGAGGGAGTATTATGCGACATACTGGCATAGCATGTCCTCTACGGCCTCGTTAGTGTATGTCCAGTGGCTCGTTAGCAAATTTGCATACGGAGCACATGATGAGCGCTAACTGCTGTATGTCGGAAAAATATTTGAATCTGTGTGTATAGAGCAGTGACATAGTAGGTGCATTTTGGCAATGGTCTAAAAAGGTAGTGGAAAATAATGATAAGTCCTTATTTTCAGAGGATGAGCTTCAAGGGCCGAGTGGTCAAGGATGCCGCTTTCCATGCAAGAGGTAGCTATCTCAATCCCAGCCGCGTAATAATGTATTTGCAAATTTTAATTCATATGTACGTTTATTCGATGCTCTTAATGTGAAGGAAAACGTCATGTGTAATCCTGCACACCTACGAATAAATTCTGGGGTTGTGTGATATCGACCAACCCGCATTTGGCCGGCGTGTTTGACAAAAGCCTGATCACCCGGGGATCTATTTCAAATCGTCTTAACCTAAATCTTAAAATTTGAGCTGATGATGATCAACCCAGATCCTTACATTGCTTTTCTTGATGTCTGAATGAACAGGGTGGGTAAAAATTATCTTCAAAACTGCGTCAGTAGCAAAATTTGTTTCCCGTTTTTTTTTTATAAAAATAAAAAACTGCCTAATGTTTGTTATAGGGGCTTTCCCTTACACACTTTCGACTTTCGAATTTATGATCCAGAAAATAAAAATGAACTTAAACAAAAAAAAAAATTCAAAACTTCCTCTTATTCTCGTCCATTCAAATAGCTTTACAAAGTAACACCATTACCTAAACAGGCCCGATATTTCCATACAAAATTGATGTGCAAAACGGTTCCAAGCTCGGCCCGCTCACTCACGCCAAACTAAATGATTGATGCGAGTGCACGAGACAGGAGTCAACGAGCCACCGAGCTGTGAGTGGATTTGAAGTTTCTGATCTACCTTCAAACGAATAATACAAAAGCATTTAAAAACGGAAGCTTTGTTATTATAATTTTAACAAGCACTTTCATCATCATCAGCCCATATACGTCCCCACTGCTGGGGCACGGGTCTACCCTTTACTAGGGCGATAAGCCCTTAGTCGTACAAGTACTTTACAAACTGCCTCGTTGGTCTATTGGTAGCGAGTGCTGCGTTAGGACCGAGAGGTCCCCGGTTCGAGTCCGGGGTCGGGCAAAATTTGTGTGAGTTTTTCTGTAATGAAATTACTCAGCCCGGAGTTAGGAAGTTGGCGGTTGAACGCCCGTGCCTCGGAAAGCACGTTAAGCCGGTGGTCCTGCGCCCGATCTCTCATCGGTCATGTCGGATTGCCGTCTCACCGAATTATGAGAGTAAGGGAATAGAGAGTGCACTTGTGTTTGCGCGTACACTTGTGCACTATAATATGTCCTGCGCACTTGGCTGATCTCAATTGAGATCGGCCGCCATGGCTGAAATCGGTCGGACGCCTTATACTTTACAAAGTAACAAAAAACCATTTTTACTAGAGATAAAATATGTGGTGGATAGATACAGATAAAATCTTTACATATGATAAAAATGTAACCACCGATCAAAGTGTGTTAATGGATGTTTAATAAGATTTTTGGATTTTTTGTCTGTTTCTCTGTGCATTTGTGCACGCTAATCTCAGCAGACTTACCCGATCTACATGTTTTCAGTAATGTAATTGTGGTAAGCCACATTTAAAATTAAGGGGTATGTTTCACGTCGATCGGTTCATAAATAAAAAAGTTATGCTAATTTAACCCTTAACAACCCACAAGTGTCTCGCGGACACATTTTTGCGTTTAAGTTTTGATAAAAACTAAAGTATTTATTTTTATGAATCGGCCTTTTACCTATTTGTTCTCCAATGTTTTAAGATTCTAAAAGTGCTTTTAAAATATTTATAACATGTAAGATTTATTATTTATTTTAAATATACAAAAATAGTACTTCATCAACCCACAAGTGTCCAATAGACACAATAACATTTTGTTTGAGAATGTGAACAAAGATTGTTTTTTATTTATATTAACGTATAATCTCATGATGACGGGTGGGTCATAACGATTCATATTTTATAGCCATAATAATCTGACACCACTTTTTTGTGTTATAATTGTCGTCTTTGTTTTCGTCTCGCATGTGAGTGATTAGACACAAAAGACACCACATAATAGTCCTCTTATTCAGTATTATTTAGATAAATAGATAAAGGGCAACCAATAAGACGTAAACTTCAACTTGAATATGTTTACAGTAACGATGAAAATACTTTTGTGCATACTGATTCGAGATTTAAAAAAATGTGACAGAACCAGAAACTGTAAACGGTAATGAAAGACTTATAGCTATAATTCTTGGAGTGAGGGTGATGATTATGATTCATGAGTGTAGGTAGTAGAGTTCAGTATAAAACGAATAGGTACCTATAAAATTCAAAATATATTTATATTTGATGTTATTATGTAACGTAGTGTAGGACGCCCGCAGGCCAGGTGGTGTAACGATCTGCGCAAGACGGCTGGTAGGAGCTGGCCGAGGAGAGAGAGAAGTGGCGTGCATTTGGGGAGGCAGATGTCAAGCAGAGGACAGAAATGGGTTGATGATGTTTATGATCATGATGAGATGTTATTATATGACTGGAACACACGCAAAATAAAAAACACAAAAAAAACTATTTATGCGTAAAATTGCAACAGTATTGGTAACACCTCATACACGGAGACAAAGTAAAGAAATTTCATCAAGTAAGCACTTAGCAGCCATGAACCATGTAGAAGCTGACCTACTCAATTATCTGAATCTGCTGTGAAAAGGATAAAGCGTTGTTAGTTTACTCTTCGATGTTAGCAGCGTTTCTATCAAGTGCTGTGATAAGTGAAATCATACAATGACTACTACAAATTTTGAAAAAATATACATATTTAACTACACAAGTGCAAAAATACATAACTGAAGTTCATTCTAATTTCTTTTAATTTAAATAACTTGCTTTTCACTTATCACACCTTATATTTATCAAATGTGTCTGTTGGACACTACTGGTCAGTTACGTTACAAAAGCTTACTGGGTAGTTAAGGGTTAAAGAATCACGTCGAACTTGCTAGAAGGCACTGGATTTATTCAAAAAATATTTCCATGAAGCCAAAGTCTCTAGCTCAGTTAGTTAGTTTGTGTTATACGTTTAAGCAGAACATGTACATTGTACTAATATACAAATTGTCATTGTTTACACTTAATTTTTTTTTCTTTCAATGTGTAAGTTCTAAAATGTCGTTCACCTAGCAAATACACAAGTAACCCAATGACATTCGAAAGAGCTTCGCGCTCAAATAATGATACTATTCAAATTCCTCGCAACAAATCTTCAAAATCCATTAGCAAACTGAACTAGGTCCCGACTCAGACTTATAAAGACATTAGCCGCTTTGACACTCGCCCATTGCATTAGAGTAGAATACCAAAACATTCCGCATAGCGGACTCCGAATCCTATTGCGGATCGTATAAAATCCCACTTATAACAAAGAGTTAGTTCCTCTGAATCCCGGGAAAGAATAAATTACGCTCGAGTGAAAGACCAAGATGGCGCCGACGCGGTGACTATAGAATAAGTGAGTTCTGGGAATGTCAGAAATATCTAACAAGTGGATATTTTTTAATCTTTTAACTTTTAAAAACCTGGTAAGTAATATGTAGGTATTATATGTATAAAAAGGTATCACATAGTATCTACCAAGCAGGTCGATAGATAGCGTACATAAGAAAATTTCACACAGATTTAGTATAATACTGCTAGTATAAAAGTCTCTACAAGATAGCTAACAGGTAAAGTTTATATTATTCTATTGGAAGTTATGTATTATTTTGATAACGCGCTTACACGTAATATAGTTTATAGTTAATGAAATACAGAACTTATTAAAGTATCGGAAAAACGTACAATATTGTACAAAATATTTGCAAAATAAAATTAAGGAAAATCCACGAATATTATTAGAAAGCGAGGTGTTTCTAGTCACACGTCCGGTGAAAAGAGACTGTTGAAACGTTTGGAAATAGGGAAAATAATAATTCAGACGTGGCATCTTATTTTTACCGTTACATTTGTAGTATTTGGGCCGTGAGCTTTTGACAGTCTAATTTAATTGTTCAGGGACGAGATAATATTAAATGTAAAAGTTTGATTCGGAAGCGTATTCGAGGTGACTTCCGGTATATTGAAGTAGGGTCTGTATATTCGGTATTTTTGTTAAAATACTTATGGAGACAATTTGATTTGATCCCGATATCAACTTGAATATGGTGTCTGGGAAAGTATCTGTTGATATTCAAAACTATTCAAGTATGCTACTAAACTGCCATTTATTCCGGATCACATACAAAGTCAAGTGTTTTGATTATAAAACATGACGTAAAACGTAAAAACCCACATCTACCGTAGCCATCAAAAAACTTAGCAAAGGGGCGCCACATAAATTAAATTGACCAAATTAAGTTGTACAAAGTCCTAGTTAACGAACTCAAATCAAAAGAAGCAGTTAAAGCTGCAAAATATGATAATTCCAGTTGGAAAGCTATTCTCATTGTTGTGCTTCCTTTATAAATGCGGATCCGAAATATAAACGGCTCTTATCACATCTCAGTGCTTAGTGTGCACCCTCTGCGATAATCTAGCAGCCGGCGTTGCATTTAAATCCGGTGGAACTAAACGAAGAGTAATGCGCAGAATTCTCAGATAATAGGACAGGGGATCAATGTTTCAGAAATCTTATGTACTTTTGAATTCGGTGCCAAATGTTTTATAACTTGTCGAAATTCTTTTGTCTTTAGAGCCGTAAAAATGCAACTGGTTGCTTTA
Organism: Maruca vitrata; assembly: GCA_039566165.1. Taxonomy (NCBI): domain Eukaryota; kingdom Metazoa; phylum Arthropoda; class Insecta; order Lepidoptera; family Crambidae; genus Maruca; species Maruca vitrata. Next base: position 6,710,534 of record CM076926.1, read on the forward strand.
ATTTTTCTTCTTTTTCAAATAAGTAAAAATATAGTATAAACCTTTTTTGTTTTTTGACGTAGATAGTTTGTTTTTGGAATGTTCAATTTCGAATTTGGTTTGTTTTTGTGTAATGTGTACTCGTAACCGCGCTATCACTCTTTCTAAGAATAATGAGTTTTCAATAAATTTGTCTTCGATTGGACCTTATCTTTATTTAATAAGTCAGATTTTCTGCCTAGATCTAATTACCGGCGCACGTACATTACCCTAAATTCACTTCTGTTCTTTCGAAACATTTTGCAATGTACTGACTATATTCATAAAAAATGATTTTGCTTTCGATACCCAAAGACAAAATGATATTACACACTTAGTTCATAAATAAATAATAAGTACCTCACGACACATACATTGTTCTGATACCGAGAAAAGTAGCTTAAGCACTTGTATTACGGATATCGGAAACAACAGAATACGCAAATATACATAAATATATAAATAATATGCCCAGACATGGGACAAAAATAGATGTTCTTCACTCACATAATTATAATAATATTGTAACATTGATTTTCGATTTATAGGTACAGAACAATCGATGAGACTTCAATCAGTTGCGTCGGTTAATTGATCTTTTCATCTTATCATCAAACGAAGGGGAGAAAGTAAGCTAAAATTATATTAATAGAACTATCTGTCGTCCACATGGAAAAGATACATTTAGACAGCATTTTTGCGCCTACAAACGGCCAGCAAGATCGACGTGAAGTTTTAATTTACATAATGTTTTTTTCATTTTTAACAGACAACAGAAAAATATTATAAAAATATTTTTTTGAAAGTAATATTGCGTACATAAAGTTCTCCCATAATATTATTTATCATATCATTCATGTACAGACAGCGATCTGTTACATTTTCATGAAATTTGTAGAAATATTGATTGATTAAAATCGCTACCGCTACTTTGCGTGGATTCGTAAACTGGTAATACATTACTTCCTTGTGACGTTGTCGTCTAAAAAATAGCATAATGTCCTTTAAGCTTTACTTTGTGTAAAAAAAGCTGCATTTTTGGCTTAATTGGTAGCCAGGGCATGTCCAACATGCTTATCTCGGGCCTCAGTCTCACACAAACTGTGTAGCTTAAAATTATGTAACTATGTAGCAAAATCATTGTAATAAATTATGAATTGGTGTTGAGAAAAATAAATAAATATTATTAATAATGTCCATTTTGATTGTTATCGGAGCTGTCATCGGCTCCCGTACTACATTACGAGTGCACAGTCTTGTAAATAGTAGAATTTGCATTTGACTGCTCTAGAGCGGTTATCTCGCTCCGGAAATTCGAGGGGAGCGGACCGTTCATCTGATGTCCTAACGCTGGGGAGACACCAATTTTTCTGGGCCATAATGGCGTTGGATTGAATTATGTTCCTTGATATAAATGCCACGTGGAGCTTGGATGAATAACAGTCTTTTGCTGCTTACAAACTCAAAAAAGCTCTGCATTTTTGCTACGATCTATGTGCCGATTGATACAAAATATAAATTTCTTTTTTTTTATCATGTGATGATTTCGTTGAAGTTCGATTAACTACGATTAAGACGTTGTTATTTTACCTAACTAGCTAACGAATTATTTATATCAAACTTGATAAATAATTTATTGCTTAGCGTAGTAAACAACAAGCGAACGATGTAGCGAAGTCAGGTGAAAAAGTAAACTAGGTCCCTTAGCTGGCTCTACTAGATTGTGTAACGAATTTCAATTTAATTTATTATTTTGCGTGAATGCGATAAAAGACAAACAGAATAACTTTCTCATTTCAATATACTACTAGTGACCCGTCCTCGCTTCGCTTCTACATAAAACCTTACTCCCGAATCCCTCTATCTTAAAAAAAATATCAAAATCCGTTAGGGATATAGGGACATAGATAGCGACTATGTTTTATACTATGTAGTGATGAAGGAAAGTAAGAATTGACTAAAAGGAGCATAAAGGGCCCCAAGAAACAATATATTTGATCTAAAATACCATCATTTGTTACATGGGTTTAACGTTGGAAACGAGATGAAACGCTGAATTTTCTAAGGTGCTTAATGCAAGCCTCATAATAAATTCTACTAGTAAATAATTTAAGGATTTCCCTTCAAGCTCGGCTCTATTATCGACACAAAGAGGTTAATCTTCTAATTTTACGTGTAGGTAAGCGAAAAATGTTATTTCTTGTGAAGGAATATTTAATAGGCAAGCGAAGGGTATTCTAGAGAATATGTTAATTTATTTATGGAAAATTATTTGGTTATTTTCGCCGGAGTAAAACATTCATAACGTTTTTGCTTCGTACATTATAGGTAGCTTGGGAATGTATGCTAATGACAGAAAGTACTTGATTTATTATTCATCTTACTTGATGTAACTGAAAATGAAATCAGGCATTGTTCCTCGAAATAAGAGCGTTTTTAATCAGTTTTCTTGTCATTCGTATTATTTTATTTTATTATCTGTGAAGGTATAATTAAAGTAATGTTGTCATTTGTATGCTAAAAGTTCTTAATATTTTATTCATATACGAGTACGCATTATTATGAGTATTTACATGAAACAATTTAATGTGTCATGTACTCTTATTAATAATAATAATAATTTTCATTACAGGCAAAGCCCATAAAATATTAGTAACAATTTCCTTATGATACTAGTGTTAGTAGGTTATACATATTCGTTTCTTATTTCGTTAAGTTTTATTTTAGCTTTAGTATGATATATTACCCATTTTTGAAGAAGGGGCAAACTAAATCAATTTAATATCTACATACATTCCGATAGACTACTTTACAGTTTGTTTAATATTTTCTAACTTTAATCACTTTTATGACAACCTTTTGTAGTAATTTAGTAAGACATTTATATCAGATGCTTCTGCGCCTTATCTCAATATATATTATCATCTAATTTCCGTTGAAGTCAAAAACAATCTCCGATTAGACTCACTTTTTGATTATTATTTGCTTGACTTTGTGGCAACCGAAATGGAAAGTTAATAAACATTAGAAATATATCTTCATTGGAACTGAAAACTATTATTATATTTATTTTAAACGAAAGAAAATTCATTTGATCGTAAACATAAATTTGAGATCTATTTAATTCATCCAATATTTTTTTTTTGTGATAATCACGTATAAACATAATGAAAACGAATATTTGGTTTTGTATGTCATATGTCACCGCGCTAAAATTTTTTATTTTTACAGATTTTGTAACGCGGTTGACGCTATGACAACTACAACATGTCACAAATAGATAAATAAGATAAATACAATTATCCAAGAAGTGCTTACTCCCATACAACAAACGTAATTTTTGTGCATTTTTGTGCTCCAAATGATTAACGCTTAATTTTCATACAACTAAGATAGACGCATTAAACATCCACCAACTATTTATTACTATAAACTTAAAAAAAGACGTGTGGCACTCGGAGACTGGCGCGGTAAAGCTATTGCATAGCATCGTCCGATTTCGGAGCAGCTCGTCTCGATTCGTGCTAGTTTCGTAAAGTCGTACAATACGTCTAACCGCACGCACACAAACACCGTGCCGAAGTCCACCGAACTGAAACGACGTTAGACGATTGTAAGGTTTTTTTCGTTACGGAAATTCTTGGTTAGGTCGCCGCGCTCAAAGCCCGCGATAAAAGCTATGCAATAGCTTAAAAAGAAATGCATAGTGCACCACAGTTGCGTAATGCTCAATCCAAATCAAAACGAACTCCAAAAAGGCAAGATTACACTCTCAATATGACCGCGAAAGCCTCATCACATACACTGTCATATTGGGATATGACGGCGTATATGCCGCCAGAGCATACCCGCCTCATGAATAAAAAGATGCAATCCGCCTTCAGACGCGATGCGAGTGCAACCGTTATTGGAGATAGCCGTTTATTGCTCATTGTCACACGCTATTTGCTCCGGTGATGAAGTAAGCCGCGGAAAACGGTCCTTTATTTGATAAATTAGAACATTTTCTGCTGAATTCACTTGGAGGGTTAAATGCGTGAACCAAAAGTTGTGTATTGTAGTGTAGGTTGATATATTTGGGTTGTGTTTTTCTTCGTAAGTTTAATTATTGTTACATTTATGTTGAAAATATTGTTGTATCTTATGCATCATCTGCAAGCCATATTTGAATCTGAAAATCTACAGGCTTTTAGATAATAATGTGTAATTTTCAAAAATGTCTCTCCAAAATCAATTAATGTTCTTGTTGTACGGTCGACAACCGTACTCATAGCCAACATCCTGAAAACAACTATAATTCACAGCCGTACAGACACTGTAAAAAAAATACAAAAATGTATATATAAAGTATTACACCTCTGCACGCATTTATGCAATCTAAAATACTATTTTGATCGGACATAAATTAGGTCATAGGTATTGTGCCTTTGCTGTTACAAAATTTAAGATAACAAATTAGAATTATGCTAGAGTATTCACATGAAAGTTCATAAAGGGCTGTCACGTTGCAAAGTTGCCACCAAAATGCCTAATAGGGTAAAAAGCGATGCGTACCTTTTCAGTGCTACATATCATTTTGTTTTCGCACAATCTTTCAGCTGGCCAGAACTAGGGAGCTACGTCAACATAGCTTTTGTGTACTTACAAAGGGTTGCGAAATACGACCCTTGGCATATTTTATTTTTTTTTTTTTTTTATAAAGAGGCTAACAAGATGACCTCACTCCACCTGATGGTAAGCGGTAGTGAGATCCAAATATGAGGTCGACAGGCACAATAGACCATATTGAGCCTGTCGCACTCACCCTGAAAGCCGTGAAAAAGGAGACCACTGCTGCGGCAACAACGAGACAAGGCGTGGAGTCTCGCATTGGTATTGAGCTGTGCGGGTCGGAGTTGACCAGTCCGCCGGACGGAAGGGCCCCCGTGTCTACGGGGCTCCCTGGCCGGTGGGCTGACCCGCTCCGCACGCACAATACCGCCGCTAAGCCTCCACTGGTCCGGCGTTTGCCGCACCAATGGTCCCCCTGGCTCCGGTTTGTACAGTGCTGATCCCGGAACGCGACCTGACCGAGAGAGGTCAGAGTCACTTGGCGGGTTTTACACAACTGTATGGTGGTAACAGCAACCGGTCGACAAAATGTCTCCCACCTTTTATGAACAAAGGCCGTAAATTCGAGTTATATGAAACTGGTTCGCGGGCAAACCCCGAGGTAAGCTGTAGTATTTAACATTGCAAAGTTAAATTATGTTAATAAAGGACTGTAACATCGCATGACGGGCTAATGTGTGGTGTTCAGAGTTATCGCTTTTTCACAGCTCTAATTTAACTTTGTTCTTTAATTGAAATAATGCGTTTTTTATCCCCAACAAAAAGGAGTTTTAATTTGCTTTTTAATGGATCTCGAATTTTTGATGCGTCGAGTACTTACATTAAAAAGGGTTCAAAGTGTTAAAACCATGCTCTGTTTCTAAATTATTTACATATTTAATTTGAGAGGCTTTGAAAGGTAAAATTTTATGATGTTTTGCTGTTTTTGTGCAGAAATACATTCATTTGTTACTTTTGAAACATTTTTTTTATCCCCTATTCTAATTAATAAGTTTAATATTTTGTGACAGCATTGTGTATGTAATTTATAAATATTAAATTATATTAAATCACACGTGTTATTAGCATAAAAATTCAAAGTGTAAAGTTTATATCCAATTTATTCTAAAACACGTACATATACGTCCATAGACATAATATACGTCCCCACAGCTGGAACAGTGTTACCCTAAACTAGGGCAATAAGGCCTTGGTCAAGTGCGGATTGGTCTTAAACGATATATATTTTTTTATACTAGGCTAACAAGATGACCTCACCTGATGGTAAGCAGTAGTGAGATCCAAACATGAGGTCGACAGGCACAATAGAACCCACGACTCTTGGAAGCCAGCCAGTCACACTCACCCTGAAAGCCCGCTTTAAGAGGATCTCAGATATAGTTTTATATTTATAACAAATAGCAATTAATATTTGTCCTGGGTATGGATCGAAGTCTCAACTCTATGTATGAGAAAATATCATTTGTCATCGAGTCGTTCAACATTTTAAGCTATTGCATAGCTTTTATCGCGGGCATTGAGCGCGGCGACTGAACCAAGAAATTCCGTTACGAAAAAAACCTCACAATCGTCTAACGTCGTTTCAGTTTGGTAGACTTCGGCAGGGTGTTTGTGTGCGTGCGGTTAGACGTAATTGTACGACTCTACAAAACTCGCACGAATCGAGACGAGCTGCTCCGAAATCGGACGATGCTATGCAATAGCTATACCGCGGCAGTCCCCGAGTGCCACACGTCTTTGTTTTAATAATGTTTTATGACGATTGTGGAAATGCGTTATTAAATGTCAATTGTCATATCTTGTGCACACAATTATTTGTGTAATCTACAGCTAAATACCTACTCATGCTAGCTTTACTTAAATATTTCAACATAAAAAGAAAGCAACAATTCCAACCCTCGAATGACACAGCGGGCTTAATAGGCCCACCATTAAAATTACCTCTCACAAAGCAACATTCTCCTCAAAACTCCATAATGTTTATTACGCAGAACATCCCGTCTCTAATACTGGCTATTATCCTTGCGAATCGTCTGAGGCAGTTAAAAAAAGAATAAACAATTCTTGCGTGCTATTATCGTTGAGAAACTCTTAAGTAGCTCCACTCCTACATACAAGGAGATATGAAATTAGAAAAAAGTTTCAAAGGGTTCGCTGTGATTCAGTCGTTTTGGTTCAGCCAATGGAATGATTTAAGGAAATCAGCAAAATATTAAGCGTAAGTATGTATAAAATTGCCTATAATATAAAATAATTAACATTTATAATTTTATTCAGTAAAAAATCGTAAATGATATGTAAACATATCAACTCTACAAGAAATTGGCTGTCCAGAAAAGAGTGGATAAAGTGCTTTACCGTCAGGATTGAAGCTTAATAAAATAGGATAAATCCCTTATTACTCTAATTCCCGGAAATGTAACTCCTGTTCGAAATGTCCACAATCATGGACCATTAATGTTTGAGTGCACCTTCACCTTTACCAATTATCAATAATATCTGGGACATTTCCAACAATGAAAGTGAAAATAAGAACAGAACTGCAGTAATTGCTTTCCATAAAATACATTCCATATCTCCCGCATGCCGAAAACTCATTCAAACAGTGACATGACAATCGCAGGAGCACTTTCAAGGACCGAATAGTGCGAACACCTGATAAAGTGTTAGGGACGCATGCGTCAAAAGTTGGGAGTTGAGCTCGTGGTCTGAACGCTCAGTAGTCGAGCGATACCCAGCCGTTTCCCACGCCGTGGTCTGAGAGACCGGCGGCGAAAAGCGCGGGACGAAACTACCGATTAGCATTTTTTTTTCGCCGAACACTCAAAGAACTCGTGGGTGAAGTTAACCCGGTGAATGTGTTTATGAATTCAAGTGAACGTTTTGAGTGGTCCTTACCCTATTTTCGTTTAAGGTAAGTCCTACATAAAGTTTTTCGGTAAGTTTATTAATGTGACACAACCCTTACCAACTTGTTAATATCAAGATGAATGGCCAAATTTACGTACCGGTTCACTCTTTTTGCGTTTTGCGATAAAACGTTTTCTCAACTTCAATAAATTTACCCTTGCTTGTAATAAATTACAGGGAGGATCGGGTACGTACAAGAATGTTCAGAGGAAATATCGTATTACATTTACATTGGGGCATTGTATGAAAATCCCCGCTATGTGTGTTTTATATAAGGGAGTAAATTGAAATGTTTAAAAACATTTTGGAAAGTTTTTAAAAAGAGATCAATCAAGGCAAAGTTTATGTACTCGACGATTCGTATTCATTATAAAGTATTAAGTGAATCTGTTCGACTGATTCGGTGGAACAGTGGTTAGTGACTCGGACTGGCGGTTTTAATAGTCGTGGGTTCGATTTCCACTCGGGACGAATATTTTCGTATTTAACATCGCCGTTTGTTCCATGTATGGGTGTGAATATGTATTTAAGTATGTACTAACTTACGTATTTAAGTAAGTATTTATAAATATCTCTGTTGTATATCAGTATTTGACGCCCATAATATAAGCTCTGCTTAGTTTGGGGTCAGATAACCGTGTGCGGAAATTCCCCAGATATTTATTTATATATCTAGAATATTCGTTTTAGTTGTCTTTTAGATTACTATCATTACTAGTGACAAGTTCAGTAGTTATGATAACGTACTATTGCAAAATTCATTATGATTACAAAAACGTTATCAGCGAATAATTGGATATGAAAATTCATTGCAATTTTTTGGAGAAGAGATTTACCATAAATTAAAAAAAACAATTCATGCCAATTCATGTAGCTCCAAAAGTACTATAACTTATATATCTAAGGTATTGAGGTAAATAATATAATCAAGTAATATACCTTTCTAGTTGGGAGCTAGAATGTACTCATAACATAGTATCATTAGATCTTTAGCATATCTTGAGTACTCGTGTATGTAACTATGATAAATGGTCATTAATCGCTACATAATAGTTACCTGTAGATGGTTTTCCCGAAGAGGAAGGCTGAAGAAAATATGGTGTGACAATATGGTACAGCAAGAACTAACAAGGCTTTAAACCAGTGGATAGGTTTGGGGGAGAAGTTTTCCCAGCAGTGGGATAATAATGGTTGCAAAAAATCGTAGATGTTATTGTGTATGTTAAGCATCGATAAACCAAAGTTGCATTTAATATTGTACATATTTACCAGGTGACAAGCAATCAGATGCTGCATTCCTTTTAAATGAAAATACTCGAAAATATTCGTAGTAAACGTATTCACTTCCGAACAGTTAATGTATTTTTTTTTAATTCTACTTTTATAAATGTAAATGGTTTATTTAATAAGAAGATAAACCACATGAATTTCAGAGATAACTCTTTAAGAATGAGTTTTGAATGCATGTTTTAATAATACAATACATTAGTTGACTGAAAATGAAAATCATAACTTACCTGATGAGGTAACTAAAGTTGTGTACATCTTTCAACCATTTAGTAACTTGGATATTATCACAAACTCGATATTCTCAATTTCCTTAATTTATTCGGATGATGTTAAATTATTCTATGTTATTAAACCTTTTAGAATTGAATTTCCCGGCCAATTAAAATGTTATGTAAATGCCCCTGAATACTGAATGTAAGGGTAAACCTGACATTTAGTTGGACAAATGTATTATTGCCTCAGACTGCGACAAGATTTACATTTGCCTTCATTAGTAGATAAGATTTGTGTCGTTATTAGAATAAAACATTACACAAATAGATAACACTGGGATTAGTGAATTGGGACAAGGCCTGAAATTATTTAAAAAAATGGCTCTGATTGGGTAATCAGGCTTTAGGTGGGGCGTGATCTATCTTTGCAATCCTTCAAGGTGAGGGCGACATGGAAAAAAGGGTCTATTGTGCCTCACAACCTTATTGTGGACCTCACAGCTGCTTGTCATCATCTGGAGTGAGGTTATCCTGAAAATGGTACACTGATTAGTTGTTTAACCTACCATTTTATAACTATTTATAAAAAATCTCATTGCACACACAGGTTGTATTCAATGATAACCGGATCATTTAGATATAATCCCAAAAAACGAAAGAACAAAACAATAAAAAAAAATATAAATTAATATCTGGGACATTTCCACACACGGTCACCTGATCCCCCAAATCTACACTAAGCATAGCTTGTACTATGGGCGTCAGATACAGATACTATAGATATTTATAAATACTTAAATACATATTCACAACCAGACACGGAACAAACTGTTCATCACACAAATATTTGTCCCGAGTGTTAATTGAACCCACGGCTATTTAACCGCTAGCCTGGGTCGCTAACCACTGTTCCACTAAGCCAGTCTCCAGTACAGCTCCAATGACACAGATCGCACTCTATATTTCTAAATTAAGTCATCAAAACCCACTAACTTTTACCGCACCGCCTCCTATTTCTCCACACGCGTACTAAGCAAAAATTATATCACTTCGTCAAATCGTAAAACTACCGCGAACCGACACAGCACCACTATAAAAAGACCTGCTTACTCAGCTACTCTGCTTAATGGGTACTGGCCTCTAAAATCCCGCAAGAAAATTACCGTGGTTTCATTATGTGGACGCTTCGCTCTTTTTTCATTGGTTCACGGATCCGAACCAATGAAAAAAGAGGAATATAATTTTCTGATAGGCAAACAGACAGTTTCGTTTACCAAGTGGCAGCAATTTTGCATTAATCGAGTTTTTCGGGATAAAACTCGTGTAAATAAAATAGGACATAATTATTACTCTTGTGATCAAAATTTGTTTTATTTTAGTTTATTACAACTGAAATTTTGAAAACACAGGGATTGTAAGAGTACCTAGAAGTATATTGTTAATACGACTCTACAAAAACCTTGACAGAACAGAAAAGGTAACAACACAGTATTTACGATAACATGTTACATGTAGTACAAGCATACAGACATACGATGAAAGATCAAAATAAAAGGAAATGGATATTATCCTGTTCAGATTTATCTAACAGAGCGAAGTATATAATTAATGCCAGTCAATGTTCTCTTTCCTGGATAAGGTGACATTGTTTCCTCTATTACTTTTGCTTAATATACCAAGTGTCCAAAGGCTGTCAAACTTAGCCCAAGACCTATTTCAGAAACCTACAGTATTTTTTTTTGCAATTCTATTAACAAAGCAAAGAAAGCTTTCATGCAAAGAGGATCCCCGTTTAGGTGAGCAACGCTAAATTTTGCCTACAAATGCCTGGTAATGCTTATCAACACCAATTGAGTGACTAAAGCAACTCGAAAAAATGTAGCCTACATTAGCGATGTAGAAGAAAAAAAAGATAAAGGCAACTTTACATTTCATGAATCTTTCATCTAATCACTCGCCACGAGGATCCATCAGAATCGCTTTCACGCACCCTAGACCGTCTAAACGCCCCCTAATTTTCGACCCTTCCACCGCCTCTTGAAAGCCAATTTTTTACAAAGAAGCGTCTCTTCCCAATTTGAGATACGGTGCCTTAATCCAACCGCGTGGTTCCGTTTCATAATTAGCTTTGACGCTAAGTAAAATTGTGATGAATTCTATCGCTAGTAAAGAAGGATATTCTAAATAATTCACCCGGCAGTTTTAGATGTAGGCAGAAATGGGAACGTGAGTGTTCTTCGTTAAGTGTGTTATTATTTTTTTATTGTTATTTAACAATTTATTACTTCTTGGTGTTACACGTTTACCTATTTCTGAAGATTCACTACTTTTCCATAAACGAGGGTACATTTAATCTTTAGTAATTATAATGTACTAAGATTGACCTGTGTGGATTTCTTAGCAATTTAACAAAAAAATCACATAATATGTAATTTGTTTGTTTGTTGAACACTTTACTGATAATAATATTATCAGCCAGGAAAATCGCAAATCAAATTTAAAGTATTAAATAAATCACATAACATTTGATTCCGTCCTAAGTTGCTTGTACACTTGCGTCACAAAGACACAAACACTATGGTAGACACAAATGTACTTAAATAAAATGAATAACACACACGAATACGGAACAAACGCATGTGTGTGAATATTAATAGTTGTCTCAAGTGGAAACCGAACTCACGGTTCTAGTAAAGCACTTTAAAGTTTGAATTTTTCAGTGATTTTTATCAGATTTTCATAATGTTGGATAACAAATGGAACATAAGATATTTTTCGACATTCGAGACAGAAATTGGCGGAATTAATGGTGCGGCTCACAATTTCACGAGCTCATCAATCGGAGCGAAGGTTTCGCAATTTTTCCTTTATAACGTTAATGACCGTTTTCATGCTATACGTGTGAAGTGAGCGCATAAATTACAAATTGACTGAGAGTTTTATTTGTTTTTCGTATTCAACGAAACTTGAAAAAAAAAACTTCAACATGTGTAGCGAAGAACAAATTCAATCTTTTTTACGTTATTGGTACACCTGACTCTTTTGAATATTTCTTTTTATTGTTAAAGATCATTACGTATGTTGTTTACTAATTTTGTAAATTTTCTGTTACCACTACATAGTTAAAAACAAAGTCTATCCCTATATGCGTTTAAAGTACGCAACGTATTTTAATACATTTTCAATAAAAAAGATTCAAATCTAACGTTTATATGTGCGTCATATATCCAACGCTAATTCAGGAGGCGTCGTTAGTAGTAGTAGTTTATTATCGATAAAAACTTTATTCAATTCGTATGCCTCATCAGAGCTTCTTACGCCGCTTTATTTCATCCCTAACTCTCTATTTAGCTTCCAGTATAACCGGGCACTTCTCACCATACGACCCGCCTCCTTATTTCCTCTCATAGCTCACGCGGGAGCAATACTACCACTCCCAACCCCTAAAGAAGTCGTAAAATGATATCTACCCCACCAACTACACTAAACACGTATCGGGCCAATCTTTTATCTTTGCGCGCATATTTTGTTTTCTACTCCACCTGAAAAATCCAAATATTAGCGGTAATTTTTTTGAAAATCAGTTTACAACAGACTTAGCTTTTGAAGTGCTTAAAAGGACCTAGGAGATACTTACTCGTCTTTTCACAAATATAATATCTTCAGATCTCTTAGCATTATTTATTTGCTGAGCAAAATATTATACTTGGTTTATCGTCCTTTGATTTCACAAAACGTGCCGAAAATTATCGTCTGGAAAAAATACTAAATTAACAAAATCTAGCAATCAGACTTCTGCGAAGGTCTGAGACATTTTGTTTGTGTGGGACTTAGCTTGCATGTGCCTTAGAATATTAACTTAGTGATAGTCTTGTTATTGAATGCCCTTTGAGAATAAAATGATTATTGCCTCTAGTTTCTTAGTCTAAGCGATTTCAGAAAATACTTTGTAAAATAATAATATTAATGTTTGTGTTCTTTATTCAGAAACGTTAGAATTTTAATTTGTGTATTGTTTACAGAAAATAATCTTCGTAACTAATAGAGTAGATCTTCAATAGATGGTTTCAATAGAAGTAATTTTCCCTAATTCTAACACGCTTAAGAATAATATTCATTTAACAAGGACAACGAAAGAGTTATTGTCTGTTGCACAAAAGAAAACTAACATTGAGATTTTGGAAAATTAAAAACCAAGAAGATAATTTACTATGTGACTTGGTTCTTACTTTTGTGACTTCTATATGATAATAATAATAATAATAATAAATTAGGCTTTGAATTAGGCTCTAAATTAGGCTTTGAAATTAAAAATAACAGGCGAACTATTCATCAACTATCACATTTGCTATACATGGACGATTTGAAACTTTATGCAAATAAAGATTCAAATATGACTGGACTATTAGACATAACCACCACATTTTCTCGTGACATCAGAATGGATTTAGGGTTAGATAAATGCAAAAAACTTAACATTGTAAAAGGCAAGATAATTGAAGGTAGTTACACACTTGGAGAGGAAGAGTGTATAGAAGCCATGAAAAAGGGCGAATTATACAAATACCTCGGATACAAGCAATCTCGTCTTGTTGAACACATGTCAATCAGGAACCAATTAAAAGTAGAATATTACAATAGACTTCATTCCCTTTGCAAAAAACAGTTATCAGGTAAAAATCTTTTCAAATCTATTAATACTTATGCAATACCAGTTCTTACGTACTCTTTTGGCGTTATAAAATGGTCGAAATCAGAATTGCAAAAGTTAGAAATAAAAACTAGGACAATACTTACGCAACATAGACATCATCACCCTAAATCTGCAATTGAACGAATAACGTTACCCAGGAAAGAAGGAGGAAGAGGTCTCATAGAAATAACACATTTACACAATTCACAAATAACTAACTTAAGAGATTTTTTTATAGAAAAACAAATTAACAGTGACCTACATAAAACAATAGTCCTAATAGATAAAAATTATACCCCAATTAACCTAAATAAAGAAATAGAACAAAATGATAGAATAATAAGAAAAGAAGAAAAGCATCAAAGATGGAAGGGAAAAGAGCTGCATGGCCGACACCCTCATGACCTGGACCAAGCCCATGTTGACAAAGACGCATCCAATACATGGCTTGATTCAGGAGATCTTTTCCCAGAGACAGAAGGATTTGCTATTGCCATTCAAGACCAAGTAATAAGCACAAAAAATTACAGGAAGTATATCTTGAAAGACCGTTCTCTTCAAAATGACCTTTGCAGAAAATGTAACAATAAGCCAGAAACCATCCGGCACATTACAGGAGCATGCGTTACACTAACCCAAAACGATTATACTCACAGACACAACCAACTTGCTAATATAATCCATCAAAAACTAGCTCAGAAATACAAATTAACTAATGATCCACATACCCCCTACTACAAATACACACCGCAACATGTTTTGGAAAATTCTAACTACAAATTATATTATGATCGCACAATTCTAACAGACAACACAATATACAATAACAGACCCGATATAACTTTGGTAGACAAACATAATAAACACACATTTATAATTGACATAGCAGTTCCTAACACTAATAATGTTCAGGCTACAATAATGGAGAAAGTCAGAAAATATACCGAACTACAAGACCAAATCAAACGTGTATGGAAGATGAATCAAGTCACAATAGTACCAATAGTTGTTTCTACCACCGGAGTTATTCCCAAACAATTACTCATTAGCCTTCAGAATATAGATCTCCCAAAACACACCTACATAACCCTACAAAAAGCTGCAATACTCAATACATGCCGAATAGTCCGCAAATTTTTACAGTTAGAGTCAAATGCATAACCTCTTCACTTTTGCTTGCCCAAAAGCCGCAAATTTGAAACAAACCCCTTTAAGAAGGGAGAATATATTTTAAATATATACACATCATAATAATAATACTTTATTGACAGATAACACTTTATGATAACTTACAAAATTATGACACATTTTTTGTTCCTTGGTCAAAACAAAATGTTGAACAACTTACTCGTATTTCAGCCAACCACGATAGTGGATTAATTTGCCAACTAAGTAGGTCTATGTAAATGCGAAATACAAAGTATTCTGCCCTAGTATTTCGCTCTATTCAATCATCATCAGCCCATACACGAGTCCCACTGCTGGGGCACGGGCCTACCCTAAGCTTGGGCGATAAGGCCTTAGTCAATCATGCTGGCCAAGTGCGAGTTGGTTGATTACAAAACCTTAGAATTTATAAGGTGCAGATTTCCTAACGATGTTTTCCTTCACCGTAAAAACGTCGAATAAGCGTACATATGAATTTCAAATTTGAAAAACATAGTGTTACGTGGCGTTTGAACTGGCAACTTCTCGCATGGCAAGCAACGACCTGTACACACAGCCCTTTACTTTTTTGAATTCTTAGTAGCTATTTACACATTTACTTCGGTATAACGTTACCAACATTAAATGCACGTCGTTTAGCACGTAAATATAGTAACTGATAACGAAACATACTCGTGCTACGAAAACTTGAACATTTTCTTCCAACGAAAGAGGGAAATAAACTCGCTTCGAATATCAGCCCTCCCCAGATAAACGGTATAAGAAACGCAATTCACTTCTATCGTGATTATTTGGTTAGCCAAAGCGTACGCTGCATCGATTCAGTCCATATCGATACATGAATGTCAATAAGCTGATGTGGAATGGATTCGATTCAAATCATTCGTTTTATATGGGTTAACAGTACTGCGGTGGCGTAGTTTATTGAGACAAAACAGGCGAAATACTTTTTAGTTTTGTCGCTCAATCGGAAACTGTGGTTGTTTGGGTTAGCTAAACAAAACATTTCGGAATAAATCTGGCGCTGTGGTTTGTTTCGGAAAGGGGAATTTATTGGATTTAAGGTTTTGTTAAAAGTCCCAATGCAAAAACTATGTATACGAGATCAATATAAAATGAAACGTGTATTTGGAAATTATGGAGGTTTTAGTGAGACCTTCATAGTTCTGATTTTCGGAAGTCTGAACCCTTTACGGAGTTTACGAAATTTCGTCAAAAACTATTGGAAAAGTAAAGTTAGCTTGCAAGTGATATTCATTAATCAAATAAAATTAAAATAGCTTCTTCCAGCCTTACGCAAACAGAAATCGGAGACGTTCCCGGAATCAGTTTACGTAACTTTCAACAAACATTTTGGGCGGCGAATCACAATTTGGAGATTTGTTGAAATATTCAAATTGGGCCCTTAGATTGAAACCTAGAGACAATTAACGCCCTGAAATCGTTGTTCAGACCGAGGTTAAGGGCGTCCTTGGTTCGGAATCATTGTCATTTCCTGTGAGGAGAGATTTCGCGTCCCGTGGCCGGATACAGTCAGGAACAGCTGGGCCTTATTATATTTGACTTATTACGAAAGTTCGCTTTGAATTACGCGGCTTGGTACCTGAAAACATTTTTGTATGCGTAGGTACTTCTTTTAAATCGCTTACTTGGAAAGGTCATAGGCTACGTTACAACATTTACTCACGAATATTAATTGTAATTTATTGAATTTTGGTACTAAGCACTGGATTATTTTCGACTAATGTAAAATTATGTTGTACTCTTTTAAAGTCAAAGTCAATTGTAGATTGTAAACAAAAATATTAAAGTGGTCATTATGATGATCCTTTATGCATTTGATTTAAAATTTGCAATTTTAATTACAAATTGTGATGAATCTATCTATATTATGTATACGAGTATTAAGAGGTGTAACATTCTTGCCAAAAGAGAATTACCCACCAAAAGAATCCAAAGGCGCTATGTCTGTTCATCCCAAAAAATCACAGCAGAGCTCGGTGTTGCGGGCTAAAGTTACCAATTGATAAATAGCAGCTGAGCACCGCCCACATTTATTTTTCCTGGCAACCCTAATGAGCCAGAGGCTCAAACTCACCGTGTAATTGGGGAAGTCCTGCTACCCTAGGCAATAAATATCGGCCGTCTATAATATTATTAGTCCCGCCCGATTTCACTGAGACGTGACTTTTATTATTATGGAGCATTCCTTCCACGGGTTTCTTTCTGAGCTTAAAGCTTCTATTTTAAGTTGACCTTGCGCCATCTGTGATGACCTTGAACGTCATTGGAAGTTGGGCGATGTAAATAAACGTTTTAGATCAGTTGGGGACTACGCTTTGGCATCAAAGACGGTAGATACCCTGTACAAGAAGAACGGTTGATCCGCTGAATGTTTCCCTTTAATCATTATAAGTGTTTTGGTCTCTTCATTCGCTTTAATTTCTTTGTTCACTCTTGTGAATTGTTCTAGAAGTACAATGATGAGTGGTTTGTCGTTTAGACAACTGAATTAAGGCCGAATTTCAGGAAATAATACCGGCACAACAGTTTATTTCACCTAACAACAAACAGTTAGAAACTAAACGCTATTTGAGTGTTAATCATGTACCTATAATGTTATGTTAAAAAGCGTCGATGGCCGAGTGGTTAAGGTCGTTGCTTGCCATGCGAGAGGTCGCCAGTGCAAACCCCGCCAGGTACACATACAAATTCATATGTACCATCATTCAATGCTTTAACAGTGAAGGAAAGCATCGTGAGGAAACCAGCACACCTGAGAAATTTTTCAACGGTGTGTGAAGCCATGTCAGAGGCCTGCGGGCGGTTTAAAAACTCTGACACCAGGTTGTTCATCAACCATACGATAAGAAGAAGAAGAATGTTATGTTACACGTGTCCTCCGATAATTCAGCATGTGAAAAGATTTGAAATTATAGTAATATAGTCCCTTCTCTAGCCTACAGGGTCAAATATTCATCGTTGCAATTACCAGCTGATCGCATTTGGTAAGTAGTTGGTTAAAGTTTTAGAAGAAAGAGTTTTTAGTTCATCATAGCTTTCATATAAAACTTTTTTTAGTGTCATCCATACTTTCTTTCTTATCAGCCAGAGTCAGACAGAATACATTTTAAATCATGCCAGCCTGCATAAATGATAGACTACTTCGTACGAGTGGCGATTGAATTTTGTCTGAGACAAAGGCTGGGCGATGTATAATAAATGTCGATTTGTACCCGCTTTACCTTACTTATTACGCTTTGTTCATGTCGTAACAGTGGGCTGAATAACACATCGCTGTTCACAAGTGGAACGTGAAGTTTAGCGAGTCTTTGAATAGTTACACATGTTTTAGGGGTCCGTAGCGAAATGGCATAAAACGGAACCCATATTTGAAATTTTATAAATAAAAAATATAACACAACATTACCTTTATACATTGATCTGATCCCGTGGTAAGTAGCTTAAGCACTTGTATTACGGATATCAAAATCAACAGTAATACATAGATATACTTAAATATTTTAATAATAATATACCCAGACACGGAACAAACACCGTTTTTTTTGTCCCGAGTGGGAATCGAACTTACGACTCTTGGAACCGTAGAATAAAATTATGTATGTATATAAGTATGTATAGACTGGAATAGTGGAATATGTGAAAGTGCGTTGAGAATCTACAGTTCGTAATACAGAGTTTCCGGAAGCGTTCGGTTTAGATTTAGAGTTTCAAATTGTGAGTACAAAAACGGTGTCCTCCCTCAAAATAACTGTACAAGTTATAGTAACCCGTTCAAAATGTAAATGATTTCCTATTAATCATCATTTCAGTTGTCACTCCGTAAGCCCCAGTGTTTTGTAATCATAATGTTGATTAATGCTGCGGAGTTCTCTTGATCTCCACTCAGAGGAATCGGCCAATGTTGCTAAAATTAATGTCGGTTAAAGGACCAACTGCCCAAGTTATTAAAGGCCTACATATTTCAAAATGTATAGGCCGTCCGATGTTTTTATGTGGAATTAATCATCAATCAATCTCTAAAACAAATCGCTTCCCACTGTCTGTGTTCCCTATGAAGGCTAAGAACTGAACGCAGTGAATTTTGATGCATTTTTAAATATATCGAAGGCACAAGGTATATTTTTATGCTTAATTAATAGATACATTTTATAAATAATTGCATAGCATCGTCCGATTTCGGAGCAGCTCGTCTCGATTCGTGCGAGTTTCGTAGAGTCGTACAATACGTTTAACCACACGCACACAAACACCGTGCCGAACTGAAACGACGTTAGACGATTGTGAGGTTTTTTTCGTTACGGAATTTCTTGGTTCGGTCGCTGCGCTCAAAGCCCGCGATAAAAGCTATGCAATAGCTTAAAACTGATGATTTTATTGCGATTGTGCAAAATTACAATTGCATCATGAATAATTAGTAATAGGTTATGTAGTTATGAATATTTCTCGGTATTAGGAATATACTGAAAGTGAAAAAATCTCTTGGCGTTTTCATTGTACCTATCTAAAAATATAAATTGCTGAAACTATGTTTGCGCATAACTTTAGAACGACTAGCAAATTGGATTTTTTGTTGCGTTCGTTATTGTCAACGTTTGTATGAAATATTTTCCTAAATTTGGTTCAGTTAAAATTTATTACTTCCGCGCAAAGGGATTGGCAGCTGACAACTCAAATATTTATATTTGCAGTATAGTTTTATATTATTTCACACATATCACCTGAGGGCCTACCATGAGTTGGCTATCGAAAACTTACGTACGTTAAAAACCTATCGAGTTGTTTATTTTTTGATACGGCCGACTTTAGTTCTTCGTGTAACCACCAGCGGCGCTGTACAAGTTTTTCATAGACATATTCACGTAGGCGATATCGAATGCGTAAGTTTTAAACTCATGTCATAAACATTGTTGATGTACGCTGACCCTTTGATACTATATAATTATGAAAACTGTTTAAATAATAGTAGGTATTACACCTTATCATCCAAATCAAACAAGCAAATTTTATATTGCTTATTACCCACAAGTTACTGCTGCACCCAAATTACTTCCAAACAAATAATACAATTTATTTTTTAAACTTTATTAACTTTTAGCACGTAATATTATAAAGCTGTTACTTTTTTTTTCATTTTTAATAAAGATGGAATATTTGTTATTTGTATTGAGACGTTAATATAAAAAAAAACTAAAAAATGTTTTTATAAAAAATAAATAAAAATCATTTATTTCGGACAAAGTATCCATATGGGTTAGTATTACAGCAGAAACTTAAAAACTATAGTTAGTAGCATATTAATACAATTAGTAGCGCTCTGCACGCAAAACATGCAGCTCCGTAAACCTCCTAAAGATGGCTGCATCCATCCTGTCAGCTATCATCGCCAGGATCAAGTTACCGCTCCCCCTAACTCTGCGCACAACAGACAGTATCTTTTGCGCATGATTGCAAAAAATCGTCAACCGCAGCTATTGCAAACATGTTTGATGCACTGCAGAATCGAGGGAGCCCCAACAAGGCCCTGAGGATGTTATTATACTGTACTCGCAAGGCACCATAGGACCTCAGTGTGAAGTTGGACCACAGGCCACATGTGTAAAAACTTTGACAATATGCTCTGAAGAGTGTTAGTTTAACAGCAGTACTACAGCGTCTAAACCTGTGGGCCAACATGTTGCCTCTGACCGACAGTGCCCTGCGTTCCCTCTCTATATCTTCTCCATCACGTAAGTTTTCTGTCACGATATGACCAAGATACCTAAACTGCTACCTTTATGGTATGACGTTATATTTTTACCTACATAAATGTTCTTTGTCTGCCTGTCCTGCTTATACGCCTAACCAACTAAACTGAATGAAGTTGTAGTCTAGAGCCTATGAAAGAACATAGGTTACTTTAACCGACAACACTATAAGGGAGTAATGTTTTGCGCGACGAACTCTATGACAGGCTCTTCAGGCGGGGCGTGAAACAGCATCTAAGCAGGCCTTCAGGGTGAGGTTGACAAGCTCAATAGGGGCAACTTTGCCTGTTGTCCTCACACCTTCACAATCGCTTGATATTATATAGAGTGCGGTCATCCTGAGAGTCTTTATAAAAAAAAAGGAGTCGCGAACGAAAAGATAGTGGTCTAAAAAGTATCCCTACCTGGCTAAGGTTAAGGCAGCTCAGCCGAGAATCGCTTCACGGCAACAACTATTCTAGTTTTATCCCGGATAATGCTAAGTATTCCACGAACAGGCGGAAAAAGGGAATAAAATAAGTACTTTTATACCCGCCTGTACCACACTCGACCCTAAAAAGGGGTTTGAAACTCGTTTCGCAAACGCATTAAGAAAATAATGGGATCAATGTAAAAGTAATTAAAACAAACGAGTGTTGTTTACTTTTTTGTATATACGCTGTAAGGAGGCGTAACTTTTTTGGCGGGTTATAATTAGTCGTACATTCGGGCGGAAAACGTCATTATGGTAATCAAATTAGTGCCGAAATGGGATTCCAAGCTGCGATTATGATTTTGATTAAATTAACAAGGGACGAATTGTGTTGCTCAGGTAAAAAAGCTTTTGAAAAAATGAAACAGACTTTTTGTTGGCAATACAGTAAATTCAGCCACATTATGAAGCGTGCTCTTCAAAATGTTTCCATTCTAAAGAATTCATACGAGTGGAGTTAAATTTCGTTATATTCTGCATAGTATAATATCTTTATGAATTGCAGGGTATGTGTTATTCTGATATGTAAAGCTAATATTGTAAAGTTTCATCAAAATCCGTTCAGTAATTTTGCGTGATATTGAAATTGTATTATAAACATACATCGAACCACATATACAAACATTCGTATTTATAATATGAGTACAATTTTATCGGAATTCATTATAATGCCTCTTTTCAAGCACGATGGAATAATGCGTTCAATTCTAAAAGCAACGCGATTTTTCTTATACGCTAAAAGATCTTGAAGACAGAGATGATTATACCCAACTTTGAAGTTTTTCGTTGGCTTCACAAGGCGGAACGTTTTATCTTTTAATAGGGGAAACCACGGGTGAAACTTTTGATCTATACTTTTCAAACAAAACAAAAATCTTTTGGTAAAATTAGCAAGTGAGGCGTTTGAGTGTTCAGTTTAAAAAAAACAATATTACAATCCAGATTTAATGATAACACTATTTTGGTCATTTTTAAAATAAAAACACACCATTCAACACATTTGAATCTCTGATACTAACTGTGGGGGATCTTGGCAGAAAAAAAATTGTCCGATAATTTTTTTTCGCGGTTGTATTTTAATATAATCACATCACAGACAGTCAGAAAGATAACGGCATTTACACTATGAATGGGTTAGTCATATTTACCATAAGGGAAGACGCTTTTATTTGGTAACAAAACGTGCAGTTAACGTAATTTGTAACCGAACTTTTCCTGTCAGATACACAGTCAATACTCAACTTCCAACAGAGTTTGTTCCACAAAAGCAAGTACCTTACAAAGATATCTTTCATAAGTAAACTTCGAAGCTCCCTTAAATTCTTCCGTATAGAAGCTTTCGTTTAATTTGAATTATATTCGTAACAAATGTAATACGCAAAATGAAATCGTAATATTTGAAATCACGATCTTATTTGGTATTCAGTTCGCGTGTTTTACAAATTGAGCAATATTTGCTTTGCCTTGTCGATAAAAAACTTTTCAGATTACAACTAGGTATAAAGAATTCGCCTTTGTGACCACATTAGAAAAATATTCTTCAAAAATGTAATAGCTTATTTTACTAAAAAAATCCGTATGTTTTTTATATGTTATGACTGTGTCCAAGAAAGATCGACTAGAAAACTTAACATTTAGTGATGAAAAGGTATTTTGTTTCTCTCTGGGTGTGTTTCTTATAATTTATACTATGACCCGCCCTCGCTTCGCTTCGGATATGTTATACATAAAAAACTTCCTCTTGAATCCTTTTATCAATTAAAAAAAACTTCCTAATTCCTTGCGTAGTTTTAAAGATTTAAGCATACATACAGACAGACGCGGGAAGCGACTTTTCTTTATACTATGTATGTAGTGACGTCATCATCGAATGGAAACATTAAACTGTAGCGGTACCACGAGATGGCTATCGAAAACTTACGTACGTTAAAAACCTATCGAATGGTTTTTTTCATACGACCGATTTTAGTTCTTAGCGTAACCACCAGGGGCGCTGTACAAGTTTTTCATAGACATTTTTACGTAGGCGATATCGAGTCCGTGACTTTTAAACTCATGGTAGCGCCAATAAGTTTGAAAGCACCCGTGGTGGTTACACTAAGAACTAAAATCGGTCGTATGAAAAAAATAACTCGATAGGTTTTTAACGTACGTGAGTTTTCGATAGCCAACTCATGGTACCGCTACTGGTCTCTCAGGATTAAAAAGTTTATCTTTATTTTGGAATCAAATCGATGTATTTGCCGTAAGGAGCACTCAATATATTCAATCCACTATATGTCAGTTGCGAACTCTCTTTCTATCAGCCGTATTATTTATAACCACAGTTGTACACCGTACCCAGTTTAGGGTTGAGTTTAAGCAATTAATAAAATTAGTTTACGGTTTGTTGGCGATGGTACTGGAAATGTGCAAACTTTCTTGATTAAAATCAAATAACTTCAGCATGTTATGAAATTTAACTGAGAGGAAATTAGAAAAGACACATTGGCTGAATTTTGTCTGGATTCATTATGATTGCTGTTTAATTTTAAAATGAGTTTGCGCGATCAATGTGTAAGTTAACATGAAAATATAATATGTAGGTACTCTTTATACATCGAGGTTTCATATAATAATTTTGTTATATTTGGTCTGTTTTGGCTGTAAATGTGACATGATTGCAAGCTTGTCGGATAAGAAACTATAATTTTACATTAACTGTGAATCAGCTTTGTTAAATCTGAATTATATAGACAGGACTGTTTGATTGATTGAGAATAATAGTTGGGTCAAGTTATTTTAGAATATTATTAACTTCCTATGTTGATCGAAGTCCTAACTATACTATAGACTCCACCGGACATAAGCGATATTATGTTATATTAAGTACATAAAAACCTAGTTATATAAAATAGACTGCTGGACTGATTTGAGAATCTAAACCAAACATGACGTAAACGCAAACCAAAAAATAATTCAAATCGGCCCAACCTTTTAGGAGATGGAAGCGTAGGTACAAAAGAAGTTATACAAAAAGATAAATTATAATTATATTACGTAAATAAATGATGTGTATAAATGATCTCATACTCAGTAGGCACGACTTCTTAACGTATCGCCCAGAAGTTTCAGTGAAAAGATAACATATAAGAGGTCAAGGCCGCGCCAATATTAGCCTTCCGTCCCATCCCTCATCCGGATAGAATCCTGCCTGTGACGTATGTATTCCTCTTTTTCTCTTCCACTAAGGAAATAAATATATCAAAGTGTTATTTCAAGTTATTAAACCAAGCTATGCCATTTTACTGTAAGTTGTGGGAACCCATTCATAATAGTGTTTGTCAATACAATATTTGTCTTCTAAAATGGATTGGATATTTGAGGATGTTAATAATATACTCACAGGGAGTTCGCTTATAATTATGTAAGTCATGTATTTATCTATTATCATACTATAAATAGCATGCAAACAAAACATTATCTTTAATTTCCTAATTTATAAAAGTATGTTGTGAAAAAATACATGTTATCTTATCTGTGCCTAATCACTAAAGCGCGCTAATTTGTAAATCTATATAAGATAAGTTGCTTAATGCTTAACTAGGTGAGTGTGACCTTCTGACTTGCACTTGTCCTCACACTTGAAACCCACTCGTCCTTGTTATACTAAAGTACGTAAAAGAAGCAGTATTTCTTGTGTCTAGACAATGACGTTTTTACACTCTATTTTAAGCTATTGGATAGCTTTTATCGCGGGCTTTGAGCGCGGCGACCGAACCAAGAAATTCCGTAACGAAAAAAACCTCACAATCGTCTAACGTCGTTTCAGTTCCGTAGACTTCGGCACGGTGTTTGTGTGCGTGCGGTTAGACGTATTGTACGACTCTACGAAACTCGCACGAATCGAGACGAGCTGCTCCGAAGTCGGACGATGCTATGCAAAAGCTATACCGCGGCAGTCCCCGAGTACCACACGTCTTTTTTTATATTACTTACCTACTCTGACTATTCGTCTTCCCTCTCACCCCTGATCTAACGTACACAGGACCACCAATCACCAACAATTCTAGATTTCCAAAGTTTCTAACTCAATTGGTTAGAGCTGCGAAACACAGCACATGCACAAACATACATTCTGCGTAATTTTAATAACGCTGAACGCAAACTCATAATTTTTCATTTGTGGAACCGAATTAATGCTCCAATTGTCCTACGAGTTGCACCCTGATTATTGCAGCTAGTACGTAATTAAAAATTTACAGCGCAATTAGGTGCAAGCAGAGCTTTTATTTTTTCTATTTTTAAGCTATGTTAATGTAATTGATGCTTCGATCCAGGCCCCGTAGACAAAGTAACAATATCGAAACGATAACGAAGTTCGAAAAGAATAAAATGTATGGGATTGACATTAGACGCGATAAATCACGTGGTCAATCCCATACATTTTGTTCTTTTAGAACTTTTTTATCGTTTCGATATTGTTACTTTTTCTAAGCCCCAGGAGTGTAAACCTGGGTAGTGGTCGTTTCGAACTTGCCTTTCTTTTATTAGTAGCAAATATTGACAAACAAAAAAACTGAATAACTTCCTGATTAGAATTTGAAATTACATCAAAAACTGTTAAAATGATACTCGAGCTTTAGAGCCAAAATCTTTTCGGTAAATTCGGCATTCTGAACCGGCGGTTTTGCAAGTTCTTATTTTCAGTTTGAATTAAATCCAAACAACTTATATTATTCACTAGCTTTCCGCCCGCGACTTCGTCCGCGTAGAGACGTTTAACGGGTAAAACATTACTTGTTTATAGCGCAGTCGGTTAAAAAGTAGCCTATATCCTTTCCTAGGCTCTGGACTATATCTGTACCAAATTTCGTTTAAATCGGTTCAGTACTCTATGCGTGAAAGCGTAACAGACAGACAGAGTTACTTTCGCATTTATAATATTAGTAAGGATTTCAAATTAAACTCAAAAAAAAAAATTATACGAACGGATACTTTACCAGTTAATTAGACCGACAAAATCCACAACACACTCATGGATACAGGTAATCATTTTGAAGGTAATGCTCTCACATGAAATGGCTTACTTTGATCGGCGTACTAAAGTGGGATCAGACTGATCCGCATATAAGATCACAATGTATTATCGGGCTTGATTAAAAGCGGTGCCAATCGTTAGCACAAAATTACGATGGCTGACCTGATTCGACATAGCTTATCGCATTAGCAAGTTGAAGTGGCAGTGGGGTGGCCACATCAGCCGTAGAACCTACAACCGTTGGGGTAGACGGGTTCTGGAGTGGATACCGCGTCTCGGCCAACGTAGTGTAGGACGCCCGCAGGCCAGGTGGTGTGACGAACTGCGCAGGACGGCTGGTAGGAGCTGGATGCGAGTGGCCGAGGATAGAGAGAAGTGGCGTGCATTTGGAGAGGCCTATGTCCAGCAGTGGACAGAAATGGGCTGATGATGATGATGATGATGATAATGACCTGATTTGTGTATTTGCATGCGTACTGCGTGTAAGTTTTCCCTTTTGTCTATGCTTTAAAATCAATATTATAATAGTTTTAGTTGTTTAATATTATAACTTACTAGCTTTCCGCCCGCGACTCCATCCGCGTAGAGACGTTTAACGGGTAAAACATTATTTATTTATAGCGCAGTCGGATAAAAAGTAGCCTTTATCCTTTCCCAGGCTCTGGACTATGTCTGTACCAAATTTCTTTTAAATCTGTTTAGTACTCTATGCGTGAAAGCGTAACAGACAGACAGACAGAGTAACTTTCGCATTTATAATATTAGTAAGGATTTTTCTCACTAGTTGTCATTTTTTAAAGTTCCAACCTATTTTGTTTTTCACAGATATAATAATTAGAATGTTGGGTACATTTATTATTGGCTTATATACCAGATAAGTTACCATATAATGTATCTTCTTTAAAGTTGTGTATATTATTATGTACTGTTTTATCAAATAAATCAATGCTTTTAACGTTAAATCAGCCATTCGAATTATGTAATGAAGGAGATTATTCTTTAATTTAAGAACAATTTTCCTCTTTAAATTTCCATTGTCTTACTTGTTCCTCTTCTTTCAGTTACTTAAGTTAAAGCTTTATTCAACGTTAGGAAACGCCTGAATATTTGATGTTAGAGAACCTTTTTAGTAATTTATTTTATTCACGTCCGCTTAAAATTTTCCCGATCTTAAAGAGATTTTTTGCTTATTGAAGAAAAATAACTTTACTAAATAATGTAAGGAGTTTACGTACACGATTCCATTGACTGAAATTGGTAATATTATTAGCGTTCATTTTGTAAGTAATCGTACCGTATTGGTTTTTGCATCGGTGAACACAATTTTATTCGTTGTATTTTTGGGAAAGGGTTCTTCGGTTAAATAAATGCTTCGGTCGCCTACAATGTAAATGAACTAAAAATATATCGGGGCGCCCTAATGCAATGTCCATTGTAGGGTTACCAATGAGGCTCCACCACACAATTCGAAACAAAATTTAGATGGATACAAAAATAAAACATTTTTCTTTTCTTTTTTTTTATAAAAGGCTAACAAGATGACCTCACTCCACCTGATGGTAAGCGGTAGTGAGATCCAAATATAGATCGTATTGAGCTTGTCGCACACACCCTGAAGGCCTACTTAAACGCCGTTTCACGCCCCGCCTGAAGAACATCTTGTGAATTTAACTTTTTTTTTTTGCATTAAACCAGTAGTCATCTTTATCATCTAAGAGGATAATCCACTATATTTTTAAGACAGTGGCAAATGAACACATTGTTAACGTTAAAATAATTACTTTACTAATTAACTCTTTACTACCTTAGTTTTATGAAAAAGGACCCCGTGCGTTCAGGGCGGAAGATGACATTATGTGGACATTATCTTCTCTCTCAATATAGATACTAAAATTTGCCTACGAAGTACTTGGAATATAATATAAATCGTGGTTAATACACCTTTAAATCGTCCAATTTGCTTGCTAAGAGCTGTTTGTTTATGCATATAAGATATAACGCGCTGAATAGGATAATAAATTCCACCCTACTTGTGCTTCATCAGACCCAAGCATACTTTGTGAGAATGTGCAATGTTATACAATGTGACTTGGCAACTTAAAAACGTATTGAGTCAGAAACTTCTTTTTACACTAAAACCTTGAATATTTTTATGTGATCCAATTGTAATTACAGGCCTATACTTTCTTATTAGGTATTATTTATTTGTTTTAAAAATATTGTTTTGCTAATTTCACTATATAACATTAACACTTATCATTTGGACATAAATTACAAATTTCGAACTGTACATAATATTAATTAATGTTACTTTTCAAATTAATTTCTTTGCCAATAAATATAGAAGCTGGCTGAGTGGAATAGTGGTTAGTGACCCTAGCTGGCGGTTCCAAGAGTCGTGGATTCTATTCCCACACGGGAAAAATGTTTTTGTGATGAACATCGGTGTTTGTTCCTTGACTGGGTGTGTTATCTATATATTTAAGTTTATTTGTGTATCTACTGTCGTTTCTGATTAGTAACACAAGTGCTTAAGCTACTAACCACGAGATCAGATCGATTTATGTGATATTGTGGATATTTTTTATTATTTATTTATAGACAGCGACAATTAGGTTGACCTCGATTTTTACAGAACTAAATAAAAATTGTGAGTTATCGCACGTGCAATTAAAATTAATCTAAATATTAGTCTTTATGGGTCTACACGCGATATTAGGAGTAGCAAATACATAGCTACTTACTGCCGACGTTTCGACTGGATTGCACAAATTATCGCCGCAAGCGAACTGGTGCCGCCCGTCGGGTAGTATGTAGCCATGTATTTGCTACTCCTCATATAGCGCGTAGGGGGTCTAAAGACTAATATTCAATGTAATGGAACGCTGCTAAAATCTTTTGTAATTAAAATTATTTTTCAAGAAAAATTGCTATGAAACAATTGTTAAACGTAGAGGTAGAGCTACTAGGTCGCTTTGCTAATAAAAGCCAACTTCGTTACTTCGTACTTCATTGATGGATAGCCACACGCGGTCTTACAATTCTTTGCCTATATATGAGGCCGGAGGTAAATGTTGCTACCGCGATGTAAATATGCACAGTGACATCTATTAGTCACACTATGGAACTACTAACTAGGCTGAAATGCTGAATGCTGTCATTTAGCTATACAACCTTACACAATGAGGGTTTTCGCGTATAAGAACTTCACTAGATGGCAATACGCAGGCGTGGGGTCCAACTGCAGCATGATTGGTTATTTTTGACGTGACATTGACAGACATGTCAATATTCACCAATCACGAAGCAGTTAGACCTAATATCTACATCTTGCCATCTAGTGGATATCTTATACGCGAACACCCTCATTGTTGCCAACCCTATCGGAATGGTTACTTGGGGGCATTTATGTATTTGGGTTGTCGAATGTATTGGGTGTAAACATTGTGGATAAATGTGTTTCCTTCTTACAACACTTCCTTTGAGTTGTTGTTTTTATCAGACGACAACAACTGTTGTTTGCACTCTGAGCTTGCAATGAAAACATGATAGTCTTAAAATTAGGTAAGTTGTATTACTAAGTGCAGTCTTTTGTTTAGTTCGTATTTTAAGTGAAACTGCAAGGTATATAATTTATCACAGGCTAAACTCAGTAAATCTAACATAATCTTTTGATTTGACTTAATTTTGATTTGATAATCAAATATTTTTATAATTGAGTGACGAACATCGGTGTTTGTTCCATATATTTAAGTAAATTTGGTATAGACTGTTGATTCTTATATCCGTAACACAAGTTCTTAATCTATTTACCACGCGATCAGATTTATGTATGAGAGATACGATACGATAAATTTGTAATATTTATTATTATTACTTTGTATTGAGCGTGACTTTTTATGTTATATAAAATTTATATTGCTCTAATGTTTAAAGATGTAAGTATTCCATCCTATGACTGTATTGTTCAGCCACTAGTAGATACGAAGACCTATTTCTTCTACCATTCATAAAACGCTCGCGTATATCACATTGGCTTCCCAACAACATATATAATTTTGTTGACATACATTTATTTTTGGCCCCAACAAGTATGAGCTTAATTACTCCGTCCAATTAACAGGGGACCCTCAGTCGGAAGATGCGATATCGGCTCACTCGTAGGGTTTACAAGCTTATTACACGTTTTATAATTAGTTGCCGAATAAGCCCACGAAATACATTATTGGAACGATCGATTTGTTGTAGTTTATCCCGGGTAGAATAATTTATAATTTCGGTAGCGTATTCATACTTTTGTAGTATTAGTATTTTTGAAATGAACATGCACAAGCCACAACCCGTAACGTCACGTTTCCCACATAGGTGAAAAGTGGATCGCTGGAAGTGATCTCTGCCTACCCCTCTGGGAAAAAGGCGTGATTTTATGTATGTATGTA
The DNA here is from genome assembly GCA_039566165.1 of Maruca vitrata. Classification (NCBI taxonomy): domain Eukaryota; kingdom Metazoa; phylum Arthropoda; class Insecta; order Lepidoptera; family Crambidae; genus Maruca; species Maruca vitrata. Next base: position 6,741,134 of record CM076926.1, read on the forward strand.
TGTGAAATGAACTTTATGGTAGTGGCGCTTACAGAAAATCATCATTTATGGTGTCACTATTTTTTTTAATGATGAGCAAATTTAATGAAATTAATAATATTTTCTCTCTTACAAAAACTAAACATTAAGTAAATATTAACTTTTACTTTTGCAACTCTATCTATGCCGCATTTAGTTCATCTGGTAATCCTAATTAAGGCATGTTTAATGCGAATATAAAGCCTTAACTAGCAAGCAGGTTCTTTTAAGTCTGAAGTTAAAGTTAAACAGAGCTTTAGGCACAAAACAAACGGGTCCACAAAGCTTATTGTGACGTCGTTGTCTTTACGCACGAGGTCACGCTTTCAAAAGCACATAATTTTATATCTTTATCCCGTTTTACATTGATATGGAACTTCCAAACATTCAGGTCCATAAAAATTTGTAATATCAATGTGTCAAAAGCAAACTCATGTGTACTTTTTAACTGACTTCAAAAAGGAAGAGGTTTCTCAATTCGACCGTATGTATGCTTTTTCAGTTCTTACTATTTGATTAGCAATCAGATATTACGTCCAATATTATATCTATATGGGAACTATGCTTATATTTTTTACCAATTTAGATACTAATCGTGGAATCCTATTAAATTAAAAATTTTATCACTGTTCATACATCACAGAAACACTTTATGTACGATCACATTACAAATTCAATTAGAGAAGGATGCTAAAAAAGCTAACTAAAAACCAAACTTAGAGTAGCGAGTACATAAGTATTATAAATGTCCAACACTACCAATAGCATTCAAACTCCTAATTCTACTAATCAAGTAAGTAATCATTCGGTAGACCAAACTCCCGAAAAGCCTTAGGAATCAGGCAAGGATTAATCCAATAGACTTTAACACCTAAAATAGCCTAGCTTATTCAGCCTCAACCGGCTTTATGTTCATATTGAACAACAGAAATTAAACGAATCGGGTAAACAAGTCGGAAAACGTTTCTGTTTGCGTCAATCCCCTTACTCTTTTGGTGCAATCTTTTCGCAAATAGCTACACTTTATTCTGTATCGGGTTCTATTTACATATTTTTATAAGCAGGGATGTGGAACAACTTTGGGATCGCTTTACAATATAACTTCGACGAGCTCGATATTTCATACGGAATAGGTTATATTTTTTTTCGGCGCTTGCAACAAAATTATAAAGCGTCCTTTTTGCCAGGACTAGCCGAATACTGGATCGATTGGTAACATTTGATTCTTCTGCTTTCCAAGGCTTAGGCCGCACTACGGTTTTTTCCCGCAAGCGGTAAATCGTGAAACCGCAAAACCGCCCGAGTCGCACACACTACTGTTAAAAACTAGCCAAGATTTTCACTACAAATTTTGGCGCGGTTTTTTCCCGCTGACATTCTGTAACAAAACGCTGTTTTAAAATCACTTGCGGAAAAAAACCGTCAGTGCGGCCGCTTCCATTAGTTTCTTTTACTCATAAAATCAGGCGGTTAAAATGCGCGGCGGTTTAGCCGTAGTGCGGCCTAAGTTCAAAATTTGAAAGATAGTTACTTGTTTTCAGGATTCCGTACCCAAATGTTAAAAGGCAGGACCCTGTAACTAATTTCGTTGTCCGTTTGTCTGTCCGTGATGTATTTCAGTTGCCGCTCCAATACCTAAAACAGAATAAAACTGATTTCAATTGTCACCCTTACAAAATAGTGTGTTTCACAACTTTGCTACGATACCCTTTGCTCACGAATCCAACTTGCAATTGGCTTTGCAAGTGCGAGCAATAGAGTATCCAACCACTTACACTAGTTAGTGGTTGGTTAATCTATTAAATAAGAACTCACACACAAATTTAAGGAACTGTTTTAATCATCGTTCAAACAAGCAGGCCGTCTAGCAAATAAAATGAACTCCTGTAAATACAGAAGAGGAGAGTTAATTTTTGCATCTTTTTAAGCAGAAATACAGTAATTAAATGGGAGCTTTTATCACAAATGGTCCGTTTGTTTATCTTACCTGTGAAAGTACCGGTGCCCTACGGCATATTTACACCCCTTCTAATTTCCTTTTATCCGTATTTAGCTATTTGGATAAGTACAAATTGTACTGAAGACATGAAACGTTTTCAACGTAACCGGCTAACCTTAACGTTTGGATGTTGTTTATTTACTTGGGCGTATGAGGACAGAGAAACATCTACACAGAATAATTATGACGGAGATCTTTTTACAGGATCGATGAAGTAAATACTCAAATGTCAGGACCGCTGACATATGTTTTAAATTCTACAAATAAATAAGAATTTATTTTTAATTACAAATTTGAGTTGTTTTTAAATTTACAGATTTATTTTACAGGTCATGATTACGTAACTAAACTAATAAGCTTTTTAGATGTACCATCGCTGTTTCGTAAACTTCGTTTTTGTGTGTAAGTACATTATTTTATTCGTCGACATGCAAATAAATGTGGTCTAATATTTTAAAACCGACTTATCTAAGAAAAATTATAATCCAAAAAGAAATGAAATAAGCTACCGCTTGAAAAATGCTATTATGAAATAAGGAAGTCTAACCGCTTCCAAACAAAAACAACAAAAGATGAACAAATGCATCTCTTTGAAACCGCCGCTTTCATTTCAAACAATAGTTTCAGATAAAATGGACTACACTTAGCTTTAAATGCAATAAAGCAATGTTGACCTAAGCAAGTCTGGAATAGCAACTATTGTAAATAGAAGAGAGCTCTAGTTGCACGCTATGAATACGATTTGTACCAGTTCAGACGAACTAGTATTGTATGATCACAATCAGCTTACTACGGAATTCATAGTGCAATCCCGAACCGGAATTCCTGATGCATTGGTATTTGTACATTGCAACAATCTTAATCCTAACGCTTTTTGCTTTGTCTATACTGAATGGTCTTACCATGAGCTATGTTCTAGTAAGTCTAATAATATCTTTAGGGACGAGCTGGGTGATGTATGCCTTTGTTTTAACCTAATTTTGACTTTGGGTAACCAACATCAGATTTAAGAAGTAATTGTTCAATCTGATGTTAGTTTTCTTGAAATTACTTTACTTTCGCTCTCCAAAATTAATCACTCCAACATTTTTTCTTGCGGTGAACAACCACATGACTCTTGGCGCAAATGAAGGTAACAAAAAACATGCACTACCAAAAATGCCATCAAACGAGTCACGAAATCCGAGACCGAACTTCAAACTTGCAAATACGATTAACCATCCAAGTGTTTCGACTTATCGAACTCATTTAGTCAAAACTAATACCCCTGTCGTATAGTTCACAAAGGAGACGCGATCCTTACAACACATGTCAGCGAAGTTTTGGTGCGAGTGTATTTGCCAGGTGTGCTCAACCCGGCCCGCTAAGTTTCACGGCCCAATGGCCTCACGACCCTTTGATTTTCCACCTGGTGCCCTCGGCTTGAAATAGACCAGACATGGCAGTAGACAGAGACGGATATATCGCCGATAGAGATAGACACCGGATAATTCGATTTATTGAGATTGTGCATGCATGTTGGACTATCATCGCTGTTAGCTTATCAAATAACGGTGTGGATTCGAAATTGTAGACAATTTTTCGGAGCCAGAACCTAAGGTTTAGTAGGGAACAGTAGACAAATATTTAGGTCTTTGAACGGACCATAGTTTGTAATTAGCCGTGCTATTTATTATGCACTTTTATATTTATCTAAATATATATAACTTAAACGTGATTGACTGATATAGTGATCTATCAACGCACAGCCCAAACTACTGGACGCATCTGGTATGCAGGTAAGATGATGTAGGCATTCGCTAAGAAAGGATTATTCGAAGCGAAGCGAGGGCGGTTTACTAGTTTACCTACTTAAATCAGTAACGGCGCCAATATACAAAGTCATCTTGATATATTCCTTGAAAACAAATTGGCTAACTATTAGCTCAAAAGAGAACAACAGAGAAAGAGTTCTTACGCATCCTTCGATATTTTCTCGTTCAAATCCTCTCAAGTTTAAACGAGCCAAACCAGCTGTTCCTCCTAGAGCCGGGCTGCTTGCAAAACTCATAACAATAATGACAATCATTCATTATTCATTGCGTTAATTAAGCGAATAGTCTAACGCTCATGTTTACGGCGGCAATTACACGGGATTACAGCCTTTCTGTCTGTTGGCACAAATGCTTAATTAGCTTAAATTGTCGATTGGGCGTCACGTTCGTTTTATGTGCCTCTTCCATGTTGTCTGCTTTAATTGTAAGAAAGGCAGCCGATGCGATGCTGTTAAACATTTTATTGGAGATATTGTCCTGTGAATAGTAGGCAGAAGAGATACAATATTCTGGAAAGATAGCATCGTCGAAGCTTTTGTTAACCTTAATCTTCTCAATGCTTCTCAGAAAAATTCCACCTTTGAATTTTTTCATATTCTTTATACTATCATAAGAAGTTTTTGTGATAACACTGAGTTCATTTCGTCTAAGATGTATAAAACGAAATTTCCTTTTGAAACTTTTGATTAAGCTCTAAACGTTTCGTGAATTTGCTAATAAACGTATTCGAAATAGTGATCTCCGTCTATTTGTAGTTTATAAATTCAATTTCGGGAATAGTCTAGACGTTAGCTACGCCCTTGAAAATTAACGATATCGATTCTTTCAAAGAATTTAAATGAATGCACGAAAAATCTGAAAGAAGTGTTACATTAAACTTTACGTATAATAGTCGAATTCAAGATTTAATTAATTATGACAACTCTGAAACGATTTGTTCAACAACAAAACATTTGTTTTAGTAATATTCAATTAAACATAATAAAATCTTGGCAAAAAGGAAATGTTTTACCTCGATAGAGTAACGACTAAATCTTAATATTTTTAAGATATTTCAGAATGTTGTCGGGGTCAAAAAACCCTTCAAATCTATTTATTGATATGTGGTGAAATTTACAGAAACAAAATATGTGAGACAAAAATGGTAGGTAACTGTAGCGGTACCATGAGTTGGCTATCGAAAACTTACGTACGTTAAAACCTATCGAGTTGTTTTTTCATACGACCGATTTTAGTTCTTAGCGTGACCACCAGGGGCGCTGTACAAGTTTTTCATAGACATATTTACGTAGGCGATATCGAGTCCGTAACTTCTAAACTCATGGTAGCGCTACTGTTGTTACTTAAAACAGATCATTAAAAAAAATCACTGACCTGATAATAATTAAGTAAACCTTGATTTCATTTCAATTTATGGAGCTATTGAAAAGTTTTTGAAACAAAACAAATAAACAACTAATAATCATGGCATTTTCTTGATTTGACTTAATTTATCGTCGTCAGTTCAAAACATGGTACCCATAAAACTTCCAAGAGCCAGAATAATTTACACCCAGTTCACCAGACAACGGGAAGTAAAACAATTAGCCTCGGAACTTAAACAACGCGTTTTGACAAAGTCTTTACACAAATTTGCATGCTCCCGGAACCCGGAAGAAAACACACTGACGCTTTCAGGGTTCCGTACCGCAATAGGAGAAAACGGAACCGTTATAGGATCACTTTGTTGTCCGTCCGTCTGTTTTGCTGGACGTGACGTCTTTTTATCAAGAACTCGTGGAGGTCATCATCATCATCAACCCAGCCCATTTCTGTCCACTCCTGGACATAGGCCTCCCCAAACGCTCGCCACTTCTGTCAATCTTCGGCTACTTGCATCCAGTAAAATTAGTCTTTATGGGTCTACACGCGATATTAGGAGTAGCAAATTACATAGCTTACTTACTGCCCGACGTTTCGACTGGACTGGATTGGTGTAACCCACTAATTATAGTGTAATGGAACGCGAAAGTCTAAAATCTTATTTGCATCCGGCTCCTACCTCCTGCGTCCGTCCTGGGCATATCGTCACTCCACCTGGCCTGAGGGCGTCCACTACGTTTGCCGAGGCGCGGTCTAGACTCTAGAACTCGTCTAGGTCACCAGTTGTCGGTTCCACGGCTGATGTAGCCAGCACGTGGTGGACGAATCAATATGAAATTTATATCAAACGCTTTACGCTTTTTTACGCCCTTGGGGTAAAAAATCAAAACTCAAAAAGAACTTAAAAAATTTAAAAACTTAAAAAACTGAAAAAATCAAAACCAACGCAATCAAAAGCCGCAAATTATCGTAACATATCAAAGCAATCAACAATTACAGGACATTAGAGAACTGAAAATGTCCAGGATATTTATCATGTTGTTTTGTTTCAATGAGCTCCCGATATTTCGGCACTGTTGCTCGCTATGATCACGGTTGAACGTTTCAGTTTTCTAATGTATGTATAACCATGACAGTTCAAAACTTACAGGATATTTCCCGTAAACTTAGAATTTTATAATTTTGTATCGACTGGCTCGTTGGAACAGTGGTTAGTAACTCAGGTTCATAACCTACGGTTCCAAGAGTCGTGGGTTCGATTCACTCGGGACAAATATTTGTGTGACGAACATCGGTGTTTGTTCCGTGTCTGGGTGTATTATTAAATATATTTAAGTTTTTTTGTGTATCCACTGTTGATCCTGATTTCCGTAACACAAGTGCTTAAGCTACTTACCACGGGATCAGATCAATGTATGTGATGTTGTGTAATATTTATTTATTTATTTTATTTATTTGTATGAAGCAACGCTGCAACATCATAAAGCACATAATACATAGGAAAACTAATGAAAACCGCACATTTTTACAAGTACAGTTACTTCATACGGTTTCGTACGGAATCTTTTATGCATGTGACCGACTCGCACTTAACCGGTTTTTTTTTTCAAAACAACGCGCAAAGCTTGTTTGCAATGAAACTGTGTGTTCAAAGTATTACGTTGTTTTAAACTCGCAACCGCCAAATGTGAAAGTGAAGGAACAAGCGGTTTACTTTCATAACTTGTTTTCGTCGGGAAATTTGAGGAAAACTGGATAATTATGTATTAAAACATTTTTTCTTCTTAATTCCGAGTACTTGCTTGTAAACACAGCCATGTGTTTTTAATGATAACGTTAGGTATATGAAAATAACAGTATCATCAAAACATACGAATATTAACTTAGGTGAAGATATTGTTAGTAAGTACCAAATTCAGATTTTCATGATTATAATGATGTCTAAAAATAATATGATACCGGTAGTCAATATTTAAAAATTATTTAATTAATGTCATTTAATTTTCATCGCGACGTTTTTTAGTGTAAATATTGACTAGTTTATATAATAAAATGTACAATACCGCATTTCAGCAGAGAAATCTCATTTCATAGGACTAAACCATTTGAAATGTTTTCTCTTTTTGTAACTTATTTAATTCATTTATTCAAAGGAATCGTAAGGCCGTAAGACATAAATTTACATTTGGTAAGTAATTATAAAATAGTGCTTATGAAATCTTTTTATACAAATACCTATAGCCAATGTACAAATAGAAATGAGCATTGCTGTAAAAAAAGATAAATAAAATGTAAAAATAAAGTTCAGTTATGAGCATGATGGGCGTTTTGGGTTCCTCTCATCTTTCAAAAATGTTTGAATCGTAAAGTAAATTCGAGAAAAAAATAAGACGTTGGAAGATAAAAGACGTGACTTTCCCTTAACACGTCTTCAGCAAGTTTACGAGCATTACTTATTTTAACTTGGCACAAGACCATCCAGATTTACCCAATACTCAGTGCCTACCTCGAGATTTATACTAGCACACAATTCCGCTATAATCCTCACATAATACAGTAGGTATTGGCGACAATCGTGAGACTTCATTATGTCAGAGCTACATAAGTACTAAAGCTCGTAGTCCAATGAATGTAGTAATCCTTGGAATCTTCCCTTTGAGTATATGCGTAAACAGAGGCAGAAGGGTCAGCTTTGTTTTACGATTTTAATATGTAAGAGGTTTTACCTTCACAGGGCTTAATACAGGTCACCAACCTTTTTGGTTTCCACTTAGTATCTCAGAAGAATATGAAATCCGACGCCTGCATTTGAGGGTGTAACACAACTGCGTTCCAGTCTTATTCATGATTCATGACCTGGGGGTGTATTACGACCTCTTAATTGTAGTCAGTTTTTAAATGGGCATCGGTAGCTATACACCCTGAAATTTGAGTGGTTGTTTTTCCGTGGATGAACGATTTTCCTTTAGTAATACTATCGAATCATGAAAATTATTCCTTGAAAAAAAAATTGTTTTTTTCGAATTTTCAAAATGTACTTTTCCAACTCGAAAACGAGGGAAGCTATCGATGTTTTTTAAGATGTGACGTATTCAGGTACTGCTTGCCACATGAAATCGATGCTTAAAGCTATAGAAGCTCTACGCCCTAAGTAATAAAGTGTTTCGAACGTACTTTAAAGTTTTGGTTATACCTTTCGTAAAACCGGCATTTATGATTTTTATAAAAAAATAACTGCACAAATCTATTGTAGGTAGGTAGAATCATTTTGCTGCGGGAAAACAACCACTCAAATTTCACGGTGTATAATAAAGAGCTTTTGTAACTACTTTTTCAAATGTACATAAATGATAGAGAGGTTACATTAAAAAGATAGAAGATAAAAAGATAAAAAATATTTATTACAACAACAAGGCAAGATACACAAAATATAATATTAACTAAAACATACAACAAAAAAGAATTGCCTAAAATTGTTGACAGACTTTACAATCGGTATATACTGTGGCACCAACACTAGAAAGCATTAGTCTGTATGATTCCACAACCATAGCGCGCAACTAAGTGTACCAAAAACACCAAGTTAGACGATGTCCATTTTTAAACAGACTGGAATTAACAAGTCGTAATAGGCCCCCTGTCGGACAGTGCTTTCGTATCGCTCGTCTCTCTCCTGATTTATCTAAACGATGAACGAGATGGCCATTGAGGGTGCATACATTTTCCAAATCCAAACATCAGAACAAAAATACAAAGTATGATAAAGACTGGCTCGATAGCACATTTGAGTGTGACCCATGGGTCATCGGTTCAATTCTTACTCGGATTAAATATTTGTTTGTTGAACATCGTTGTAAATTCCGTGTCTGGATGTTTTGTTTATAATATTTCAGTATATTTGCGTATACCACTGTTCATTCTGGTATCCGTATCACAAATGCTCAAACGAATTACTTTGAAATTTTAACACAGTAGTTTTCATTCCAAAGTTATGGTTTATAGAATAATGTATACATATAACTACTCCAAAAACAATGGGATTTCGTAGTGATTTTACCATAAAAGCTATCGTAGCAAATTAACCCACATTATTAAAACTTCGTTTAATTTTCCAGTTAAAGTGTTCCGGTATTATCCATACATTTCGAAAATTTATTGGTCCCTTGGTTATGCAAATTTTATTCGGCGATAAAAAACGCTCATGCATGTGAGCTTCCAGCACGGATTGTTTTGAGTTTCTAATTTATATTAATGGGATCGTTTTAAGAATTAATCCGCTTGGTTTTTTTTAATCCGTTCATATTCAGAATTCCAACGCAGTTCTAAATTTCAGAGATTTATTTTTCACATACCGTTTAAGTTACGAGTCACTGTGATGAAGTGAAGAATAAATTTACGTTTAAATTGAATATGTAAACTTAAACTATTATATTAACAACTGTGATTTTTATTTTGCACCAATACGACTAAATTTTTTATTGAATGATTAGTGATCCCGGCAAATTTCATACCCCCAATAC